>CM037785.1:8404848-8454848 GCA_021229015.1 Solen grandis
GCTCAAAAAGTTGATCAGACCACATCGGCTCGCATTAAATCTTTTCAATTTTTTAAAACCCCTGTGGCCCCTTATTGTCCATTTGTTCAAGTGGTCAATTGCCTGAATGCCAGAGTGTAATGATCAACTTCCTGTTACAAAATGCATTTGAATGAATTTGAAATTTAATGTGGTCATCTTGACCTGCACATTTTTTAAATCAGTTGCACCTATTTTCCTAGTGGAGTGGATATCATTCATGTAGGACTAGAGCACCACACTCAATGTTTTGATTTGTTACAGTCTGAAGTAAATGTGTCAGTTTATGTGAATTTAAATTGAATTCTTGGAATTACAAAGAAGAAAAAAAGAAGAAAATAAAGGATGAATTTAATCTTAGATGTAAGTGGGTGACTTGTTTAACACCTTCCCTCATAGAGGACACCATGAAAAGACCTAGATGCGAACAACATAAAACCAGATCAGGTTTTTTGCTGTTCGCTGCTCAGTGGTCTGGAAATGAGGATTTTGTAATTAAATTTGGTAAGGTTTAACTGTGGTTTTCTGCAGATCAAGCTTTATGTGGTACCTATTGAGTGTGTCAAAATGAGTCTATATGAGGGAAAGGGTTAATTTAATAACAGTACATGATTGTATGTACAGTAGTATAATTACTTTATCCTTTGGTTAAATGTCTTATAGCCTTTCAGTGAGCTATTGCTTTATATTGATAATATGTTCTTCCAAGTATAAGAATATTGGTCAAATAGTGTTTGTTTTGATAGTGTTTCTTAAAAGGTAAAATTATGTAAAAGTTATCTTAATTTAAGATGTGTTTATTAAATAGATTGTACAATATGGTTATTGAATTTACACCCACAGCGTTTGAATTTAAGCTCGCATACTTGATAAATGCGAGTGGAAATTTATAAATGAGTTACATTTTTCAGGTACTTGCTTTTTTTTTTTGCAAGTAGAAATAGAATAGCTAATGTTGAGTTAAAGAACTATTATCCAAAGCCTGCAGTTACATGATGGTGGATATCTGGAGAGAGACAGAAAGACCCACCACTCTGCCATATGGGACCCAAAACTAAAATTACATGCTCATTTTGTTTTCACTGTATGCTATGGTTCATAGTTTTGCATTGTGTCATTAAAATCGACATTTGACTCTTTACAAGTAAAGAATTTAAAACTGCAAGTTGATTTTTCATTTAGCAAGTAAAAAATTTACTACTAGATAAAAATAGCAAGTGCAAAATCTGGCTAAATTCAAACCCTGACACTCAAATATAAATAAAATACAGCAGCTGCATTTACATTCCTTTCAGGAATCAATACACAGAAACACATCTAGATGTTAACCACCCCCTGTGTTGTTTGTGAACTATGACACTATCAGTCTATACCACACCCTCTGTCTCCCACACCCCACCACCACAGGGGGCAGGGGCAATTTGTCACAGTTTGCATACCTGTAGATTGGGTACCTAATAATTGTGACATTAGACCCCTGGGTGTCAGTTTTCTCACCTTTTACATGTTTACAGTAGAATTTAAACCTAGGTCTTGTAATCATTAAGTTATACTTGCTGATGGAACTGTGGTATGCACATCCGTGAATGTAGTAAATATTGAACCAAATAATTCATATAAAGGATGTTACTGCTGAGATGTTTCCTTCGTCCTTTTGAGGTACTGTACACAATTAATGTTCTGATTCTTTTCAAATAATTTGTATTTTAATGCTTAAACCCAGTTTATTAATACATTAAAAATATTCATATTCAGTGCAAAGTTTATGGCCAGACTGGCAAGGAGAAAAGTAGATTCATTCCATTATAATGATTCATCTTCAGCTTGTCTGTATCAAAGATAGTACAATTGCTGGGGCTTCTTTTTTTGTCATCATACCAAAATGTAGCCCATTACTAAAACACTTTTAACATACGAACATTGGAGGATCTGCATGTGGTGCTCTTGTTATATATTGATATATATTTCAAAATGAATATATTGAATGAGTTTCTCTGATGCGATGGGTATAATTACTTCAGTTGCTTTCTTTATTTTGTGCAAGAATATAGCCATGTTCTTTTGCTTTTAATTTAGTAAACACTAGTAAGGAAATATTTGGACACTGTCGTGTTTACATCAGAAGGAATAAGCTTTCAAATAGGATATTTCATTGCCTAACAGCAGTTAACTCCTTGACAGAATAGTGAAGAGGGATTTGCCTATCAGATCAATAAAATACAACTTTTATTTCAATCGTTTCAAACTTGCCTCTCGCCCTGTGTATTTGCAGCTAAATTTGGTCTTCCTGTTTTTCACTCACAAGGGAGACAAAAGCCCACTAGGACAAAAGCCCACTAGGACATAAGCCCATAGGACAAAAGCCCATAGGACAAAACCCCACACCTATTTTTGACAAGGGGGACAAAAGCCCACTTTTTTTTTTTTTTTTGTAAACTTAATTATGGGAAGAAAAAAAGGGATATAAGAATATTAATATAAAGAACTTCTTAACACAATTAAATACAATTATTAAGGAGTTCACACCTAATCTCTTTAAAGTCTTCATATATCACACCTCTATTCTTTAATCTTGTTGTCTTTGCCTTGTTTGTTTTATTTTGTTGTGCAATTTCGATAATGATGTAGTAATTATTTGTAATTATTGCATATTTGTTTTACAATTGATCATTTAAGAAGGTTGCAGCATCAAAGTATGTATGCAGCCAAACTGAGGCAAACTTTGTTCAGTTTGTATTACTCATGTATCAAGTGTTTTATATATATTCTACCAAAATTATGACCTCTTTATTCAATTTTGTAACTTGAAGTAATGGAGATTATTAAGAATAGGAAAGGTGGTGTAAAGCTCTGTTTTGAGGGATTTATGTATACGAAGAAGTATGTTGGTGCAACTACAATGCGATGGGAATGCTCACAGAGACGTGCATACACATGCTCTGGAGCAGCGGTCACTGATTTAGAGGTAAGTTATCATAATTGTCTTCATCCTTTTCCACTAATCACCTATTCTCACGAGATAAGCCCAACTTATTCTGACCAAATGTAAAAAATTAAACCTGGACAAAACTAATATTTCATAATAAAAGTTGAAAAAACAACCATATTTTTTAGACATTTGTTACCATAGTTTGAATCACTTTTTTAAAACTTCAAAAAGGCAAACTTCAATACATCATCGGTCATGTAAAGTAAAAAAGAAGATCATTTTCTGAAACTATGTTGCGGTATTATTGTGTTATATCATGAAAATATACATTAGACTGCCATTTTTTATTTCATCTTTGATAAATTCGAAGCTAACATTTTAGCATGATTTTTAAAGGAGACACCATGTATATTGATAAAATAACAAAACCCATCAATATCATTACATATTTATAAAATTATGATTAAGCGACACTCAAATTTTAAACTTGGTCCTATCTCGTGAGAATATGTGTAATATATCTGCAACAGAAATTTTTTTTGTGTGTGTTTGTGAGCTTTACATCTTAGAAAAGTTCCAAAATTTATTCGTGTGAAGCTAAAATATCAATAGTTCAATAAAATATTCATTTATCAAGACATCTGAACCTGAAACTTTATTTCTTTTTAAACTTTTTATAACAAGTTACTTCATTATCTAGAAATAGGTCCATCTTATATTTCGTCGATCTATCCATTTATTACCAGTTTGATACCCTTTGTTAAAAAGTGGATTGTGTGATTGAAATAGTTAAAAATATGATAAAATCATTAACATTGAATTATTAAGCATTACTATGTAAAGTCTTTTTACCGCACTTTACCGCACTGGTCATTTACCGAAATGTCCGTAAATAAAAAAAAGTTTTTTACTGTCATTTTATAAATTATTTGTAAGGTAGTCATTGAAGACAAATCTAGGAAAATGTGGATAAAAAGTTTTTATCTTGTTTGTAGATGCAACATGTGATATCAACGACGGCTTGGCATTCCTGCCAGTTGAAGATGTTTGTGACGGTATGGACTACCTGAAGGACAACACACTGGAAGGTTGTGAATTGTTGGTAGACTACTTCGACAAAACCTATGTCACTGGAACATACAGAAGAATACAACCAGTTCGCGCAGAGGGGGATGACAACATTGTGCCAGTGAGAGTCCGCAGGATCCCACCTTTGTTTGCTGCATCACTGTGGAATGTTCATCAAACTACATTAGATGGCGAGGCTCGTACAAACAACATCTGCGAGGCATGGAACCGAAAGTTCCAAAGCCTCATTGGTCACAGTCACCCATCAGTATGGACTGCCATAGATGCCTTCAGGAAGGATCAAGCTGAAGTTGAGCTACAGTTTTATCTGAATACCCAAGGTCAGCCACCAAAGAAGAGAGTGAAAACTGTGACAAAGAATTAGCAGGAACGTCTTCGCAACCTGTGCTTAGACTATGTTGAAGGCAGGAAGAATCTTCAAGAGTTTTTGCACAGTGTTGGTCACTGCATTAGGTTCAAATGTTAATTGATTGATTGTGATTGCAGATCCTGACAGAAATGTAAATGAACTCTTACAACATTGTAAGTACAAAGATTTGATAAACATTGCAGACAGACTTGCAATGTATATTTATTATTGTAATGTTCTGTTCATTATGACTTGTATGATAAGATTAAGTACAAGTGCTCTTAAAATGTAAATGGGTTTTAAGAAATTTTTCTGTTATAGTATTCCTTCCAAAACAATGTGCCTATTAGTGTTAATATTATTGGAATTATTAAATATTTATAATTACACCTGCCTTCAGCATGTGCTCCATTATCATGTGCAAAACTATATATGTGCTCATTAGTGTTAATACTACTGGAATTATTAAACATTTATAATTATATCTGCCTTCTTGCATTTCCGCTAAAAACTTTAAATGTTTAATTATATACTGAATTATTATTAAAAGTGGGCTTATGTCCTAATGGGCTTATGTCCTAGTGGGGTTATGTCCTAGTGGGCTTATGTCCTATGGGCTTTTGTCCTAGTGGGCTTATGTCCTAGTGGGCTTTTGTCCTACACCCCCTCTCACCACATATATAAATGATACTGAACAGAATGATGCTTATTTTAAATATAAACAAGAAAAGATTAAAACAAAATATTTTAATGGATGGCTTTTAATAAATATACTGTCCCCCTCTATTTCTCTTTTCTACTGTTTTGACCTTATAACCTAACCTTTATGCACAGGACCTTTATGTTAGATATAAAATAAAAATAATATAATATTATTTATATATAGAGAGACCGTTATAATTTCCCCTGCACAAGTCCTGAGTCACTCTAGGCTGAAAAAATTGACTCCAAAATAAGTAGCATTTTATGGCATCTTGTGGATGCATTGAAATTTAAACTTTAAATCCTGACAGCGAAAACATTACATCTTAAATGAAACGTGCATGTGTAAAAAGTGGAGTGTCATACATACATAGGCCCTTTTTTTTATTAATTTTTTTTTGTGTTAATCAAAAGGAAGCAGATACAAATTAACAAAAGCAAAATTAAGGATGTATAAAATTACAAACATTAAAATTAAAAACAAACTATACAAATATACTTATATATATAAGAATTTTCAAAAAATAAGAATTTAGAAGAAGAAAAAAAGGTCCTAGCTGGAATAGAACTCATGACCTCTTGAATGGGTGGAAAAAAGTACAAATCGACGCTCTTACCAATTGAGCGATTTCCACAAGTGTAAAAGACTTGTGTAAATAAGGCTATAGATAAATAGAATGTAGGACAAAATCCCCCCCGGACATAATCCCCCCCATGAAATTTTGTATAGGCGGACATTATCCCCCCCAGAAGTTTGTCAAGCGGACATAATCCCTCCCAATAGATTTTACGGGGCGGACAAAACCCCCCTCGTAATTTTCCTTTCTGGGGGGGGATTATGTCCGGGGGGGATTTTGTCCGTCCTCCAGATAAATAACTTGATCAAAACAGCAGGACTAGCACTACACAGACAATTGTGCTGTATTGACATCTACACCATGCATTCTTTATATTACGGTTCGTATTAACAATATAAACATTGCGCATTACTTATCCCACCCATCATGTAATAATAAACTACTATGTATAATTACAAGCTCAATACAGATGACATGAAATGAGCAATGTCCAGACTGACGAGCAAAGCGATATGTAGGTCATGACCGATATGTATGTAAACATCATTAAAATACATACATCTACTGACTAACAATCTATCAAATATGTTAAAATACACTGGAAACTATTTAGAACAAACACAAATCACACACATTTGAAACCCCTTAACAATCACATATGGGTCACTGAAAACTATCACAACTTATCTAAAATCTTAATCTTGATTAAAATGAATTGATAATCCTGAGTTGACAGTCTCCTGTTTATTCCAGGACAAGGAGAATGTATTGGACCCTGGGGTACAGGGCCTGTTCTCTGACAAGAGGTCCCGACGAGATGCTGGGAAAAACAGCACCCTGAAGCGGACACTCCGTCGCCGTGTCTCTATGACTGTGATGAGACAGAAGATGCGCAAGCTGCAGGACTACTCCTTGCCCTGCCAGACTGACAACTTCCGGTTCCTCCGCGCTATCTCCGACTATTGCAACAGCCCTGTGTTGGGCCTACACCGCAACATGACAGAATGGGTAAGTAAGATCGGTCACAGATTCCACCAGTTAAAAATCAGTGCTTAGTAATTATTAATTTATATATATACAAGTATTTTATCAGTCATTTCCTATTGAAAATATATCCAACCACCTTAAATATATTTCATAAACAAGACAAATTATATAAAGTTTTTATATAAATTATTACTTAGCGCTAAATATTGCTGGTGGACTTTATGTTTCTGTATAATGTTTGTACTACAAAAAAAAGAAAGAAAAAGTATTTTAAAATTTAAAAGTTTATAAAACATCATAATAAAGCCCATTCATAACAGAAAATTTCCCAGCCATTTTGTGTCTCAAGGATGAACTAATACTTGTGATAAGTTCCTGTACTTGTCATTTCACCACTTATAGATCACTTGAAACATTGTCAGTTTAATTGTGAGGGAGGTATTTAGACCTTAACATACAAGTGGTTGATAAAAGGGCCTTCTCACAATGATAAAGTGGCTGGACTCTGTGTTTTCTCAGTCTCTTTGCTTACTTCCACACAAATATTCCCTTTTCACATCTCCCCTCTATCCTTCTCAAATATTTCCCCAGTCCCCTCTTTTCTAGTTTCCTTTTCCCAGCCCCACCCTCTCTTCTCTCAAAATGTTAATGATCTGTCTCTCTTTCTGCCTTCATTTTACTTAGTTCAGAAAACCTGTTGTTATGAAAGTTGCTAATTGTAAGTCAAAAATATCTAGAAGACAGACAACCTACACAATAACATTTATAAAGCCCTGAAGGGACAGTTGGTTGTCAGTATCTAGGTTTGAGACTAGTCCCAGTGGCCGTGTGGTTAGAGTGTCCTACTGGGAATTGGGAGGCCATGGGTTCAATTCCCCGCCGCAACATATCAAACAATCATAAAAAATGGTACTGGTATAGCTCCCAAGCTTGGTACTCAGCTTATAACTGTTGGGCCCAGTAGTCAGGATAATGTGACTAGGTGTGGTATCATGCCACATGTCCTTGGCACAATACTGCAGTATGGCAGCACTATACATTTGTCTGAAGCAGACATCATCTCCAAATGACTAAACACTGTTGGTGAGATATTAAACCCAATAAAAAGCATCATAAAGACAGACAACATCTTCATATATAGAATCAATTTTAGTTTTAAATGAGCCTACAGATGCTTGAACTCTTAAACTTCATACTTTATAAAAATAAAAATACAACTGATAAACACTAATGGACACCCACACTTAGCATACTGTAATGAAACACATCACCGTGCTAGAGTACACTGTCCCACTTCACATACATGATGAAATGAAAACTTTTCCTAGCTCCCTAAATGTAACAGTTGGCAATTAAACCAAGCAGCCTGGGAGCTGAGGCTATCTCAAGCACAAGTTTTTAGATCTAAGGACCCTGTGTGCACATGTGTTATCTCGACTACACAACTTGGAGAGGGAGTGAGAAGTAGTCATGATGATAAATTAATACCTTTAATTATGATGTATTCTGTAAATGGATATAGTTAACAAAATAATTCATAGGAAGAGTGACAAGTTTTAGTGTGATTGGAAAAAGCAGCATCTCAGGATGATAAAACAAAGAGTGTCCTTTCGGAAGTCATTAACAGTAAGTTTTGTCTTTGTTCCTTTGTGTCAACTTAATTTTCAACATCTGACATATGTTTGAAGGGTGATCTTGTATAGATTCTATAAGTTATTATAATCCATTCAGTACTAGTAGTAGACTTGATCAGCTTAACTTAATGAAATATAGAGGTCTGAGTGTTGGTGGGACTCTCTTTCAAGTTCTAGATTTTATAAAGTTTTAAAAAGTTTTTGAATATTAAAAAAGTCTCATGAAACTTTTCATTAATTAACACAGATTCTATCATATACACATGGCATTACTTAAAATGTTTCCTGTTCTCCAGTACTCGGTGTCTGTCAGCCGACATTTCCATGTGGCAATTTTTTTTGGCACACTTGAACTTTTTATACACACTTGAAGTGCCTTCTGACAGCTGAGCCAATTATCGTATGGCCTGTCCTTTATATGGAGCAGTTACAACACATGTGTTATTAATTATGCTTAACTTGGGATTTTGCTGATGTGTCAATTGTCTTAGATTCAATTTGATCATTGGCACTCAGGGTATAATACTTGTAAGAAGTTTTCTCGTGTCTCTAGAGCTTGAAACAGTTCAAGTTGATTTTATTTTACTTCAAAATTAGTCATCATATTTGTCAACAAGGAGGTTTCTTGATGGTTACAGATCTAAATTGCAAACACAGGAGTACAGTCCTATAGATTAAGGTCACTGTGAAATATTTATTAGTTGTAGTCTATCAATGTGTGGTAACTCTTACACAATATGCCCAGATATTCATCTTTCTCACACATTTACCTGACAAATGTTGTGTTGATTGACAAGTCTCTGTACAGTGACCTTTATACAGACATTGGTCTTCAGGACACATGAAAATCTCATCCTGTCACACAACCAAGTTTTGATCTCGAAACACAGTGTTAACAAGTTACTTTAAACTGTTACAAAAAGTGTAAACAAAAAGTAATTTTATAGAAAATTACTAATTCAAACTGATACAAAAAGTGTAATTTCATAGGAAATAGGAATTCATTATGCCTGTACAGGTGTTGGCTTTGGTAAGTTTGACTATCAGTTTATTCACTTTATGGTATAAAACAGATGAAGTTTATATTTTTTATTTAAGTTTATTGCACATTTGATATTCCAGTGTAATTAGAGTTAAAATGCCCCCAACTGCTATGTTTTTGTCGAGTCTGAAGCTGATTCTGGATTCTAACATTTTAGCTTATGTTCAACATGTGTTCAGTAATTTGTAACATTGAATGCCCTCCTTATCAGAACCAGGTCTCAAACAGACCTGCTTTAATGAGACCTTGATGGCTGATAATGAGATCAAAGAACATTGCCCCAAACCAGTGGCTCCCTTGACTGGTCTAAAGATGCTGCCAATTGGTTGAACCAACACCCAAACATTTATATAAACATGGCTGATCAGATCACTCACTCAAAGAACTGATGGAGCTGATCTGGGGATTTTGTGAGGTGTGAATTGTGCAATTTCAAATTAATATATAAATTATAATGATTATACTTAATGCAAGTCATTGAGAAAGAAATTGGCACCCTGATTAATACTTTAATTTTATGAATGTAAGTAGCAATCATGATATTCTTTTAATATACTAATTGTCTGAACATGTATAATGTATATGAAACATTGGAATTTTTTTATCCAAGTGACTGATTAGAATCTGAACTACATTTTTGTACAAGGAAAAGTAGCTTCTGATCCTTCTGGCAGCTGATCAGGGTCTGCTCTGTTGCCAAGGTGACAAAAACCGGGTACAGGGTTAAGACCTCAATTTTCAACCAAGGTGAAATGTGATATGATAGACTGTAGAACCATCTGGCTGCACATGGTTTTCATTTGTAAAGTTGGTGGGATTCCTGGAACAAAGAAATCTCGTGGCTATGCTCCATTGAATATTTGGCAGTCTGGTTTGGTCATTTAATATTCATCCATAAAGTAAGATGATAGAATAGGTGGGGAATGCTTTCATTATTAAATGCTGAGTGGGGAATGGAGAAATGCAATCTTTCATGTGTGTTTGATATCTTTTTGACAGAAAACATTTGTTACTCATTCTCAGATTGAACTTTTATTTATATATATATATATTATATAGTTATTAATTTATAATCAATTGTTAACTATAAAACAAATATCAAAAATAAAAATAAAAAATAATTTTGTTTATTCATAGAAACAATAGCTCTTAAATACTCTCTCTAGATTGCTTTGTTTTTGTCAGCAACAATTGTTATTGCCATACACTGAGAAATGCTTATCCAAAATATGCACTAGTTTCCTAAAAGGCATGCTTCAAGAATTCTCTAAAGGCTTTATCAAAGACTAGGAGTGTTAAGATCTGAGGTTACATTGATTTTTCACAGAGCAAAACAGGAACACTCTACAGCCAGGAGAAACTCTGACATGCTCCCTCTTTCATTGATTTTTGGGAGAACCGTGTTGCCATTCAGAGCATGTTTCTTTCTCCCAGCTGTTGAGTTAATTTCCTATAGACATGACAGATGAAATAAACCTTGGTGCCAGTCCTGGGCAGAACAATAACTGATGCTCATGCATGTCAGAAATTCAGGGCGCATGAGGTAAGACAGCTAGCACTGAGGGTTCTTAAACTCTGAAAGTGAAAATATGCTTATCTGAATGAACAAGGGCCTTATCTGCCTGCGTGTTAACCATAATGGTACTTAAAAATTTGTCACTGCCAGTCTACCATGAGTGTATGTGGATTTTGTTTACAAGGAGCTTGAGTGATCGTGTGACTCAATAAAGCCTGCAGCTGAATGAAGCTGCAGTAGACATTTTGCACTTTAGGAACCTATACCAGGAAAGGGGACCGGTTCACAGTGTGACATCACTGCATGGTCATTGTGTTTGTGAAAGTACTGGAGTAAATTAAAAACATGCGCAACATATTTCTTGGAAAAAATGTGATCATAATGAGCATGTAATATTCTTGGAAACTAAATGAATACTGATTGTGTGATTCTACGATAATATGGGATAAAAACCAATAGATTTTAAAATTGTGTGGAACCGGTATAATGGCAGATGTAAGCGTGGCAACGGTTCCGCCGGATAAGGAGGAGAAGGAGGTGGGTACAGATGTTGTTGTATTGTGATCTTGACCTTTTACAGGCCCTCAACATGTATATCACTCTTTCTTAAATGTCTGGCTGCTAAGGATGGTATGTGGATGTATGTTAATCACTATATAACAGTTGAAATTCTGTCCAAGGGATTATAAAGGAGGGGTGGAGGTAGAATTGTGATCTGATAAAACTGCCTTGTCTAAGCTTAATAATCTGGAGCTTTGTTAAGAAATAGGATATATTTGAGTATTACAAAAAAACTATGACCTTGATCTATCCTCACACTCCTGTGCATTGTGGGCAATCCCTAAACTGTGAGATTTCAAATATGATATTCATTTAACACACAATCATGGCTTCACTTTGTCTGTTTAATTTTGCTGATTTCCAAGCAAGTATAAACAGTTTCTGGTCAATCACTAAAAGTCTAGATCATAGTGAACACATTGTTGATTAGAACTAAATTAACAGAGTATCATTTTGAGTGTATTTGAGTGTAAATCATAATATAAAATTGGCCCGGCAGGCTGGTTGGAATTTAAATTGGTTGTGATACATATCTGTATGACTCAGTGATATGTGTTAAAGCAGGTCTGCCCTTGACATATTTGACATACAAATGTTAGATCGTGACCTTAGCAGTGTCCTTATTTTTTTCTAAATATTGTGTATAACAGAGAGACTTTTATTGTTGTACAGCATACTAGAATTTACACATGGAATTAGTAGGCTGTAGCCCTTAACCCTTTCCCTCATATAGACGCACTCAGTAGTTACCACAGAAAGCCTGATCTGCAGAAAGCCAAACTCAAACCTTACCAAATTTAATTGTAAAATCCTCATTTCCAGACCACTGAGGAGCAGCGAACAGCATAAAACCTGATCAGCCTGCTAGTTACTCGCAGGCTGGTCTGGTTTTATGCTGTTCGCATAGGTCTTTTCATGGTGTCCTCTGTGAGGGAAAGGGTTAATTCGTATACGCATGTTTTGCTTTGTTTTATTGGGTACATTACAAATCTTAGATCAAACCTGCATAAACAGACATTAATCTCCCTTCATAGGGCTAAACCCTTCAGCTCAATAACCCTATTATTTCAGTTGACAGGGGGTAGTACTTGGGCTTTCTATAACAGTAAAAAATATTAAATACTAACAGATACAAACAACATGAACACATACACCCTGCCATTATAATGTGTTGAAGGAACGTGTTTGGATGTCTGGTATTGAGATGGAATTCACTGGTGCATATGCTGAAAGAGGTGGGGCTTTAAATATTATAATCTAGATTCTTTATAGAACGAGAACAGTGACCCCAGAACATGGACTTCTGCAATTTTAGCCATTTTCTCACAGCATTTAGCTCCTTCCACACAGGCTATATAGTTAATTAAGTAAACAGCTTTATGGCAATGAACATAGTTGGCATTCATCACAGGCCGCCTTACATAATCTGGAAGCCAGACTTGTCTCATGTGTGAAGGTGTACATGCTGTGTCTGGAATATGGTTGACTGGTTCACAGTCATTCTCTGTTGAGAATTAATCATGATTTATACGGTTAACCAGTCAGATCAAACTGAAAGCAGCTTGAAAACTGAACAAAATCTAAATGCATCATCTCTGCTTTTGGACAGTAAGGACAAAATAGGAATTTAAAAACAGTATGTAACCATGTATAGATAGTGCTGCCATGATCCTGGGAAGCTGATCTGGTTTTATAAAGACTATGCAGGTTGTGTTCCAAATTTTATCTGACACAGTTAATATCTCCCAGTTGATTCCAGTGGGGCCTTACAAAACATCAGTGAGTGAATTTGAAGCTGAGAACTGATTATTGATTTCTCTAGACCAAGAAACAATAGCGAACACTGGGCATCATTATTGGCGTGCAGCGACCTAGAGTTACCAACAGTTCTCTGCATGTAGTGTAACAAAAAAGTATTCATGACTTCATATGAATGGGAAAGGGAGGGTGAAATTCTAATTGAGATTTTATTCTTGCAGCTGGATGTTTAATTAACCCTTATAATGCTGCAGTGACTTGTCTGCTTATGTAACCAGTGCAGACCAAGATCAGCCAGCACATAAGTGCTCATATGCAATCATGCACTCCAAAAGCTGACCTTTCTTACTGATATTTGGAGTAAAAGTTTAAACTGCTTCAATCATGTATAATTTTACTGTAACAGTAACATAAGGTTTTTGTGTCACCTGTTGTAAGTGCCGACACATAGGAATCACATCTCCATAACCTGTCCGACCATCTGTCTGTCACACTTTTTTTTTTGTCACTTAAGGAGACACACTCAGCTATTGTGAAAGGATAAAAAGATAACCATTAATCAATGATAACGATTCAACAAACATAAGATAAAAGCATGCTGCTTTATGAAAAGGAAAATTCCATGAAGGGGAAGTAACTCTAACACACTTATTGAGGTGTTCAGTTTCTATGGTAGTTATTTGCTTTTTCTTATCACAAAATGTTGAATTAGTGATGACGGAATTGTATTATTAGCTCATTAACATCAATTAGAAAAGTAAATAAGCTGCATGGGAAATACTAAATTTCATGTATATCCCTGTGGAAACTTTTCTGTTTTTTAACTAATATGACAATAGAAGCTCTACCGACAGACTGACCTCATACCCTGCCAATGGGGTGATAAGATCTGAGACAGATTGGATTGTTCAGGTTGGATACATGTGACAATGTTGTCCAGTTGATATTTGTTATCAGGGTTATCAGTTTATCATACAATATTCTGAATAAATATGTAATCAATGGATGGTGAAAGGAAGGTCACGGGGTCAAACCTTGGTTTTGATAAGAAATGTTGTAGACAAATTTTGATATTTATGATTTATGTATTCATGACACTCATTGACAATAAACATGATCCTGATATTGAGATATCTACTGCTGCTTAGGAAGTCATTTAAGTATCTACATCCTTAATTAAAAGTCATTAGCCGTATAACTATATTCAGGGCTTTTTTCAGCTTTTTGTGAAAAAGGCCCCAGCCAAATTTGGTGTTTTTTTATCAGAAAAATTATTAAAATTGGAAAATTGGGAAAAATAATTGTCGAATTCAAATTTGACCCATTGAATTACATACAATAGTTCACTTCATGCATCATAAATACAAACTTTTTCATCATATTACTATACCTACTGCTTGCTCCTAATAGATTGAGTAAACACATTTTGAAAAATATGCTAAAAACATAAATCAATCAGGCTTTGGATTTAACTTTTGGAAAAAGGCTGATAGCTATTTATGCGTTCGTGCTCCCTTGGATCTGAAAAGACTATTATAATTAAAATTGTGGTGAAGTTAATAACTGTGTATATATTAGATCAAGAGCTTTATTTGATACCATTGAGCAATACTAATGAGGAGGGTTAAATAGTCTATATGAGGGAAAGGGTTAAAATGAGTCTATATGAGAGAAAGGGTTAACTATACTATACTATACTGTGACCTCAGGCAGTGCTTGCAATTATTTTACCGAGAAGAATTGTTAATGTAAACAAAACTAATTTTTGAAAAATATTTGTAAAAAATAATATTATATTTCTTGGCTTTGGGATTTTTTTTTCTTGATTGGGAAAAAAATGTACCTAGATAGCATTGGGAATAGGGCCGATATTCTGCCCCGTGGGATACCTGAAAAAAGCCCTGAAATTTAACCTTTTATCTAATAAAAAGTAACTCATGTACATGGCCTGATAAATGTTAATAAACTGGACTGATATATATAAAATATATATATTTTTTTTTTTTTTGCCAAGCAGTCTGTGTAGAAATTTAGATACTATCATGGAAGACCCTAATCTGATAGATCCTTCCAGGATCGCTGGCAATGGTGTCAAACCATATGAGATAAAGGGTTAATCTCAGATATTAAGTCAGTAAATGTTTCCAGATTACAGACGTGTGGAGGTTTAATGGGTTCACTTCGTCCATAAGTTTCCATCAATGAGCAAGGTGTCAGATTTCTGACAAAAATGTGTGACCATCATTAGCCTATTGTCCAGCCAGGACTGCTGTTTTGTTTTGGCCACGAAATGATCTGTATCAGCTAGCACCCACCTCAACTTTACAATGGCCTGTGGGCGGTGGTTAATCAATGACTGAATGGCTTTATCAATATTTGGATACACCTGGACAAAACAGTAGGCCAACCCAATGTTGTAAATTATCAGGAGTGTGATATATGGAAGAAAGAGTGGACGAGCTGTAAGAGATCTGTGATTCGTGTTTTAGTCATTAGCAAGTATATGTGGCATGGATTGGTATTGCTACAGCTTGCCTTCATTTGCCATTGTTTAGAACCCTCTGCTTGAAGTGCACACATGGGATTTTATGGTATTTCTGAAAGGAATTTCTGTCAACAGTAATACCGCTGTGAGAAATGGGATTAAGTGTACAATTTAATGATATTGGGTAGTGGTGTTTAGGTACAGGATAATTGACTAGTGTTGTTGGTGAATGCTAGGAATGGTGAATATTGTCTGTATGAGCCAGTTTTTCAGAGGTTTTATACACTGTTTAACCCTTTCCCTCATAGAGGAAACCATGAAAAGACCTATGCGAACAACATAAAACCAGATCAGCCTGCGAGTAACTCGCAGGCTGATCAGGTTTTATGCTGTTCGCTGCTCCTCAGTGGTCTTGAAATGAGGACTTTGTAATTAAATTGGGTAAGGTTTAACTGTGGTTTTCTGCAGATCAGGCTTTATGTGGTACCTATTGAGTGCGTCAAAATGAGTCTATATGAGGAAAAGGGTTAACATTGTTCTTGTCATACCCCGGACTTTAAACTCTGCCTCTTTGCTGAGTAGTTGTCTGTCATGCAAGTACTAGGTCATGGGTTAAATCCCCAGCTGTGACATACTTGTAATTAAGAATGGGACTATTGTATCTCCCTTATACTTGGTGCTTGTTCAGTTTGTCGGGATTTGTCATTTTCATGATAATGTGATCAATACAGTGGTATCATGCCACTTGTCCATGTTAGGCCATACTTGTTTTATCTGTCTTGTGATGGACAAAATCACGAAATGGGATATTGAATCAACGCATGATATAAATAAACACTCTGCTTATGAGTGTGTTGAAAGCTGATGGGTGTAACAGTTTCACTTGGCAATATAGTGTGCAATTTCAATGCTTTCACTGACAAAATTATGACATTTGATTTAATGAGATGCATAAATTAATTGCTCATGCGTAAGGCGGGAAGGCTGGAAATTATTATTGACAAGGCTAAAGGGAATTGACAAAATATTGATTTTAAAAGGTTGGGGAAAGGGTTTGGGGTTCATGAGAACAGATTGATCAGCTTGAATTAGGTTTCTAACTTCAAATGGCCGCCAATCAACCAGGGTTTACATATATTAGTGGCTTGCTAAATACTGCATCAGCTTGAGTGAGTTGATGTATGGGTTTCCTGTGCAAAGAGATTATAAGTGTATGTTTACGTAATAAATTCTGAATTTAGAGGAATAACTTGTGTGAGGAAGTGGTCTAAGTGAAAAGCAAGGATGTTTACTTTTTATGTGCATGTAATGTTTTATTCTGAAACAGGATTTTAAAAAAATAAATCAATCATTTGTTTGAAGATGTGTTAATTTGATTCATTAGGACTTAGTATTGTCATGGATTTTTTTTCTTTTTTGCCAACTTAGGGATGTGATAATTCTCTGTAAGTAACTCCATGAACTTTTATCTTGGTGTTAAATTTAAATTTAGCCTGTTTCTCATTTTCTAAAGCACATGTAATTTACCTGTTTGTACCTGAATGATAATAATTGTGCTCCAGGTTCATAAATATTCTGTAGCTGCTTTATTGATTCTGTATCTTTTTTCACTCATAGGTCTCTTTCTTAAGGTTCAAGGTTTCTGTAGTGTTTGTGAATTTGTTTCCATGGTAACAATTGCAGAAAGATGATTATGCAGGTAGGCCCTTGAAAATAAATTCACTTAATGAAACATTTGCTACAGGGTGAAAGTTTGAAGCCTCCTTTGTGTAGCCTTGTGCTCTTAGGATATCTCAGGATTTACTGGCAGGAAATTGAAGCATTAATTGTATTTCTAAGGATCTGAAAGACTATATGCTTGAAAGGATTGTTTTGTGGCAGTAATTACATATAATCAGAGTTGTTACAGTAAACCATCTGTATCATTGAATGTGTTTACAACGTATAAGGTTTGTGTTAATTAGGATTTTACAAGTGTGTGATGATGGAGTGTTGTGATTCATAAGATCTGTTTTTATTTACTGTGTTGCATGGATCACAATGATGGGGAAATTTTGGTTGCAGTTTTAATTGGACTCTAGTTGACTGTTTTCTGCAGATTCTGTGTTAATGGTAGGGTCAGGGGAGGGAGTCATGGATTTCTTTTAATCTTTATACTGTGTTGTACCACAAAATCCAATAAACAATGGTTAAACATTGGACCCCGGCCTTTCTTTTGACATATTTCTCTAGTTATATGAATGTGGTTATGTTGATGGGTTCTAAGGAAGCTGCTCTGTAATCATTAGCCTAGTTCAGTGTTGTTGATAATTCTGTAAAACTGTCAGCAGGATATGGTGTTCAAATAGTGCTTGAAAACAGTTTCATTTTACACAGTTGGCTTCTATTGGAGTAAT
The DNA here is from genome assembly GCA_021229015.1 of Solen grandis. Lineage (NCBI taxonomy): Eukaryota > Metazoa > Mollusca > Bivalvia > Adapedonta > Solenidae > Solen > Solen grandis. Next base: position 8,422,893 of record CM037785.1, read on the forward strand.
GTTGTATTTTGATTATGCTGATTTGTAAACAAAGCATGCAGTTGTCTGGCAAATGGTTGCTGAGTGGTAGTGATTTATGGATCTGGAGGTCATGCGTTTGAGCTCCAGTTGACTGTAAATAAAGGCATTCATCCTGACCTAAAGTACTGCCCGTGGTACCAAATTTTTAGGTTGTGATAAAGAAAATGAACTTAAATATATTTTCAATTTTTTAAGATTTATTCAATTCAAAAATAAATTTTTTAAGATTTATTCAATTCAAAAATAAATTTTTGAAGATTTATTCAACTGATTACGTATTAAAGGATGTGTTGGAGTTGTCTTGAAATAAAAACTGACCTAAAGTTTTCAGTGTAGGTTCTTCTCAGCCCAGATGGGTGTGAATCATGTAAATGAATATAAAGTGATATCAAAACCACCGTAAAGTAGGATTGAAATGGCAGCAATTAAAAACAGGAAACAGAAGCTTATCGCGGCTTCTTTGCGCATTTCTCATCTGATAAGACCTGTTTTTTTGGCGTGTGTACTGGATTTATCAGAGGCATTTTGAATTAGTGCCAGATAGAGAATTTATAGTTTTAAATACATTCAGAAGTATCTTGCCATCATGTTTCTTTGTTTTATATATGGCCTGGAGATCATTACAGACAAACTTTTGTTTTGAGGTTAAGTGAGGAGCAAGACTCAAGCACATCTTGGTTTCAATGGTTTGCACTTGTTAGCTCCAGGTGCGACTCAATCAAGGATTCATTGAATATTGGGTATAAACCCTTACCCTGCTGGAACCATAAGTACTTACCTTGCCACCAGTAAAGAGCCAGACTGTTGGCTGACAAAGTTTTCATCTTGTTATCCCTAAAATTGATAATGGACAGTTCCAAAAGAGATGCTGGCTAAGTCCATTTGAGAAATTCAGCAGGTTAAGAGTTATCTATGGGGAAACCCGTTGAATAAATGAGTATAAAATACATGCTTGAGACTGGTTTGCATTTATGATTTTAAAGTCTTAATTAGATTTACAAGTATTAGTATTAATGGCTTTTGTTAGTAAATAAGGTACCCACTCTATTGAACAAATTGAATCTAACTAAGAAATGTTACCTGTTCAATTAATGTATTCTGACCCAGACCTGAATTCCACTGTGTATATTTCTTAATTATCAATATTGTTAATGGTGGTGTATTATACATAGCGGGGGGATATTATCACATTCATTGATAGCTCTGGTTAATAAAGGAGAGGATAATAATGTCAAAAGATAATGTCACCAGAACATAAAAATTGTCCCCAACACATGTGGTATGTAAGTTCTGTACAAAGGAGCATTATCTGATACAGATACACGACTATTGCATAGGTCGTTAATGTCAACCTGTCATTGTTAAAAAAAATTAAGGTTTAACAAGCTGACATACTCAACGGGTGTCCCCTGCAGTGGTATCTAGGTCATCATAGTCACTTAGGCATGTAGTGTCGCTTTATAACAGATGTCAACCCTTACTACACAGTTATGCATGGTCTGATACAGTTTTAGACTTGGATTTGTTTGATTGGAAGAATCAGTCTAAGAACAGACTTTTCCAGTTTTTAAACAAATCAATTTTTTCAGTAAACCATGTCAATCATGTTAGCCCAGTGTAGCTCTTGGATAGTCTGTTGGTCAGTGTACACTCAAGATATGTCAGTCCAGTTGTGGTTAAATCATTTTGTTTTTAGTTGGAACAAGTTAAACAAGTTAAACAGAAGTTGTGCTTAAATACTGTGAAGGACAAACAGTCTGTAGTGTCATCTTTCAAATGATTGGAGGAAATTTTTGTGACACATTAATAAAATTTAATTCTCAAACTGTGACCCTAGCAGTGATATAAACATTTCTCTCCCAGTTCTTGTGAAAATTTAGCAAAAATATGAAAAGCTACTTATTGCATTCTCAGGACTGGACAAACAATTAAGTTTCAGTATTTTTTCATAGACTGCATTCAACACACAATTTTTTGGTATGGTCTAACCATAAATTTGAAATCTGAAAGTACTTGACTGGTTATATGATGGTTGTATTATTATAGTAGATGATATTTTGCCAGTAGGTGTCCAGTCTGTCTGTCAGTAGGTGATTGACATGTCTGTCTGTCAGTAGGTGATTGACATGTCTGTCTGATATTGTCCTCCTAAGGATCTTATCATAACTCATTCAGGGCTTTTTTTTTGGGGGGGGGGACTTTTTAAGGTAAAAGTGAATGATGCCATTTTGTTTTAAGTCGGAAGATACACATGCTCCTAGTAAACTTGTACTTTAGCCTCTAGGGCCTCAGTTACTTATTGGTTGTATATGATTGTTCAATAATATATTATGTTGGTGTGGCACACTCACCTGTTACTCTTTATATGGAAAGGGGCTGTATAGATCACTTTCTGTATATTGACAAAGTCTTAGCACACACGTTTGTGTACATTCTGTAGACGATGACACAAGCCTGAAGGCTTGAACATTAGACAGGGACATAAACAGAAAGTGTTTATTGTTTATTCAATGGGATATCAGTCAGAAAATGATTAATGGTGATAGGTGTGGACAATAGGGTCCAAGGTTTGGGGGTTAAAATTAGGGGTCACCAAGGACTGGCCCCTACACTGGAACTGTTTACACAATGTTTACCTGTAAAATGAACAGCCCCCTTCGTATTTTGGGCCGATAAGAGCCCCCCCTTTGCTTGTCAAATACTTTCATCTCTGTGTTGAACTCTCTCCCTGCCCGCTGTTTTAATTCATTAAACCTTTTCGCTTGTCACAGTGAATTCATTCATAGTGGGTCTTGAGGGCTGGTTTTCCACCTTTTTTTAAGTGAAGGCAGTTGACAGTGTTTTTCAATGATTTCATCGCATCATGGATTTCACTCTCATATCCATCTCTGGGTTGTTTATTTGATGGTTGAGTTTGAATGAATTTGCCTCATGATAAGTTAGGTTGTATAATGGTCTCTTTCTAGATACTGGTGTAGGATATAGGCGTATGTTTGTTATCTTCAGTAGATGTGAGGATAGTGTACATGGTGGAACATCTGTGGGTGTCCTGCGGCTACCTGTGAATGGATTTTATGTTGGAAGATTAAATTAATGGTCAGTTTTTGAATTAAAGATCAAAGCTAAGGATTCCGTTTATATTCTTTTGTTGGTTGGGCTGTTAAGTGTCATGAAAGGGTATGCTAGAGATTTTTTCTATCCAGGTAAAGAAAAAGTGATGACTATTAGATGTACTATTTTACAGAGATATATATGTCATGGAATATAAAGTAACATAAATGCCAGGAGTTAATTGAGAATATTTTAACATTTAACAAGTTGGATCATGGTCGCTTGATATTATCAAGTTGGATATATGACACTCAGCGATAGAAACATGACACAGTTGGCGGGATTGCCGGTGTTTAAAAATGACAGAAAACAAAGTACTTTCCTGTTTATGTGTAGACACGTGTGAAAATACTGAAGTTAACTTTTGAGGAATAAAATTACATGATAAGATGCTGCAGTGTAGGCAATTGACTTAGTGGACACAGTTCTGTGGAGAAGTGAGGAACGGTGTGAGAGGGAGAGGAATCAGCGTTCCAGGTAGATGGTACACAAACGATGGATAAATGTCTTCCTCTGGCAGCCTTGGACATTTTCCAAGGCTCACAACGATCCAAGATGGCCGGGGAGAAAGGAGTTACATCTCCCCCCATCATAATGGAGGATATGAGTTTGTTTTATTATCGACAGCTTGCAGAGTCTCTCCAGGTACCGTACACTGTACATGTCTCTCCCTCTTCCTTTGTATGTGTGCTGCATCTTTTCGTTACAGATATTTTGTCACATATTTAATCTTAAAATTTTATGTACTAATTATTTGAATTTAAGATGGGATTGATTGGTGCTTCTTACATAAATCATGCATATTTATCCAGTGTATGTAGTATATTATGGCCGGAATTTTCCTTTAGCTTCCTTAGTTTCACATTATTCTAAATACAGACATACTGTACACACACTGAGACCACCTACTGTAGTCATGAGGATGAGGTGCTATAAACACAGTCTAGTGGTGACATTTAAGAATCATTTAGTATCCAGTCTGGATGGGGGTGGAGGGGGGACCATACCTGCTTTAACCCTTTCCCTCATATAGACTCATTTTGACACACTCAGTAGGTATCACATAAAGCCTGATCTGCAGAAAACCACAGTTAAACCTTACCAAATTTAATTACAAAATCCTCATTTCCAGACCACTGAGGAGCAGCGAACAACATAAAACTTGATCAGCCTGCGAGTTACTCGCAGGCTGATCTGGTTTTATGCTGTTCGCATAGGTCTTTTCATGGTTTCCTCTATGAGGGAAAGGGTTAATATCTGTATCATCCCATCATTGCCAGTGTTATAATACGATAACCTTTTATCACCTAAAACTATTATGAAATTAGCCTATGCTATCTGATCCTGTGCCACACATGCTATTACAGCCTTGCAGAACACAGCTCTCTTATGCTTCAGTACCTTATCATTAGGTTATTTAAGTTAACACCTAAAACTACTCAGGTAGCTGAGAATTTCCACCTAATCAGGTTTTCACAAAACAAAAAACAATGGCATAATCATACCTGATTATCCTTAAGTTTATGTTGGAGTTTTGACTGTTTCATACAATTCCTACACATGCACTCATAAAAAGTTTTTTAAATGGAACATTTAGTTTTGCCAGTTTACTGGTGCTTGACAGATTAACGATTTTGCATAATAAAAAAACTCAGCAGCCCCAACACACACCTGGCCTTCTGGTTTGTGTTAATTTGCAGGTGTTTTACAAAGATTATAATATGGTGTGGCAGAAAACAGACACATGCAGTCTTTCAGCAGCCATTTTCCTATAGCCATAATCAAAATGAAAGCTTACATACTGACAAAAATCTGTAGTTATTTTTGGCACTATATCCTGGCGTTTGTTGGGATACATTACATTCTGTACCTGAGATAGGTATCGAGGACTTTGCAACCTTCTTCTCCTGTGTTATACAGGAATTAGGAAGCATTGGAGTCCTATATAAGAAAAGTCCAGAATCCTTTTCCCAACAGTTCAGTCAAGGACTCCATATAAGTAGCTAAATGAGACCCCTAATGCTTTTCATACCTTTACATTCAAACTACAGCTTTACTCTGCATCAATATTTCAATATGTGACAAGTTCCATCATATTACCTTTAAACTTTGCATTAACATATCATCTTAAATATTTCTTTTTATTCCAAATTAATACTGTTAAAATTGGAAGAATACTGGTATGATTGACTGTCTTATTTGTCGTGGAAGGTAATTTAAGCACTCATCAACAATAATATTATAGTACAATTAAACAGTATTATCATGGGTTTTTAAAGATTAATTTGATTTTGTATGCATTTTCTCGCACCAAAAATAGCAGTAGTGGCACTTGACTTGAAATGGTCAATGAAAAAATGTTAAGCCAGGCCAAAAAATAATTTTGTTTCTGGTCGCCCGACCAACCCTCTTTTTTTAATGGGCGACCATAAAGGTTTTTTTTACCTTTCTGCCTTTTAAAAAAAATATTTCCCTTTTTTTTTCCTTTTTTTTCTCGTTTCATGTAAAAAAGTAAATTAAAAAAATAAATAAAATCCGACCTACCGACCCTCTTGTTTGCGTGAGACCAGAAACAGACATTTTTTTTTGGCCCCACAATCTTAAGTAGCTTGAAGTCAAAAGGAGGTATAATCAAATTGCTGCAATCAATTAGACTCTAATTTGTGCTCAGTAGCGTATCAGTGTAATATGATTCTGTACACACAAATTCATGGGGAATGTGATGTAGATTAATGCTCTTAATTGTCTGTTACACTTTTTCCGTTACGATTGTCCATCACACTTTTTGCATCAAGCTTCAGCAAGTGACACGTGTTCCAAAGAACACTCTTGTTCTTCCTTTGTGTGTGTGTGTGTGTGTGTAAGGGGTAGGGTAAGTCTTTGAAAAAGGAAGGAGGACGCAATTTTCTGAAATTTCATCGATAAAACTTATCAGTCTGGCACATGTTTGGTCTTCCCAGTTTAAAAGCTTACGTTATTGCTATTTTAAAGATAAGGGTTTGAATTTTCACCTGTTTATGATTTTTCTTATCAGCCTTGTATAAAACTATTGGTAAATTACACTTTCTGTTGAACAGGTACTTTATTACAAGCCTGTATTTTGGAAGTATTGACTGGGGAGGGGCAAATATAGGTAGTGATTTTGACAAACATCCCTTTACGTATTAAACCCCTCGGAGAGGGAAAATTTTAACATTATAAAATCAGTTGAAATGAACTTACTTGAAATTCAAATGATAAAAAAATGTGTGTCAAATTATTGATAGGTACAACTGTGCCTAATGTATTTCTTCTTACATTTTCATTTCTCATATTTTTTGTCATATCAAAGTTTAAATAAGGCAAGAAGTCTTCATTTCTTAATGATGTAATATTATACTTCAAAAGGCGTCATCTAATGTCAGCTTAAGTTGCTAGTTATCCGTATGGTTAGTTTGCTTATCCAGTCAGCAAGAGACATTGAGTCTCGTATCTAAAGTTTCTCTCCTTCAGTCGAATGTTCAAACTCTGAAAAAGCACTTATGACATTGGATTATTCATGATTTACACATGCTCCAACAGCTTATAGAATATTATCAACATTAACGTGAGTCATTACCATTTCAAGCGGAAATGAGGGTCACTAATCCCGTCAGATTACCTGGGATTGATACGAGATGGACTGTATACAAGCGATATGTTTCATGTACAGATTTGGTCTTCGCCACTTTCAAGGTTTTAATTTCCCTTGGATAAAAGTAACAATGGCTTCAACATCGCGTGTCAAGGCTGTCGTCTTCTTTCTACAGCTTGGTGTTAATTTCATGCTGGTGTTAACACGACTGAGTGTTTGGGGCAGTGAGGGTTATGGGTCAAGGGTCATCCAACCATGTCAGGCCGCATAACAGTATCTCCAGGGGTTCCTAGTATGACCCTTAAATGGACAATTATCGTTGTGTACACATATCCTGCAATTCTGCTTTCTTGGTAGGTCTGTGAACACTTATGTATGGCACCTGTACAGTACTTATTGACCTTTATGAATAATTCAAACCAGATCAGCCTGCTAGTGTTTGAGCTCTGTTAGCAAATTTACTCAGTAATTAGTTATTGTAACAAAGTACTCACTTAATTATCCATAAGTATTTTTAGATGTAGAGTAAGTGTTTTACAGATATTAGCCAGCTTCATGTGAAAGTCTTGTGAAACACTGTATAATGAATATATCAGACCAGCAAACAATCATGCAGAGGTATATACTTCTTTCATGATAACAGATTGTTATACCAGTATATAAAATGAGATCATCAGGGACTAGTATATGGCGTTACCTGCTGTTACATAGTTCACTCAACATAACAGTGTGGGGGATCATGCACTGTAACAGATTGCTCTTGCTTTAACTTGGCACCCTCTGACCTGATCGATTGATACACATATTCACCCATATCTCTCTCTGACTCCATCCTAAAAGTGTTGGTCTAAGAAGCAGCACATGTGCAAGTTTCATGCCTTAACATACGAGAGGCTTGGTCTCTCACTATCAAGTGAGTGAAATCTTATTCAGAACAAGTTAACATTTTAATTAGGACTGTCTTTTTTCCTTCGATGTCTACGTCATGAAGACTCAAGATAGGTGTGAATGTTTTGCACCCATTACAGTATAACTGGTACCCACAGACTTATATATGGTATCTTTACATGGTGCCCATGAATGCCCATGATTCAAGGTTAGTGATGTAGTCCTGGGAGGTGGTTTAATAATACCGTCATGCCATTAGCACATATCAATATATCCAGTGTTATACCTCAGTATTGCTGCATCAGATATTTTTGTTTTCATGTTAACTAGGCTTAATGTTATAACGCAGGTAATACTTGAATCCCTGTCAGTCATGTTCTCTATATTTAGCACATGTAATTATTCCCCCCCTTCTCTCTTTCTCTCTCTCTCTTTCTTTCAATCTCCCTCTCATATACTGAACCAGTTTCCATAATGGCTGTCTTTCAATCTTTCCCTCTCTGTCAACACTGCCATAATTTCAAAATCCGATCCAATTTCCATAATGACAGCAGGTATGATGTGACTCATGATCAGGGGCCTATGGTTGATGATTACCTCCATATATTGGGACACTGACTCTTACTAAGCCCTGGGTACCTAGCAACGGGAGCTTGGCTGACAGTGTTTGTACTTCCACCATCTGTCATTGATTGTCAGGCCCCTCAAGAGCTTTCCAATACCTGCGATTCAGAATTTTGTTCTCAGACACATTGATCCTCCAATAATGAAGCAATGAACACCGGCCTTTTGATTTCATTGCTTTTTTTTATTTTGAGTTTTTAGGTCTTGTTCATGTGCGATTGATTTTACATTCAGTTATGTCTTCAACAGCATTCAACGAAAATGTTTGTTTAAACCATAGATAATCAGAAGCCCTCTTTTTTTTGTCAAAGATATGAGTACCCATTTATTAATATGAGTTTACATAGGAAATTACAGACCTCCTTGTAGATAAGTTGACGTTTGAACTAGTCTTACATCTGATGATGAGTTTAATCAGTATAGATCCTCTCTCAAACATTCTCAAGCATTTGTTGACGATGGTTATCTCAGGCCATTAGATAAAGATACTAAAGTTGGCCACTAGGTCCAACATTCGTCTGACGTCCAATATGAAATATTCCAAACTTGTAATGTCAGGTAATCACTTTCAGTCATTTGGTTTTATCAGCCCAATTATCAGCAGTTTGTTGCGACCAAATATGGAATAATATGGTTGCCGGTGGAATTAGTCATTTCCTATTCTGAATGTAGTTTCCCCTGCTCTTTTGTTTAATCTACTGACCCTGATATCGTATCAGCATATGTTGACATTATTTTTCCCCCTTGATCCGGTCAGCTTTTCAAGTTTTTATTACTGAAACACATGTTCTTGTGTAAATATAGGGTATGGATTCTGTAGTTTAAACGTAAAGAAGACATCCATTAGTTATGACTCAGGTGTAGCTTAGATGTTAAATATGAAATCTATAGGTCTCTATAATTATCTTCATGATAATTTGGAGATATTTATGAAGTAAATAACCAGGTATTGAATTTCATGAGACACAGGTGTGCATATATTAGAGACATACATGTGTTACAGTGTATTATGATATTCGTGAATATGAAGAAAGAATGAGGTCTTATAATCAAATCAATGGTTTTAATTCGTAGGTTTTTATCAAAGGTACCAGCTACATTGTTGCCCATTCATAAAAAATAAAAAAATAAATCCAATACTACATAATTATATAATAAGATAAATAGGATAAAACCCTCCACAAAGTCACCAAATGAAAATTTGTGATACCTATGTAATATAGATCTCATTTATACTCTTTGTATGTGTGGAATCTCATATAAATATACAAAAGAGTATTTTTCAAAAATATGAATTGAAAAAATTCATGATATTCAGATAGTCCATGAATGTCTTAACCCTTTCCCTCATAGAGAGACCTATGTGAACAGCATAAAACCAGATCAGCCTGCGAGTAACTCGCAGGTTTAACTGTGGTTTTCTGCAGATCAGGCTTTATGTGGTACCTATTGAAGGCGTCAAAATGAGTCTATATGAGGGAAAGGGTTAACACAGGTATATAAATGTATCAATAATGACTCTCTAATAATAGGTAGATAACACTGATCTTACCCTGATGTTCTCCTCGACTCCAGTGAAACAACAATAGCCTACATTTTAAGGTTGTATAGAAATGTTGTCAATTATGTACAGCGGTTATGTCTTCATATCCTCTCTCATTGACATACAAATAATTGCAACAAAATTTGTAGTTAACTTGCTAATTGTGTCTTATTTTTATTTGACTCGTCAGCTTTTTAATCCTCCAAATTGGGCATAATTTATGTTGCAATTTAAGATTTAAAAAGAAAAAAAAAATTCTGACTAGAGACCACAGACAAGGATAATTGTATCTTATGATAGGATTAGTCACTAATTGTTGAATAGGAGTGTTTCCTTAATATTGTCAACCCATTGTATCCTTGTAACCTCAGAATGAAATATGACAATCATTGGAGGGTTGTTGTTGAAACGGGAGAGATAAAATACAATGTGAAGTCTACCGCAGGGATCAAAACCAACAGCATGGCAAATTACAGTCTTTATGTGATGTAAACAGAGAGTATGCAAAAATGCACCTGAGCGTTAATTCGGAAGTAGATACAGTTTTTCATTGAACCAGTGACTTGTGCGTGGATGAGAGATAAATTTTTAAGAAGATAAAAGATATGTTGAATCTCGCTGTTGGTCAGTGTCGGTGGGGTTTTGTTTTGTAAGGATTTAAAAGTGAGAAAATTGGAAATGATTTTAACTATGGAAGAGGTATGATACAATTTGTTATTTATATCACTGAGCACTCATTATTTTAGATATAGTTGATAATAGTTTACTGTTGTTTTAATTAATTATTTGACAAGTGGTGACTCATGGTGCATTGAAATAAATAAAAAAAAGCATGATCTGCATCCATAGCTAAAACATGGCATGGAGGATGCATAGGGGGGGAAATCCTGGATCAGATATATTTTTACCACTAATAGGTATACAATGGTAATCCACATGGCAATTAATGTTTGATAAGTTCTGTTGTCAGATTACAAGGTCTACTCTGATCAACCCATTAACTAAAATATTGTTTGTGGGATGCAGGGTTTTCGATGACGCACAAAATTGTGCGTTTTGACGCAAAATAATCTGAAATGACCCCCATGTTGAATGCTAGTGCGCCGTCCGTGACGCATTTTCAAAACCAGGTTCTAAATATAAGACACATTCGATTGATATCAAATAGCGGTCAGTTTAAACCTACTATATGTGTTTCCTTGATTCTATGTGACCTTCCAGATGCATGTTCATTTTATTTTTTCTGCTTAGCTATGAATAACAGATTAAGATATTGGACTTTCCGTTTCTTTGAATAGAACCTGGACTGCCGGCAATACATACAACGATGACCTCACGTCGTTGTCGTCCCGAATATTAGGCTGTCTGTTTACGTGCATGGAAGCATGTTTTTATTTATGAAAACTAGACTTACTTTGATTTTTTCTCACCATATATGGCCCTTTTATATATTTGGATAAATTTTATCACAGAAAAATTCTCCCTTTATAAATTAGTCTGATGTTCCGATACGTTCTGTATAACTTAGTCCCAACCAATGATAGAGAGCTGTTGCATAGCAACGTCATTCGGATCATCGCAAATGCTGTAACAATGGTACAAGTTTTTCTTTTCAAAAGAGAACTCGGAAAAGGACAATGCCGATCGTCCTGAACTAAACAGTTATATTACTTTATTTTATTTTCCAATGTTTCCATGTAAACAGGTTTTATATAATTATTATTACCTAGCTGCAAGCTTGTCCCCCTAAAATTTCAAATGACCCCTAAATCAAATATTCGAGGGGACACATGTCCCCAAAATGAAACTGTTTATATTAAACCCTGGTGGGATGTAAAACCAGACCAACTAGAACTTGTTATGATTTACTTTATTGTACCTTCAAGGACCTATAGCTATGCATAAATAATAGTAGACTGTAATACATAGAGTACAGGTTACTGACTTGACAAGATATCTAGGAGCAGGACTATAAATTTTATAGCTTTTATTAGCAACTTACAATGGTGGACTAGAGATATCAAGATAACTTGTTCTTGTATTATGTAAATGTTTTATGTTGAGGAAATGTAGCTTAAGGCATTAATTTTATCCAGGATATAACTTGACCACAATGTGTAGTTATTATTTATTTGTGTCAAATGAAATAAAGTACAATATCTTATTTTGCATACCTGTCATTTTGGTTTTATATAGTACATGGACTTAATGACAAATAAGGTGTATAAAAAAAAGTGTGAAACACATAAAATAGTGGTTACTTATGAAGTCATGTTGAATTAAATATACCTTGTCCCTTTGCAAATTCATATGAGATAAATGAATATTTATTTCATTATTTGAAAGTTGATGTAAACACCATGATTTTTTATCAGAACATATCCTATGGTTACGAGCTTTAGTATACAAAAATTTTCCTTGGATTATTTTAATTCAGGGTTAAATCAATAGGCTTTTGTTAACCCTTTCCCTCATAGAGGACACCATGAAAAGACCTATGCGAACAGCATAAAACCAGATCAGCCTGCTAGTAACTCGCAGGCTGATCAGGTTTTATGCTGTTCGCTGCTCCTCAGTGGTCTGGAAATGAGGACTTTATAATTAAATTTAGTAAGGTTTAACTGTGGTTTTCTGCAGATCAGGCTTTACATGGTACCTATTGAGTGCGTCAAAATGAGTCTATATGAGGGAAAGGGTTAAGAAATGAAAACATGGCTTATGTGTGTTTTCAGTCATTTTGGTATAAAGATTTTGCGTCTTAGCTTTCCAACTGTGAATATAGCTTGTCTTTCCATGAGTCATTAAGTAACAAGTTGAATAATTTGTTGACGGGGTTTCACAAATGTGTAATATTTGTAGCAATTTCATGGTTATAGATCTTTGGTTGCTATTTCTGTAATACATTCACACAATTATAATACGAAAGGGGGTAGAGCCTTAGTGTTGCATTGAAATGAAGATGTCACATTTATTGATTTTGTGATAAAATCTATACCACTGAGGAGGCTACTTCTGTAAAAATCCATAACAGAACAGTACGTCCATTGAAAGCCAGAAGGGGCTATCAGCCTTCTTTTTACATATGCTGATAGCCTCTTCTGGCTTTCAATGGACGAGTAGATGACCAGATCAGCATTTTTAAAAAATAACCCCTGGCCGCTTTCCATAATGGTATAAACTCAAATAAACACGGTGTAACAGTAAGTGTTCAACCCATTTGATTTTACAGGACTTGTTTAGTCAGAGTTGCCCTGTAAGTATGTTAAATATTTGAGCTGTACATTATACTGTTAATCTTAATACAGCAATATGACTTATCTTTTTTGAAGTGACAAGCACTTGTAAAGTATGAAAAGAAATCCCCCAGGACATTTAGTTCTAACCTGGCTGAGTATCAACACACTAAGAAGCTCATATTTAAACTGCATGTATTTTATTTAGGATAAACAATACTGTAAGCAGTTTGTATTCAGGTCACAATAACCTGACTGAAAGGAGTTTTAAGGCTTATATAGTATTATGTGAAGATCATATTTATTCATCATAATCTCTTCCCTCTCTCTCTCTCTCTTTTCTACTCTCTTTTACCTCTCCCATCACCATCTGTCATCTGCTTGTCTATTTAACTGTCTGTCATTGTGTGTGGGGAAAATTTTACTTAATTTTACTCATTTTTTTTCTTCAAAATCTGTCCCCCCTCTGTCTTGATAGCTGACTTTACATTAATTTTGTTCAACCTACCTCCACCAGTCTGTACAGTACAGTCCAGTACACAGCTGATAACTTACACCCAACCAGTCCTGTCGTTAACTTCGCCAGACTCGGTCATGGTTATATATAGGTTCGGAGGCAGTGACTCAGATCACGCTGTCTGACGGGATCATGTCTCTCCTCATCTCATCTGTCTGCTCACCACCCGCCTGGTTAGACAACCAAGCTATGATTATCTTTCTGTAAATCTGTTTCACTTTGATTCTCCTTTTGTGAGTGCCCCGCCCACCTGTCTGGCCCTACACCATCCCTATGTTCGAAGGTAGTCCTCTTTGACTTGCTAGACGTCAACTGACAATGATCACCTTGTTGTCTAAAGTTGTTTTGTTGTTGTTTTTTTTCAGTCCAAAATAGCTACCTGATACAGCTGTCCAATATGCCATTGCATAAAAATTATGTGCTTAAGTGACACGTTACATGCATGACTTTTATCTCCTTTATTACTACATCAGCAATCACATTCACCATCCTGATGCAGATTGTTTTGTTCTCATTTATTTGTATGCAGATTTGTTAAAAATATGCATGAATTAGTTGCAGTAGATTTTCATAATTCATTATCAAGGTCATGGCATGCTTGGCATTCACTGGTACTTACATTTCTGTAAGATGCCTCTGAAATAAGCTAAACTGACTTTCCATAAAAGAGTGTGTGTATTTTATTTTCTTCATCATTCCATGGTTCCATCTTAATCTTTCTGCAGGATCATGAGATGCAACAGAAGATAGACTATGAGATCAAGATGCGAGAGGGAACAGCCCGACTCCTGGCCGCGTCCAAACACCCCACCCAGCTTCTGGAGGCAGCCAAGAACCTGCTCACCTCCAACACACGCATAATTGCATACATGACGGAGTTGCAGCGACGTAAAACTGCTGAAGCCCTCGGAAAAGAGTAAGTTCCCCTGACATCATTCATTCATTCATTAAAAATGATAATTTAGCTCCTTGCCCAGTGTATTTAATTTAATATTCCAAAATCAGTTTAGCTCTTGGCTTTAGATATTATGTTTAGAGCCTCAGCTGAGAGTGTTGTGCATGAAAAATATGATTGGATTGTGCAAAATCTTTAAGTAATATTCAAAATTTTAATGGAAATTAGTAAAATTTTCTGATGTAAGAGGGGACTGACTTTTAACCCTTTAGTCCTACAGATTGAAGCAACCTGACACTTTCTCCCTTAAGCTGATCAACAAACTGGGGGGGGGGGGGGGGGGTAATTGGCAACCTCTCATTAAGTCTTCTTATTTTCCACTAATGATTATAATTAAATTATATTTGTAAAGTTCTTAGAAGTGATGGTCAAAATGTATAGCTTGATATTTTAGTTGAGTCAGAAGATGATTATGATAAATGATAACCCGTGTTTCAGTTACGACAGCGAAGGAAGCCAGATGCCATGTAAAGCCAAGCTGAACATGTCTGACTTAAGGATCCCCCTCATGTGGAAGGACACGGACCACTTCAAGAACAAAGGGGGTATGTAAACATACATGCTCTTCTTACAGGTGGAAACAGCGTGACCTTTACCATTTCTTTTCCCTGTTTCATGTCATTTTATTTGTCGTATACCATTCATTTTTGTTTGATCCGCAGAGCTGAGATTACCTCAAATATAGCAGGATTGAAAAAAAGATGGAGGGGGAGTTGACTCAGTTCTTAATTTAATATTTTATCATTTTGATACACTGATTTGATGTAAATTGATTCATATCACTGTGTAAAAATTGGAGAATCCAAATATTCATTGCTATACCTGAATTATTCATGATTAACACCTGTATATTTTAGATCACCGCCGCTACGCCGTGTTCTGTCTGGTCAAGATTGGTACAGAGATCTACGATACAGCGCTGATCACGTGCGTGGACCGCAATATGACCGACCTCTCTTTTGATGATGTCATAGCTTTGTGAGTAGATTTTTGACAGCTTATCATCATAATATACGTTTCACGTGAAATAGTATATTTAATTAAAGTTTCTGAAATATCAAAGAAAAAAAAATAATAGTGTTTTTCTTGTATATCATCATCTAGAATAAAATCAATATGCTAATTTCTTCTAACACTGCAAAAAAATTGAAACATTTATTTAATCATATATCACAATAAAAAGATTTAAATTATATATATTTTAATCTGTCTAGTACAAACTAAATCATCAGATTAGCAGCTCCTGCTGACTGCTGATGTTTCCATATCATTCGCATAGATTTTGCCAATTAAAACATAACAAGGTATTTTGTACATTAACAGTGACAACATTCCGCATGATTTCGAGTGTGTTCTCGAGATTTACTGCCACAAGCTACACGAAGATCTCACCATGGCAAGTACCCCAAAGAAGATTAAGAAGAAAGGTGACAGATTTGTCCGAGACTGTAGGGCGCAGTGTCGGGAAGCGTCTCTCAGGTCTGCATGACTCGGACATTATGGGAAACATGGTCCTGTAAGTATATTATCATACCTGATACATTTATATTGAAAAACAATTTTTGATGAATATGCATTGTTCATTTCAGTTACTTAATGAAAAACAAAACTGAAAAAAAAAAAAACACTTGAATTCTAATTTCTTTTCACTTTGTAAAGTACTTTTTAAAGTGTCACAGTTAACATTACCTGAGTGAATAATCATTAACATCAAAAAGATTTGTTGCCCAAGAGAAATTGATTTATTAAATTCAACTCATTTTAATGGGATCCCTCTCTAACGTTCCTATACATTAATATACACATATTATTCTTTATTCTGTAACCATGACAATCAATACCCTGTTTATTACAGAGGACCGAAGTTTGAGATGGTGGCCTCAGGTACGCTGACCTTACATGATGTGGACGACATCGTGCGGACGTTTGATCTCCGACTGGAGGAAGGATCAGGTAATTACCCACAATGCCACCACACACTTCCTGTATCACACTGGCTTCAGCTTTTCTGAAATATGGCTTTCTGGGTTGTAATATACATGTGTATATGGTATTCCTTTGTACGCTGAAGAAATCTGCAAATTGTTTATTAGTAAAATCAAGTAAAGAAAAGTATTGGAAAGAGGAAAAATGAGTAATTAAAAATGACTTTAATGAGTAATTAATTAAAACTTTCTACACACATGTGCAATTTAGATTATTAATAGACAATTTTAGAAAGATGATTATAAAAATGCAGCATTTTTGTAGGTAATAAATGATGGGGATGATGGTTTGTTTCATACCTTTCCAATCCCTTCAGTGCAACACATTACTTATGTAAAGAGTCTATTGATGACACAATGATAACTTGAGAGGTGATTGTGTTACAGATGGAAGCGGCTGCGAGCTGCCCCTGTTTGGCCACTACTGTTGTCGACTGGCCGCTCTCCCCCACTGTCTGGTGCAGCCAGTTGCCAGTGGATACCTCAGTCTACATGTGAGTATTACTTAACCACACTTAAAAGATTTATATGAATTTCATAATGATGTATTAGCCCTTGTATGAAGCCTGATCTGTCAGGAGGATGATCTTGCTATTTATGCTGGTCATTACTCAATCAGTTTCTTTCAAAGAAGTTAACCCTATAAAAAGTCTTACTATGTACATGTTTATATACCTAGTTTCATGTAGTGGAGGGGGTCTATGTAGAACCCTTAAGTGTCATCATGATGTATCGTATTTACAAAAGTGTTCAGTATCTCCTCACATTGTTAAGTCAAGGTGACACAAGGGGTGTTTTCATTGCCTTCGTATATATTTCTCCTTCTTGACTTGTATTTCCCCATATTTGAATGCAGGTAATAAAATGTATGTAATGTTGGTTGTTTCCCAGGAGGACGATGAACGATGGAAGCGTTACTGGTGTATCCTGAAGAACCTCCAGCTGTCCTGCTGGTCCTCGCCGGAAGATGTGGAGGTCACCGCACCCCTTGTCACCATCCCTGTCACTAAAGTAGGTCATTCTCTTGGGTCTCACTAAAATAGGGCATTCTCTTGGGTCTCACTGAAGTAGGTCATTCTCTTGGGGCTCGCTAAAATAGGGCATTTTCTTGGGTCTCCCTTAAGTAAATCTTTTCATTATTAGTCATTAAAGTATGCCATTCTCTAAATACGACAACTTCAAACTCCTTGGATCTGAATTGTCGCTTACTAAGATTTTATAAGCTAAGAAAGGTAGATCTAATTAAATATACATTATTATAAAATCAGCATGCAATACTGTAACAGAGTTTGATGTCATCTGACTGTCACATGATGATTATTATTTCTCCCTACTCCTAAAGAATACTCAGATCAGTGAGGCGGACCCACGGACACACAAGCAGGGTCATGCATTCCACATCAAGACGGTGGGAGAGAGGTATGTTGCCGAGACGACACTGGTCGCCGAGGACAAGGAACAGTTCTGTCTGTGGTGGGACGGACTTCAGCAGCATTTACTTGATCAAGGTACGACAAAGGACTGGTAATCACTTCAGTGTTGAGGTTGAGTTTGGATGATATCTGTTTTTCAGAGTATATGCTGAATTTGCATTATTTTCACTGTCAGAATGCAAAATAATATTGCCTTTATGTTATATAATGATTATAATCTTATAAATTTGATAACTTCAAAAAAATGTTAAATATTAAAATCAAATTTTTATGCTTATCACTTTTAGCATAACTAGAGTTTTGATAGACTGTTGATGACACTTTAAGTTTTCCTGTTTTTTTGTTCATATTCTCAGTACATTTTATCATTTATGTGTTGATCCAATCTTTTTGTGTGACAAGTGAGTTGATGTGTTACAGCATTATGGAAGCAAGGCGTGTGAGTACATCATGGACGTGCGGCGGGCCCCGTCCAACAGGAAGTCCATGGTGATGGGACGTAAGACATCCCTGTATGAGGACACGCCTCTGCATGGTAAGTTTCACACTGTGGAAAGTGTGTACACTGAAACGTCAGTTACAGTGGATGTACTACAGGAATGCTTAGCATGTTCGGAAATAATTTAAAAAAGAAATTGTAGTGGAAAACTAAATCTTCAGAGAAAATAAAAACTTTTCATGGAATTTTAATTCATTAGTACTGCCATTCATTTGTGATATTTAAATTTCATAATCTTTTTCCACTTATATTAAAAAAAAGGTCAATCCAGTGTGGTATGATAAGAGTTTACCAGAACAAAATTGCACCCATTTGAAGGAAAAAGAAATATTTATACAGTAACAAACAATCAATTTCAGAACCCAAGCGTTTGTCGGATGAGATGCGTCTTGAGGATGACAAGTTGAGTCAGATGTTGCACACCCTGATGGGAGAGGCCAGCGAGATACGCAGCGGAAGTCTACGATCAACGTCCTCTAGTTCCGGCAGTCTCAAGTCTACCTCCTCCAGCTAATGCCATGGCAAACCCCAGACACGGACATGACAAGGTGCCTCGGGGAAACTTAGTTCTGGCGGCCAGGCATTATCCTCCCAGCGGTCTTCCTTCTGCATAGACATTCCCACAATGCATTTGTGTGAATTATTCTCGTGGGATAAATATATGATTTCGCAGCCTGTGACAGTTACTGCTGTTATGTATATGTGCTCTCATGGATTAAGACTTCATAAGGAATATTGCTTTCCTGGAGTGAAAACAAGAGTGTGGCATTCCATTGGAGGAAACTGTTAAGAAAGAAACAGAAGATATATAAGTGTTGTGGTGAAAACTATAGAATTAATGTTACTATAGAACTGTCGTGCACCTGTACAGATCATAGCAAGGGAGATCATCCACTGAAAAAAGGAGCAATTCCTGGAGCTCCGCTATAAAAGCTTTATTTGAATATCAGTGTTAATGGGAAGGGTGGTAACAATGATATTGAATTTCAAATTGGGAGGATATTTTGTTGTATTGTCCATAGAAAGGGAAATTACTCTTCAGGTCCTGAATAGAAGGACCATTTCGCATGAAGAGGTCTTCCCAGGGACAAGATTGGAGTACTCTTACAAGAAATGGATTCACATTGTTAAATTGTTAAACCTGAAACAAGAGTTGATCTCTATCTGTGATAGGTTTGAAATAATTCATTGGAATATCTATTTAGTAAATTTATATTGAGCAAAATTGTGACACTTTCTGAGATGTTTCTAGCCATGTCGGAGAAGTAGTTCTGATGTAAGACATTGTTGAAACTTTCAATCCATGCATTTTATCAATGTGGTAGGTAGCCAAGGGTATCCAACATCACATTGAATCAAATACCACATAAAGAATAGAGTGCTCAAGTCCTATGGTATGATTAAACATAGTAACTTATTACATAATTGCCAAAAGCTATAAACTTCCAGTAGACTTTATAATATAGTGCCATTGGTAAATACTGCCTGTAGAGCCCAAGGTATCATGTCTGCATCATTTCACTTTTCACTGTTACTCACTTGAAGACAAAGCTTTAATGTCATGATATTTATGTCCTGTCACTGTAATGTGTATTAGCTCTCCAGTTAGAATAAACCGTTCGATCACTAATGATGGCTAGAAAAATACTGCATTATGTATGAAATACTCATCTTGAATGGTGGAAATGGACCAAATATTGAGTTCTTATACTTATTCCCTCACCTTCTTTTCCTGTTTCTCCTACCCTATCCTGAAAATTGGCTGTGTGGTTTCAAAATTGCTTTAATATATATTCTCGTGCTCAGGTATGAATTTAATGTCAAACGGAAATCTGGGGGACAGAGAAATCACTTCTGATTTGGGGTGCATTGCCTAGCCGAAATGTTTCAAAACTTTTTACTCTTTAACAAGAGAAAAAAGCTTAGAAACATTTCGAAAAGTTTCATTTCTGCAAGACACCCCAACATAATTGAAACGAGCAGCCATTTGTGATGTCATCATTATCATGTGCAAAGGTGATTGTGATGTCTCTTGTTATTTGTTGACAGCTAATTGTGCTATTGTGTCTCTGGTTGCCATGGTAACCAGACACCTGTATCTATGATATGTATATATGGTATTTATTCAACATGTGGCATACAGTGATATGTAAGGAGCAACGTTTTACCCCACCCACTGCAACTTACTTGTCCTTTGTTTAAATGGTTATACTACTATTTCTTGGGGGAAAAAAAGCAAGTTTTTATTGAAATAAAAGATGCCAACCTCAGTACATGTTTAATCAGCCTTTTACTATTAAAAAAAATATATAGGCTTGTAAATGATTTTTTATTAAAAAATATCAAATCAAGTAGAGAAGGCAAAGGGGGCATTCAGCCGGTATGGGTATATTTGATATCTATATATTAGTATATATGTTGGTATATTTGTATATATAAAAGATGCTTTAAAGTGAAAATTCCATACCTGAGTTGGTACACTTATATTCATACTCATATGGAAGATTAATACATAGATCTCATAATTAATTGAAAACACCCATGTACAACATCTTGGCCAAAATATCAGAAACCCTTGGGCATGTAAAAGCTTTATACATACTGAATTTGTTTGATGTAAAGCACTTATCACATAGAATTAATGAATGTTGCTACTGCCATTTTAACCCCGATTGTCGGCCTATTCTGACTTATTGAACCTTTACGGTGCTAAATTTCTAAATTGGACTTTCTTCATTTTGGACTAAACCATTATTTGTAAAAGGGGTACTTGCTGAATTTTTTTTTACTGAATAGCAGACAATACAGACCATGATCAGACTGCATGGATGTGCAGGCTGATTTTGGTCTGTACTGGTTGTAAAGGCCGTCACAAGTGATCACAGCATTGTATGAACGGGCTAAGTGGCATCACTGGTTTTAATAATTGCCTCTCTAACGAAGAAGTCATAGTGTGTATTATGTAACAGTGAGATGTTACGCCATGTATCAAACTGCTGCCCCTCCATTGTAATATCACAAGCATCATTAAGCTTCCTTTCTCTACTCAGGTAAATAATGTCAAAGGTTGTCTTGTAAACCAAATTGTCAACTGCCTAAAACTGATTGAGTCCTTCCTTTTTCAGGAAGTTTTTGAAGAAAGTTTTGTGTTATATATATACTTTATTTCACATTTTTATCCACCAAAGAAGTTGCCACTGGTAAATTTTTAAGTTTAGACAATAACTTTACTTTTTAATCTTTATGAAGATTATTTTTAAAAAAGATCATATTTAACAAAGATCTTTAGATTTTTTCTTTTTCTTATTTTAACGAAAAAGTGTAAATATTTTTATGGATTTTTTTTTTACTTCAGAACTAGTCTGTTGAGTTCTAACCCTGTATTGTGGAAGCCATCAGCATTGATTCTGTATGCAAACCCACTCATGTTTCTTAATTTGTGTATATTATTAAATTGTAACTCATTGTGTTCATTTGTCAACCACTAGGCCTGTTGCATTAGGCCTATCAAAATAGCAATATTTTGTATTTGTCGTTCACATTACCTGGATAATATGTTACTTGTTTAGCAGGGCTATCATAATTATGTACTCTATGATTCTGCTTTAAATTTATAAAAGAAAAAAAAATGCTCGCAAAATAAAACAACAACAAAAAAACAACCTCAAAACCGTGTTTGGTTGTGTTTTTGATACCCATCAAATTATATGAGTATACATTTTCCCTTGAGTGAGACAGAAAGAGAGAGGGGCCGCCGTGGCCGGTTACAGTCGTGGACTACAAATCTCTCAGCCCCTCACCGCTGTGGGTTCGAATCCCTACCCGAATCCCGGTAGGGACTTCGGATTTTTCATGTGAGGAAGCCTTCCAGTTGGCTTGCGGTAGGTCGGTGGTTCTACCCGGGTACCTCTGTGTACTCGGGGTCTTCCTCCACCTGTAATTAGCTGGACGTCGCTATATGATTGAAATACTATCGCAGCGACGGTAAACCCCAATACAACAACAACAGAAAGAGAGAGAGAAAAAAAAAGACTGTGAGACTGCTCCAAAAAGCTCACTAAAGAAATCTTAAACAATTATGTAGTCATAGATTACCATTTTGTGTTGTGTTTATTTATTAAGCTTCCACTAATCTTTTTCGATATTGGCTAAAATTATAGGGCATAGATAAGTGTCTCATCCTTGTCGGCATTCGTTAAGTTTTTAGCTCACCTGAGCATATGTGTCAGGATGAGCTATTAGGATCATTGAATGTCCAGCGTCCACAATTGTTACACATCTTCATTTCTCAAGCAATCATCTGAAAATGTTTATAGCCATAATCTCTCGTTATTGCAGATATCTGCCATTAAGATCAGGAGTTATGCCCCTTTTTATATTAAAAAAAGTCAGATTTTACTTTGACTCAGCATTCGTAATTATTAAACAATCATCATATAACTTATACACAATGAAAATGGAACAATATTTCACTTGAGTTGGGTTATGGCTGATATTTAACTGATAGAGCTACAATTTAGGTCCTTGAAATATCAGAACATCATATAAATTTACCATTATACACCCTGACATGTTCATTTCTTTAGCAGTGCAGGCAATGAAGGCAGTGTTTCTCAGGTGAACGACTTCAGGGTCATCTTGGCCTTCTTGTTTACAGTCCATTTTCTCGTTAATCATCTAAGATATTCACTTCAAGCCTAGAGTACTTGTTCACCACCCAATGGGAATCCATTTCAAAGGGCAAGTAAGCCTAAAATTCATATCGACACAGTTATGCCCCCACCATGAAATGTCGACGTGCTAATAGTGTTACACCTGTCCATGTGCGCGTGTGTGTGTCCAAGAATTCGTGTCCCAGCTGAACTTTGTTGTGCATTGTTTTGTTTTGAAATGACTTGGCACAAGTGATCCTTAGGACAAGATGATGTGTGGTGAAGAAGAACCAAGCTGCTAGCCTTAAGGTCAAGGTCACAGCAGTTAATTGAGTTTAAAATTTGAGTAAACAGTTCTGGTTTGGCTGTATCTTTTTTGTGTATACAGTCATCTTTTGAAATTACTTTCACAATTGGTCCCTAGGACAAGACATTGTGTCACAAATAATAACCAGGTCGCTAGCTTTGGGGTCAAGGTCACAGCACTCCGTTGACAAGCAATCTTGCCCTGACTGATACTTTGTTGTGTATAGTTGTGTTTTAAAACAACTAGGAACAAATAACATCATGAGCTCCTTTTTATAATACCCCTTACCATGAAATTGCGACGGGTATATGATGTTACACCTGTGTGTGTGTGTGTGTGTGTGTGTGTGTGTGTGTGTTAAACTGGACAAGCATTTGGTCCCGGCTGTAACTTAGTGTGTATAGTTGTGTTTTGAATACTTCAGTAACTTGGCACAAGGATCCTTAGGAAAAAACAATGTGTTGCGAAGAAGAACCAGGTCGCTAGCTTGAAAATCAAGGTCACACCACTTGCATTAAGTCAGGGTTTGATCTTAACACCATCTTTTATATTTCCATTTTCTCATCATATTCATTTACAAATATATTAATCTGATAGACATCCGTGGATATATTTTGTCGACTTTGTATTTACTGTGTTGTTAAGGTCAATATCTGTAAAACCTTCAAGCACATTTACTTCAGGCTTTGAATATCATATCACTTTCAAAGTGGGTAAACTTAAAAAACTGCAGTTACTCTTAGATTCATTTTTGCACAGCTATGCCCCCTTTCAACTAAGTCCATTTAAAAATTATTTAAGATCCCTTGAAATTTGGGATACATGTTTATTTCAGGTTATTTTTCCCATGCAAGTTCTCCTTTCAGTAGGGGATTGAAACATCACCGTGTTCGAGTTAAATACCATATGTCACTCACCATGTAGTTCTGAAATGCATTTTGACAGTATTATAGGCCTTGTTGGACTAAGCAATTTCCGGTTAGTGCGTTGCATGCATTACTTGACAAAGATTTGTATTATACATTTGCCACACATTTCAATCTAAAAAAGTGACAACATTTTGAGTCGGAGACAACAGTCGTACTAAATACGCGAGACACAGTGGATTATTATTTTTACTTGTTTATGTTTTAACCAATTTTGGGTAAAATCAAGATACAATGTAAAAGCCTACATGTTGGTCCTGTTAGGGCTTTACTTATTCAAATGGTCATTTAGTCACAAAAACTTACGCTTTTTTGGTAAAATTGAATAATTTCAAAGTAAATTATCTCAAGCTAGGTAACATTAACCACGGCTTCTCATACGCTTTTCTATCAGAGATATAGATGTTCAAGTTGACATGTCTTTGAACATTAAGTTCCAGAACTGGTTGGTCCAGTGTCAGGATAATGTGATTTGGTAGTGGTTAGGAACCATTGTCTTCAAGTCTCCAAAATAATGGAGCCTTATATGATCGGTGGGGCGATAACCCCGATCAAATAAACCTACCATGACGTTAGAAATCATCAAGTAGTCTCTCTTTACTGCTGTGCGACAAACGCTTATGACAAAATACATATTAAAAAAAGTATATTTTCAGTCCTCAAATAGTTATCCTTAAAATTTCAAATAACGTCACATTTTAAACATTGCCTTGGAAAACTATCGATTTATTTTTCATACGATTTCAAACTATTTAGAAATGCCAGGTGGTACATGCTTTTGGGTCTATTTAATAGTACTGTAAAAGCTGGATCAACCTGTGAAGTTATTTTTTTCTCGCTATCATTAGATCATATACATACGCACCCTATTGGGAGAAGAAGACAATTTGAAAATTGGAAAATTTGTACTGACGACTATTAATTTGGTAAAGTGTAGTCATTTTTCGTAAACACCACCAAAGACGGGAATCAATTAAACTGCCGCCGGATATGGCCTCATCTGAGTCACTCCAGATATTCAAACTCGAGTTTCATCAATCACATATTAAATCACTAATTGAGCCACTTTGATATTTGTTGCGCATATGATAGATCCATTCAATATTCCAAAGATAAAATGTATATTTTACATTAAAACAAGTGTGTATTAATTTTAGATTTACATACAATATAAATCCGTTTAATGCTAAGCTTTTTTATTGGTACATATATTTTCAGACAGGAAAAAATGCTCATTTATAACTTTCATTTTACAGCACTATATTCCCGGGTAATCCGTCACGAGGGCATGGGTGCAGACACTACCGGCTCCTCATCGCCCCCATCATCCGCCTTGTCCTCCTCCTCTTTTTTTATCTCTCGCAAAAGACTTCGAGAGAATCCAAAATCGCCATTCCTTAAATCTGAAACAAATAAGGCTAAAAGCTTGTATACGGTCGACAGCGGATGTCTCACATTTTCAGTTTTCTAAATATCCGGGTTCTATTAGGTTCTTTTCAGACTCCCTACACACTATCTTTGTGAGGAACAATATCAGAATATCTAACATTAAAAAGCTAGGAAGTGTTAAATCCTACAATTAAAAAAATGCAAATCTGTATGTTTATTATTTATTAGATTTAACGTTTCAGTCATTTGAGACTATTTTAACTTGAGACGTCATAGTGCTGCCACTCTGTAGTATCACGCCGTAGACATGTGGCATCATCCTGTCCCGACACCGGGAAAACTAGTCCTGGACCTGTATATATGCTAATCCCAACGCTGGAAGTTACCAGCACCATTTGTAGTATATGGCGGTCGATGATCGAACGCACGACCTCCCGCTCCCGTTTATGTTTATTACTAGATCTACTAGTTATAGATGTATATATATTATTTTTCGGTTGAATTTGTGTTTTTTTCTTCAAATAGTGTATTTACCCTCTCTCCCTCCCTCCCTCTCTCTCACACACACACATACACCCAGTCTTGTATTACTATCTTATATCGAGGTATCCCGTATGTAACTCATACCTAGTTATTAATTTCATCATAACGGGGTATATTTTCCGAGATATTTCTTGGTATGTAACTCAACTTTAATTCTTACTATTACTTCAGCCAAAAACCCAAACCAACACACAAACACTGCCCACAAAAATAGCCCTAAGCACAACCTTACCCTGACGCAAAAGTCGAGGTACTCGAGGTACAAGTGAATTAAGTTTATTCCCTATTGTTAACAACGCGTATACAATGGACTTACCTTTGACACAGAGGCGGGTCATAATATTGGAGACCCTGCCGTCGCTGATATCAAGGCAACCCAAGACACCAGGGACGCCACCCTTCCTGATACAGTCCAGACTGGAGGTGAAGTTTGTCACACACTTCCCCGTGTCGTGGCAGGGCACCGGGTCCCAACCATCCGGGCAACCTGAAACACAACACCGTCTGACTCTACCGTCCAGTAGTCAAGGATACCCTAAATCAGAGGTGTTTTTAGGCTCGACACCCGCTGTGGGTAAAATTCAATACTTGTATGACATATCACGTGCAATTTAAAGTACTGGTCGAATCTAGAAATTGTCGTGGTGGTTTCTATAGATACAAGACCTGTTTTTCTAATGGACGTAGAAGATCCTGTGAAATATACTCGAAGCGTGTCTGTGATGGACGACTAGTCATCCTTGAACGATATACGAATTATACCTCAAAGTTGACATCAACTTGTGTTAAGGTTTTTCTTACGTCTTTATATCAATGGATATTAGACGAAAGTATACAATGTTGTTATTTCTCAAAGAATATTACATGTATATAGCAATGAACTTTTTCAGATAACGAGATGTGCCTTCAAAACATATATATACGTTCTCTGAAGTTATGTATTATCTGCCTTAGATTACATTGTGAGTACGGACCAGAATCTCGAGCCCATCAACCATTTACAAGTTATTAGACGACCGACAATTTAAAAAGTGGTCTCTCTACGCGACATTTGTTTGCATACACCTTGTTCTTAAAACAAGATCCTTACAGGAAAAGAGGTAACCTCATCAAACCACCATTGTTGAAGTAGGACATTGCTTGCCTCAACAATCTAACAATATCTGTATGACAGCGACAGACACATAAACAGACAGAGACAGATATAAATATTGACATACAGACAAATAGATTACAGACAGCCGTATAGATTGATAGACAGAAATAAATACTGACAGACAGAAAGACAGACACATAGATAGTCAGACAAACAGACTGACACAATGACAGACATGCATACAGACTTAAATGAAAACACGTTATACAGACACCAAAAGATTGACAGACATACATTTATACAGATTGACAAACGGACAGAAAAACGTACCTGTCACTTGGCTTAAGACGAGAAAGCCGGTCACCAGCAGGCTTAGGACAGCAAGCCGTACAAACATGATACTAGACGGGCACGGATAAAATGTTTCCAATTATTGACGATTAATTATTAAATAATTTTAACATATTTAAAAATACAGTTTCGATGTCCGATTGATGATGGACATATAAATGGCTGCGATTAATCAATATTATAGAGAGGACCTTATTTTAGATTTTATCAGAGTTGGAAAGCAAAAAGTCATCAAAGACAATTTCTAAATGAACAGCATTTATATGTGAAAAATTATTTATTTGAAACAAAAACATGCATTATTTGGAAAGATAACAAAAAAATCCGGGAATAGATCAGGCGGTTATGAAAATCGGTTGAAGCAACTACTCACCAGGAGAGATCTGTTGACAATGGAAGAAAAAAAAACGCTCAAAAACGTCCAATTCGTAATAGATCCATTGAGGCCCGGCAAGAGTATAAAGAAAACTAAGCGAGCCATCCCCCCTCCCAATTAATTTCTTTGCAGAAATTCAAAATCAAAATGGCCGTTTTCAAGGGTGAGTAAACTCGACTTTAAAAAATCTGTTTCATATTTCTAATCATTTAGAAAATCCGAACAACTTCTATTACTTAGAAAATCAAATTATGGTTGTAAATCATGAATGTAATCCATGTTACACCTGTCTAAAGACCTATTAAGCAAAGATAGGAAACTCCTGTAACAGGCAGGGGAAAATCTTATTTTGTCAAGCGAGAGGTCACTGAAATTTGCAAACTGTCTAATATATAAAGAAAAATCAGAGAATAAAAAATAAATTTCTTATAAAAGTATCTTTTTTTCGGCGCAAGAAAATATTTTCAGTTTAATTAATTATGAAATTCATTATCTTTTTTTTATTTAATTCAACCCGTGTAGCAGAAAAACAACAAAATCTACATATTTTTGTTCATGCAGGGGCTTCTTTACTAATTTTAATATATTAGGTATCATTTTGAAGGTAATGTATTGTTCTATTGCAAGATACGCATTACTTTCAAATATCTCAAATAGAATTACAGAAATTTGCAAACGTGACTTTGCAAGATCTGGACAATATGCCGCGTGATTTTGTGTAATTTTGATTACTTGCCAATCTTTGTTATTATTAGTCTATGACCTGTCTCAGTGACAAACGTTTACATATACAAGTATACCCATGCATGTAAGGAGAGAGAGAGAGAGAGAGAGAGAGAGACTATTGTGTTTAGGACTTAACCTTAACAACATATATGCCCTGACCACTGAACGGACATAATAAATATAAATAAATAAATAAAACAAAAATATCTGCCGGAGCTGATGCGGGTCTTTTAAAAAATAATAATCTCTCATAATTAGCTGTCAAGTTATAATCTTTAGAGAAGCCACAAGCCAAGCCCGACGGCCTTTCTAATGTTTCAGGAACTAACAATGGTCCTTAATTAAACAATTTCTTATTAATTTCTTTTCTTAACAAAGTATCGACTGCACGAAAAAATGTCCGGCATTCTTTAGACCCTTTCCATCTCCCCACACCGAATTACAAGTACCCGCAGGATTATGGCGCCACCGTGTGTTCATCACCAACTAGTGTCTATTTCTTTGAAATTAACACAGTTATGCCGACAGAACTAGATGAATAAATAATTGAAACGTCAATCACAGGGAGACTTTCCTGTACAAAGCCTTGTCAGAGAGATTAATGTGCCATTATGCAGATGGGACAAAAACTCGATAGTCATTTTATAAAGACCGAAAACAAACACAATGGGTCAACATGTTTTTGCTGCAGCATATTCATTTTGCGCATACTTTCCCAGACTGTGAATCGAACTGTTTCTGTTAAGGACGCTCGAGCAAATGCCGCCATCTGAAAAATGCTTTTCGGGGGACTAAGATGACGTGTAATGTTAATTTATGTCATGACATCATGTGTTAGTATTCATTTTTATTTTTTGACGTTTTGAAACCTGTAAAGCGTTGGATGTAGTAAACTATTATGTATACATAAAAATAGAAGAAAAAAATATACATTGTATCATACAATTGTCGATATAACATCATAGTATTGTCCAAAAATATATTATTATGAAACGACACGTAAGCTATTTAATGACCTGAAGTGTATGACTGTTTAGTATATACATTTGCATCCTCGTTCAAATTAATATTAATATTGATTTGAGTCATTTTCAATCATGTATTGTCCTATATACCCGCTCTGTGTAATCTATATTTTTTTTTTAAAAATGGAACCTAAAAGCATCATTCATATGATAGCATTTACCGTTGAATCTTTGTTCGTTAAAATATTTTATCTGTGCTATATATAGGCGATATATTGCGATATTTAAAAAGCTTATCGAAGTACGTCCACGATATGTTGCAATATATAAAACAACAAACGTTCCTATAAGAATTACTAAATCGAGTACACCGTGGTGAAGAACTTCCCTGACATGGATTCGACCCTAGACTCATTTTCAGTCGTCTGTCGGCAATCGCTTTCCATCCTTGCGTGATTCTTTGACATTTAACGCTAAAAAAGTGGTAGCATATAAGAAACCTTATATAGAATGTCGGCAAAAAATGTTATGTTCATTTTGTATCGCAATACCATATTGACTTTAAACTCAGTATCGCAATACCGGTGTACATCCAGTCCTAATTTAATCCCGTAAAAATATTTAAGTTTTATTTGACGTGATAATTGTATATTCAATTTGATTCCGACAAGCACAGTACTAGTATGCATCAATCTCCATAAATTTAGAATTACTGCATTTGCATTATAAAAAAAATAATAGAAATATTCTTGGAATTTATCTGCAAATTAAATCTGCAAGTTAAATAAATAACAATACACGGTGTATACACCAGTAATTCGACACGTTTTAAATGTTATTAAGCAATACATGTAAAGTCACATTTCAAGGAGAGTGATTGTGTAGCTACACGGTATGACAGTACATGTAATCATGTTATTCATCGCGATCTTCTATATCTCCATCTTCTTCCGGCGGAAGTTCCTCGGTGTCGCCATTTTCTTTCACGACGTTCTTAAGATTTTTTGAAAACCCAAACTGTCCAGTTCTAAGGTCTGAAAAAAGATATACATCGATAATCTAGATAAAATTATGTATGTCATTAAGAAAGTGGGTACTCCATGTTACAGAGATGCACATTTCCCATTTTCCCATTTTAAGCTGTGAAAATCGAAGCCCCATCTGTTGCAAAGGGATTATTCCATTAATTGTTCATCTGCACAACATACAGTTTACAAACAAAACCTTTTGTTCTTTTGTGTAAACCGGGTCAACCGCTGACTACCTGTTATCTCATTGTAACTATTTGGTAGTTTGTGAGTCATCCTAAAAACATTTGTAAATACTGGAATGGTCCATTATTATTGATCTAGAAGATATTATTACACAATGAAATGTAAATATTTGAGTCCGTCAAACCCTGGTCTAATAGACTATGTTGTATCTTTCAAGTATAAGCATGTATAATTTTTTAAAAACAAATGAATTTGAAACTAATAATACTTTATATATTGAAAAACCGTGTTCCAAATATACCACAAGTACTTTTTTGTATACTTGTGTGTATATTTATTTATTTATTTTGCCTTAATATTTATTTATAAAAAAATTTTAATTAAGTTTGGTTTTAACCTTTAAAATTTAATCCATTTCTGAAATGTTAAATAATTTTGATGAAAATGAAAGTGAAACAATACGCGATCCTAGAAATCGAAAGCAGACGTAGGTATACCGGTGCGAGTTTATTGGCTGTGACGTCATTCTCTCTCTCTCTCTCTCTCTCTCTCTCTCTCTCTCTCTCTCTATATATATATATATATAGAGAGAGAGAGAGAGAGAGAATGATAAAGATACTAGATACCATTCAATGTGTCAACCTAACTAGTCCAAGCTAGTTACGTCACAGTCCCTATTTATAGACTGGATTATCCGTGCATATAGATCTATTCGAAATCGACAGGGATTCTTTTGAAATCTAAATATAAATATGGACAAGAAATTGTTATTGACTGCATGTAACTTATATATTGTTTATATCCTTTAAGCTTATATCGCAAATTTTGGAATATAGAATCTACCCTCACCGAGCATTGACCCTATGTACAACAAAAACGCTTTTCTCCAAACAAAACTATTTTTACATTTCTGAAACCTGTTGGAAAACCTAATTTCCATCCTTTAAATGATAGATGAAATTTGTTACACATGTATATTCATATATTGT
>CM037785.1:8454948-8504948 GCA_021229015.1 Solen grandis
AAAAATTTAAATTTGAGCCCTGAAACAAACAAACAAACAGACAGGGCCAAAACAATATGCCCCAGATCTCGGGGGGAGGGGGGGGGGCATAAAAATTCATTGTTTCATGTACATGGTACCTGTGATATTAAGTACCAGTAAATTGACAATCACCATGTTAATGGGCCATAATGATGCTTTGGGTAGTGCTCTATTTACTCAAGGACATGTATGATTTATATTTTTCTTTCAAGCATTGCTGATTACTTAATTCAAGGATATTGTAACAGTTTAATACATATTCTATATTTTAAAAGTGTTTATGTATATTATCTCTTTATTATTTGATATTAACCTCCTGGCCTTACTTCAGAAAGTTATGATTATCAATTATGTGAGCTGTATTGAATTATATACCAGCCATGTTTTCCAAGTGCAGGTAAATGTAGGAAATAGTCAAAGTTTTATATACTACTCATAGTTTGATAAGCATTTAAAAAACATACTCTTTGTAATATGGGTGCTACATATATGTGAATACATACCGTTTTGGAACAGTTAAAAATGAATATTATTTTTCTGTCCCAAAACTTCCAAATATGATTTTTCAGGAAGTGTCTCCAAACCTTGAGACTTTAGATCTGACTGAATCCCATTGTTGAGTATTAAATCTTGATCTTGTCATTTACTTATTCCCGGGCCCTTGATGGTGATGTGAAAATAAACAATATTTTGCTCACTTTTGTTTTAGACACAGTACATCAACTTTACTTAATATTAGATGGGATTAACATGAAATAAAAAGAGGTTATTCAACACTGTTCATAGTTTGCTAGGCACCAAAAGTTTTACACATCAATGTGAAATATTATCTTTGGTTATCTTTTATTTAAAATAAAAGATATCAGTATTTTCTAAACTTGTTCATAATATATCATACACTTTTCATCACAACATTTCAACTAAAAAGTAAAATCAAATGTTGGATGTTCTTAGTACTAAGACAGGATTGAGTAATTGACATATCAAAATCTGTAATCTGAAGGCTAACTTTTAAAACAAAATTCTGGAAATCCTTGACATGTTCCAAACTATGCCTTACCAGTTTTATCACTGCAGCCATGAGCTTCAAGGTCTTCAGTTTTCATGTTGTGTGTTAATTTAGCATTCATTATTAAATATTAAATATGTATACATTCCTTTTTTAAATACACAACATTTGACTAGAGTTAAAAAAAACTTAATATTGTTAAACAGTCAGTTTTTTTTTGTTGTTGTTTTTTTGTGAGTAAACAGCCGGCAACTATATTCACATAATAGTGATTAATCTGGAAAGCCATAAACATTAAATATGTAATTTTTTATATTTGATATCATCATGTGTCATAATTAAACAGTGTAGAATCTGCTGTGTGACAACAGTTTATTAATATCCTCCAATGGTTGCATGCTGATCAGTCAAACAGTTGATAAATCATGACAAAGTTGATTGTAACAATGATCATTGATGATAATACCAGGTATTTGTTCAGAATTCAAATTGGTTTAGAACGTTTAGGGAAAACTAGGCTTTTTTTTCTCTGATGAATGAAATGGAGTGTTAGTACAATAACTCTCTTTTTGGGAGGGAGGAAACACAATTTTCTAAAGTATGAGGATTGAAAATCCTGTGGTAGAAATTGCATGAATATTCGAGGGATGGGAGATGCAAAAAAAAATGGCACCTTAAATAAAGACAGGGAAAAAAACAGAAGACAGTTAAACATGTGTAGGTTATCAATTCATTGTAAAGTCATGACTTCTGTAGGTATGCAATTTATGAATGGAACCTTATAACAAATCATTATGAAACAAATCCAAAGTGATCAAGGATCTGAGAGACTGCTAGCAGGTCATCATGAAACAAAGAGCTAGCAGCTGACTTGCTACTAGTAACTAGAGAAGCAGAGTTATTGGCATCTAAAAATTACCTTTTCCCCTATTGAGTTTTACCCTGCTTGAACGCTGGAATTAGAAAAACAGTTATATCATCATGTACATCCTGTCGACAGTCTCTCAGCCCATTGTGCGCTTTGATTCCCTCATCTCAGCATGTTGAGCATACATCTCGAAAAAAATCTTTGCAGAAGATTGCCATCATACTACAGGAATTAGTGTTAAAAATATTATGCATTGGAAAACAATATCAGAAAGCAGTGATTTGATATTTACTCTATATAGGTACAGTAGGTCTGTATAGCAACTCAATTTAACTCAAATACACACTGGTACATGCATTCAGTTAATTTAATGACATCATTGAAAATACTTGCTACACTACAGAAAATATAAGTTCTATCAGAATCTGATCAATTATTCACTGTATTGAGTATTAGAACATGGCAGGGAGATGCAAACTGCCTGGGAAAACCTGCCTTTTTTGGTCTTCCAGAATGTTTAACAGAATGTTTAACATGCCGCTAGTTTTAGTGCAAGCTAATTTGGAGTGCCTCAGAAGCCTGTATTATGAGGAAAGTCTGGATTTATGTGTCTCAATATTTCTGGGAGAAGGTTTTGTAGTGCTGCTCCATATAGCAGTAGACAGATAATAGTCCTCAGGGAGTGGGATTAGAATTTGCACATGTAGGCAGAAATTGAGAGCAGCTCTCCTCCATGTCACATGTACATGCAAGCTACGGATTCCCTCCCCCCCCCTCTTTCAAAGCACTGCAGAGAGAGATTTTTTGTGGGTAAAGGATTTCATTTGTAATGATTTTTAGCTCACCTGAGCACAACGTGCTCAAGGTGAACTTTTGTGATCGCCCGTCGTCTGTCGTCTGTCATGTGTCGTTCGTCGTCAACAATTTGGCTTGTTAACACTCTAGAGGCCATATTTTTTGGCCAGTCTTCATGAAACTTGGTCAGAATGTTTGTCTCCATAAAATCTTGGACAAGTTCGAAATTGGGTCATGTGGGATCAAAAAGTAGGTCACAAGGTCAAATATTAGTAAAACCTTAACACACTAGAGGCCACATTTTTTGGCCCAATCTTCATGAAACTTGGTCAGAATGTTTCTCTCCATAAAATCTTGGACAAGGTCGAAAGTGGGTCATGTGATGTCAAGCAGTAGGTCAATATGAAAAATCCAACATATGTTGCTCATTTATAATCAGGTGAGCGATTCAGGGCCATCATGGCCCTCTTGTTTAACTTAGAAATTTGGTTAAAGTTTTGCATGCAAGGTACTTTCATGTTTATATCTCAGTATCCATGCATGTAATTTTTTTAAACATCTTTAATACGCTTAGGGGTATCATACTATCAAGGAAGATAACACTTGATGGAATATATTACAAATTATGGCCCCTTTTTAACTTAGAAATTTTCGTTAAAGTTTTGCATGCAAGGAATTTCCTGCTTATATTTCAGTAACTAGGTATGGGGTTGATTTGAAACTTTTTTAATATGTTCAATGGTATCATACTATAGTGGCAGATAGTTTTTGACCGAATATAATGCAGATTAGGGCCACTTTTTGACTTAGACTTTATGGTCAAAGCTTTGCATGGAAGCTACTATCCAGCTTTTATCTCAGAAATTGCTTAAAATATTGACTAGAAAGTTTAGGAGTGTGTTCAGGGACATCAGAAAACCAAGGAGGATAACTCTTGGACTGAATTTTATACAAATAATGGCCCTTTTCTAACTTGGATACTTGGTTAAAGTTTTGCATGCTACAGTGTTATTATGCTTATATCTCAGTAACTAGGCATGGGATTGATTTTAGACTTCATAAACATATTTAGGGGTATTAGACTATCAAATTATATCATTTTTGACTATCATTACAGGGTGTAAGAAGGGCAAGAATTGAAATAGATTTCATTTGTTTATCAACAAAAGCATTTTGAATAGTCGAGCGTGCTGTCCTCTGACAGCTCTTGTTAATTTTGCCGCTGTTTCTTTGACACCTGTCAAAACTTCGGCAATTCACGTACCATTTAAGACTCGACTCGTATAAACTTTTTCTATGAATGAAAACAAGTGACATGAATAAAAAGTATTCAAAACTATTTTACATGTACTAAATTGACCCTTTTACTCTTTAATCCCATGGTATTTTTGTACGATATAATATAAACATCATTTAGGGATGCTTACGAGTAACAGGACGAAATGCTGATAAAGAATCAAATTCACTCTTTACCAATATTTCGGCAAAACTTGACTTTGCCAATGAATTTTATAGCCTTTACATAATTGATAAACGTTTGTACAGTCACCATATAACAACAGTCGGAACATCTCGCCCTTTTACTAGCGAAAATGGGCGAGATGTTCCGAATGCATACAACAATCACAACTGTACAAACGTTTATTATGTAGAGGTTTTAAAAATCATGTTTTTCTATAAAATAGGCAAGCTTTGCCGAAATGTTGGTTAATTAACTGTTGCTGTATTACTTCCCACTGGAAAACCTACATATCTGTCGATATACAGCTATTGAACTTTTCAATAACACAATCCATTTCCATTATTTCTGATTACTGGAAGTGTCAACCTCGTGTTATTTAATTTCATATTTGTACATTGCGTAATGCCAAATCCTGACATTTTACATACCGCAACTTAGATTTCCGTCATTGGAAAAATAGCAATACTAACGTCTTACAGAATGAATCTCACATTCCCTTTCACCTCAAATAAACTTGCATTGCACTTGTCCTTAACATTGTTGAGACAAGCTCATCAATAAATGTTAGCATGAAATTCAAATTCCTGACAGAATCTATAGCAACATTACCAATTTTGAGTTATTCAATACAGGTATTCCACCATGAGAATGATATTTGCCTCTTTTCTAGATTTTGAAATAAACATTAATGGAAAAAAAATTCTGAGCCTTAAAGACGGCTGATAACTAAAGCAACATATCGCCTGTTCAAAACACCACACGTTGGCGCTGAATCTACAAAATGTAAGCATTCTCGAAAAAACTGCACATCTGCAAACTCCATGCACCGGTAACGTTACGCTACACTACTTTAACCACTGCCACCACACAAGTCACGTGATGATAGATGAAACCATGTGACCAACACCCATAATTTTATAACTTAATGTTATTTGATTTGATTTTTTACTTTTCTCATAATCATAAATGTTATTTTTGTGGAATATAACGAAACTGATATGATACAAACGTGAAAAAGTAAATCTGGCCTATATCAGCCGAATCTTGTGATGGCAGTGGTTATCTACAACTGTAAGGGGAGGTAACTACTGCGGTAACTCACAGGCTGATCAGGTTTTATGCTGTTCGCTGCTCCTCAGTGGTCTGGAAATGAGGAATTTGTAATTAAATTTGGTAAGGTTTAACTGTGGTTTTCTGCAGATCAGGCTTTATGTGGTACCTATTGAGTGCATCAAAATGAGTCTATATGAGGGAAAGGGTTAAGTAAATATATTCCAGGAACACCTGTTGTCATGGGAATTAACGGAAATGTGGATTGGATGATTACATGATATTTTTCCAGCAATTTTGTTTATAAAAGTCACTGAAATCTCGTACATTTAGTAATTTCAATAACCCCTGTAATTAAAAGAACAACGCTTGAGGCGATTTCTCATGGGACCGGGAGTAAGTGGAAATACCGGTAATCACACCTTTTTAATTGCATGGTTGAGCGATCCATATTTTCAATTTTACATTTATCATGCGTTTACCAAAAAAAAAAAAGAAGATTAAAAATAAGAAAATCCAATCAGTTTGTTTCTCGAATTCAACTGCAATTCCAGGCGTTATATTTTCAAAAGTACATGGGATATTGAAGTAACATGGATATTTTCAAGAAGAAAATTGCGGGTTCGACTTCTGTAAGTTACGAAATGTCTGCGTGCGTTAGCGTGTGTGCGTGCGTGTGTTTGTGTGAGCAAAGGGATCTTAAGTCTTGGATACAACGAGCAATGTAATTTTTAAGTTTGTTTAGACTAAACGAGAATATCTAAAATATATATTTTTATCTAAAACAATCAGTTGGGTGTCACATATAAATATATGTGACGGTCACAAATAAGATTCGCAGTTTGACGCGATGATATCAAAGGTACCCAGTATGGTACTCTAATAAAACAATATTCAATATTAATATTGAATTGAATCTAATAAAACAAAGAGCAAAAACAACTAAAACGTGGTTTATAATTACTGAATTAAATAACGTCCCAATTACGATTTACTGATCTGAAATATATTTGGTCTGGTTCCCGAACTTTACTAAAGTAAACGATAACGTAGTGTTAGGGGAAGGAACTCCAGACTAAAATATATTTAGTAGCTTGTTAACTATCAAGTCCAATGAAAATATAATCCGACGGTACCATTGGTCATTTTGTTAACTTGAACCCATTCTGCGTGGAAATATTTGCTTGAGAACTTAATAGGAATACCGGTATATAATTCATACCTTTGATCACGAAATCAGTTTGAAACAGTCTTCTAATTCAAAGTGGCATTATTTTACTTTCGAGAACAGAGTGAAGTTTCAAGGGACGCTACTCTGACCGACATATCTTAATACGAATCATTTCTTGAATCCGATGTTCATGCCCTGGCTGCGAATGATAGAAAATGGGCACGTCCTTAATTGGCTTTTTTATTTAATTATAACCAAAATTATGGAAACGAATGTGACATCATTCCAGTTGTTACCAGTCACCACTTAAATATTTTCATTTAGACGAATACTCTAAACGAGACACACTGCTGAAAACAGCTGCACTTTACACCCTCTCTCTGAGTAAGTGTTCGATTGGATTTTGTGAGTTCTGTTCTTGTTATTCCTGAGATAAGATTGTTTTACTGTTTCACACAGCTTAGCTACTTATGAATCAGCATGGGAAAATGATATCAGCTAACTTGGATAGGTCATCTGAACAGGATGCGATACATGTACAGTGTATATCGCGGGTATATATCTTGAAAAATATAAATATGACACGTGACTTTGTAGATTGGAAAAGATGGCTGTGATGTATGTTGCTATAATATTTGAACCGATTCACCTTGTTATCAATTTTGAAATACATTCGGTTTAAACCAAGGACTCTTTACACAAATACAAATATATGGTTTAAACCGGATATTATTTGATATTTCAAGTAGGATGAAGTAGGACTAGTTGTAACGTAAATCTATGTTCAAGGCGCAATATCCATTACAATAGTGGCGAAGGTTTTGGTGTTCTGTGATACGTCACTTTTCTGCGACACATCTCGTTAGGTAATTGACAGCCATATAAAAGGTTCTGATTTCCAATTCCAACTTCGGTTACCATCAGTATCGGAAACATCGAAATCGTTATAAGATAGAGACTGCCTGGAGAACGACATCTAGCTATCGGGAAGCCAGCATAGAAGAGATTTTTCCTACAAGTCTTGGATCAAGTGTGGTAAATGGTGACGAAACATATATATGAGAGTGATTGGAAATATACATTAGCCTACTTTTAAGGTAAATCCACTCGCAGTAACAGTTATTGTTTAAGTTTTGTAAAGCAATGAAATAAATATTTAAGGTGAGAATATACATATGGATTAAAAATATAAACACTTCGCCCATTACGTGTTGTTTTCCGCTATTGTTTTGCAGCAGTTATTGTGGATAAACAGTGTAACACTTTAGTTTTAATCAAGGACAAATTGCTTTTTTCGTGACATCAATTATATATTTATGAACCGAATCCTTCAGTTGAATTATTTTTATTGTTATTATTATTATTGCATTTATTTTATGACAGTTATTGATATACACAAATTACGTTATATTTATATAGATTACGTTTTCTCATCTGCAATGGGGCGAAATGACAGTGGCGGAAACGGCAGTGACTATTACAGTAATTTTACAGCCAACATAAGTGCGTCAAATGATGACACTCTGGCCCGACTAAATGCTTCCTACGCCGTGGCGCTATTGCCATTTACTATCATCTTAGCAGTTTTGGGTTTCGTCGGAATCACCGGGAATATATTCGTATTCATTGTGTATGGTCAGAAGAAGCACATAAAAGACAAGAAACTCCGTATATACGTACTGACACTAGCTGTCATAGACTTTATCACATGTCTGACGTTGATTCCAGCCGAGATATGGAAGCATCAAAGTTACTTCAACTTTGAAAAATCAATGACCTGTAAAACTAAGTGTTTCTTCAATGTATTTGCCGCTACGTCAGCTTCCTATTGTTTATTAATCATCGCCATTGACAGATATATACTTACCTGTCACCCTCTGCTGTTTGTGAAATTGCGGTCATTTTCTTATCGTGTAGCTCTACGTCTCTGCATGTCAATGCTGGTCCTCGGCGTCATCACATCCGTCCCAGCTGCGTTCATGTGTGGGGTTTCAAGAAAAACCATGATTGGAATAGATGACTTCCCAACGGAAGTGTATGTCTGTACGTCAGACCCTAGCTACGAGGCGTCTATATCACGATCTGTATATCGGATCTTTCTCTGCGTTGCTCATGTGGTTGTCAGTTTACTCATGGCGATACTGTATGCTAAAATAGGACAAACCGTTCGTGTGGCGATGAAGATTCGTTCATCCGGGTCATTAAGTTCGCGTGGAGACGACAAACAAGACGAACTATGCTATGGGCACGAAAAAGATTCTTGTCAGAGATGCTCTGCAAATATCAGCCAGCAACTTCCGGGGAACTTGAAAATTCTATTTTTAGTAACAGTTGTTTATATAGTGACCTATACATTTTATGTCAGTCTATCTTTCTTGGACCAAACAAAAATGACCCCGCTTCAGTTTGTAATATTCTCGGTTTTCTTTAGACTGTATTTCATTCATAATATTATAAACCCATTCCTTTACGCAAAAATGGACAGACATTTTCGGAAAAGGTGCATAAAGCTATGTTTATGTTTTTCACGCCAATAAATAAGAGTAAATGTGCATTTTTGAAATAGCAACACTTTATCTTTTCATTTTTTTTTTATTCAATTCAGTAAAATTAAACATGTATAACTGTGTTATGCATCTTTTATGTGTGTTATTATCTGATTCACGGTGGCATTTTGTCGTCTTTCTAAAATGACAAAGTCTACCAAAACGTTGTGACAGTCAGTGTAAAACAACTTGTTGACATCATTTCAGAGTTGTACCTAAAGCTAGGCGTGTGTGTGTGTGAAAGAGAGAGAGAGAGAGAAATGTATCATTCATATAAACATACATGATATTGTTTACATTTATGGTCAGATGATTGTATTTTAACCAAATAAATGTGTATCAGTATTATACACGGGGGACCAACCTCATGCGGATAAACAAATGTGATTTGGCTCTCTCTCTATATATATATATATATGGGATTAAATATCCAAATGTGGAGAGGAAATGGTAAGTTTTCCGATTTAATACGAACTATTTGTGTTAAATATCAACTACTTCATAAAAAATCGAAATGCTGTTCGAAGCTTATTTACTTCCTCGACAGTATTTATGCTTTGTAATTTAATGTCCATCTCCTTTGAAACATTCTTGTTGTTGTAGGTTTTGATGTGTCAAACACTGATCATTATGTTGAGGAAAATGTCCCGCAACAGGCTCTAAACACCAAACAATCAAACAATCTGACTACGTAATAGCGTAAAACATAAATACAAAGCCTAGCTTGATCATTCTTCTTGCCATTTAATTTGTAGATTTTCAGCTCCATGTATGGATGTTAAACCCTCATATATAACACCAGAAATCCATTTTTTTTTAACGTTACATATAACTTTTAGGCCGAATTACAACACATCGCGTCACGCGCGTGTATTCTATATTATATACATAGTGTGTTGATCTCGAACAGCTGGATAAAATGTGTTCGATGCATCTAACTGATTTAGTGTTTGAAATTATATTTTGTCCAATGAGATCATTCCATTTTTCAAATGTTTGTCTCCATTTAATTCATTTAATCGGCATAAACTTGTCACTAAAATCAGCTGATCAGTTTAAACCAGCTTCATGCACCTTCAGTGCGCATGTGCGGCAAGGTGTGTCGAGAGGCGGAGCTTTATGTGTTTAACCATATCACGCATGTGTAACGTGTTACAGGGATTTTTGATGGGGACGCATGAAAATCGATATAAAAGAAAAGCACAACAACCACAGTGAACCAGTCCGC
This sequence comes from Solen grandis, assembly GCA_021229015.1. Taxonomy (NCBI): domain Eukaryota; kingdom Metazoa; phylum Mollusca; class Bivalvia; order Adapedonta; family Solenidae; genus Solen; species Solen grandis. The sequence continues at coordinate 8,465,099 of CM037785.1, forward strand.
TCACAGAGCCGGGCAATTAAACCCTTATTAAACAAGATACCATAGTGAACAATTAAGCAATCTGATTTATCCAAAAGAACTCTACCCTTCTACTTTGTTTAGTTTGGACATATTTTATTGCCGTATATAATGATGATACAACATTGAAGATTTCAGAAAATAAGCAAAAGGGTCTGACCAAAAGTTCTAACAACATTAGTATCGGCCATCTCTTTAAAAGTATTTGTATAATTTCAATGTCTACATATGCTTACATAGAATAGGCAAAATAAAACCAATTACTAGACAAAGCAATTAAGTAAATATCTGATTAAATTTAAAAAAAAACAACAGTACTAGTGTTATAAATGAAAAAAAGATACATTTTACGAGATGAGATGTGTAATGATATGAATGAAGAGATTAAAAAAAATTCTAATAAATAATGAGAAGAGAAGAAAAGTAGGCTAACAAACAAAGGTTACTAAAACGGAAAAAAAATAATAATGTCCAATTGCAAAACTCAAAATAACACATATATATATGTGCAGATATATGAATCTTTCTAAACAGTATGATAATATATCTTTCACCACTTTTTTGCCGAAGAGATCAAAGTCGGGGTCCGTTTTAATGCTCATTTTTTCAGCCTCCCCGAGCGTAGTTCTACGTACACAGCTAGAGCAACTCATTGACCTTTGACATTTCTTGTTACATGGGGCGGAGTCTCAAAAATCAATACACAGCTATAAAGACGCATTGACCTTTGACATAACATGTTACATGTCACGTGATGTGATTCACGCCGGGATTGGGCGGAGTCACAAAAATCAATACTATATTTGGAATGTGAGACTGCGTTAAGTTGCAAAACATAATTTCAAACACTAAGTAGGTTAGTGTTATTTAGTAAGCATTAATTCCATTAAATCGGTCGCGCGGCTGCGCCGCGCCAGACCGATTTAATTTCATTAATGCTTACTAAAAAACACTAACCTATACTAAAAAGATGCATTATTCATTTATGAGAAATACACACGTTAAATCGTTATTTTCAGTTATTATTTGAAACTATTTTCTTGGTGTTAAATTACAAATAGTAACGATTCACAGCCCGTTCATTCATGTTTTTATTTGTTTGTTGTTTTAATCGCGATTTACTGTCAGTATAGGTCATTTGATAAAAAGAATCTGACATGGATTGTTATTTCATATCAATTTTACTAAACTCGTTCATGAAAATGTTATTAAGCTCAAAGGCTCGCTTAATAACATTTTCATGAACTCGTTTAGTAAAATTTGATATGAAATAACAATTTATGTCAGATGCTATATACACAAAGCACATTTCGTTGATCCATGTCAGAGGCCCCCCCCCCCCCCCCCCCCCCCCCATTAAACATTTTTTACTTTAATAAAATAATTCAAATTCAGACAAAAAAAAAACTAAATCTGGAAATCAGATCCTGGAACCGGGAGTAAGTGGAGATACCGGTACGCACACATCCAGACAGACACAGAGAAAATTCCCGATAAATCTACAAAAAAATTATTACGAAAATATTTAGATTTCAAAAGCATATAATGGAAGCGTGTAACAATACAAAGCTACGAATTTGCCGATGGAGAGCGTGTGTAATTAATTACAAATTGGATAAAGTTGCTTAGATTCAAAAGCTTTTTATAACTATTTGTGTTCATTATATATTCAAAGCTAACTAAATTTCGTTGCCTTATTTCAGGGAGATATTTCCGTCTAGCGTCATTAAAATAACTGCAGGTAAGAATGTAGTGGAACTCATCCCCAACTTCTGTCGAATCACAAAGATTACACTTTCTTAAATCTCAGTTCCGAGCCATCTCCCTCTTTCAACTGGAAGATGAGTATTATTCAATCGAAAATTTATAACATGTTTAGCTAAAGAGGTTGGTAATGATAATAAGTACTTTTCTAAACAAAATTCAATTTAATATAAACGATAATTTAGGCATTTAGACGATTGGAATATATCACTTTTCCATTTTTGTATGAATTGACATTTCAAACATTCTTCAATCTTTCTTAAAAGATTTGATTTAGACTCTGAATAATACTGATTAAGCCATATATAACTACGACCAGTTTCGTCAAAAATATTTTTAACATTTTTAAGCCATTTATTCTCAACATAATAATTAAGAACAATATGAAACATTTTTGAAGACAGTTTGTCTTTATTCGTAACAAGACCAAACCAAAAACCAATTATTCGTTGTTGTTTTTTTATATATATCGTTAATGGAAATCTGCCGAGGTCTCCATATAACATTGAGTGCGGGGTACTTTTTTAACATTAAGAATATGCTTTAAAAAATCAGTGTGCACTCTCTCAATTTCAGAGAGGTCTCCATACCCCCAAACCTCGCAGCCATAAGTTAATATTGGTAAAATCAAACTATCAAATAATTGAAGCTGACAATCAATGGGTAAATCTAAGTTCCTTATTTTCCTATATAGACCAAAAAGAGCTTTACGAGCTTGGTCAACGGCGTGCTTTTTTTGCTTGAGTCATACTTCTGTTTTCAGAAAGAATAACACCTAAAAATTTGAAATTTCTTACCATTTCAAACTTATGATCATCAATAACAATTTTCCTATCTTTTATATTTTTCCCGCCAAAAATTTTAGTTTTATCTTTATTAATATCAAGTTTCCAATATGAACAGTATTGCATGAAAGATTTCATTATTGATTTCAAATCAGTGTCGCTCTTTGCAAAAACAACCGTATCATCAGCATAGAGCAACACTATTAATTTAAGGTACATTTCAACATTTCCATAGTTTAATGGAATGCCCGTGTGATTATTGTCCAGATGGAAATTTTCCAGATCATTTAAATATAGAGAAAAAAGTATCGGGGAGAGGTTCTCTCCCTGTCTCAAGCCTTGATTACAAAGAAAAAAGTCAGAAAATTGATTATTAATTGATAGACATGATTTAATACCACTATACATATTTCTGATACAATTAAGAATCTTTCCATCAATTTTATAGCACAACAATTTAGACCACAAAGCGGACCTCCAAACTGAGTCGAAGGCTTTTTTAAAATGATTTTTTCGAAAGCCAGACTTGTTTTGATTAACGAGATTGTTAGATTCTAGAAAAGATGTCAATCTATCATTCAATACAGAGGTAAAAAGTTTGCTCATACAGCTTAAAATGGTAATAGGTCGATAGTTTTCCGGATCTTCAATATTACCTTTATTTTTGTAAATAGGAATAATGTAACCCGAAAGCCAAGAACTTGGGATACATCCAGTACAAAGGATTTTATTAAACAACATATGAAGTGTCGGGAATAAAACACTCCTGGAATTAATTATATATTCATTTAATATTTTATCAAGCCCCTTTGTTTTATTCAACTTTAACTTATTAATAGCTTTCGTAATCTCGTCGAATGTTATTTCAGCATTTAGATCACCCGATTGTGCATCTTTTGGGAAATCAGGTATATATTCACAATCACCTGTATCATTACTCTCGTTTATGTTTTTAAAGTAGTCAAAGAATGACTCCAGATTTAAATTCGCATTTTGTTTAGTCTTATTTAGACTGATGATATATTTCCAGTGATCGCGCGGATTTTTAGATTTCATGATTCCATGATTCTAATTTTATTTCTAAAACTACGTTTATATTTTAAAATACTTTTGTTTAAAATCTTTATATATGATTTACTTGCATTTATCATATCATGCTTATTTTTATGTATATTGTATCTTTTTTTGCAACTGTGATATTCGTTTCTTTCATTTTTGCAATCATTATCGAACCATTCTTTGTCTTGATTTTGTTTTCTCTTACTAGATTTTGGTATAAATGTACCAAAAGTACTTTAAGCTGAAACTGTCAACAGAATTTCTATTCGTTTGATTATATTATCAATATCATTTTTTTCATTATCAGACAGCATTTCATTTATTGCATTGAGTGAGTCAGCGTCTATGTTAAGGATAAAATCATTACGCATTGAGTCGTCCCAACGCTTTATTCCTTCCTTAACTTCAGTGTGTGTGCTATTTTTACTATAAGCAACATCTAACAAGAGTTCGTATTGTAAAGGGGAGTGAATATCCGGAAAAAAAGGGAGAAAACTCATGTACTGAAAAATGCTTAAGATCAAGAGATTGAGGTGATGCTATTACATAATCTACGACAGACATATTTTTACATGTAAAACAGCCCATTTTATCATCAAATGATCTACCATTAAGTAATATTAAGTCATTTTTCTTACAAAATTCAACCAACATTTTACCAGATTTATTTGATACTGAATCCTTTGAACAACGTTGAATATTCATATTTTGTCTGCGCAATGTGTGATACGTATCGTAGTCAAAAATAATATCACTCTGAACGTCTAGAAAATCATATACACTATTGTCTGTTTCTATAATTTCATTAAGAGAGGCAGTCCTAGCGTTTATGTCACCCATGAGGAAAATAAATTTACATTCAGAATTTATTTTCTCAATTTCTAAATAAAATTGATCTAATATCATTTGTCGGGGGGGGGGGCATAAACTGCTCCAAAGTAAACATCTTCATCAATACCAAAAATAGAATTTGATACCTTAAACCATTGGATATATTCACATTCAGACGATATAGTAGTAAAATATGTACTTAGATCATTGTGTATAAACGTTGCAATGCCACCGGAACGTCTATCGGTTTTTTGGCTACGATTTTATAAAACATGTGTAATTATCAATATTTACAATATCCAAGGCATCAAGATGTGTCTCAAGGCAACAGAATATATCATGCTTGGAAACAAAATCTATAAATTCGGGTATTTTCACTTTAGACTTCAAACCACACACATTCGTATAGGATATGAAAAGTTTATTTTTTTTTGTTGCTGTCCATCACGACAATCCTTGCGGCGGAAGTGAGGTGACCCGGAAACTGGAAGGTGCACTGATCATCTGACCGTTTTTGCTCACTACGTCACCATTGTCATTGATACTTATGACGTCACCATCAACAAACAGTTTATCTTTAACAAGAGCTGCTTTCTTCTTGTTTTGTTTGGCATGACGGAAAAAAAATATTATTATTATTATTATTATTATCTGAAACAATCATTTGGGTGTCACCTATAAATATATGTGAAGGTCACAAATAAGATTCGCAGTTTGACGCGATGATATCAAAGGTACCCAGTATGTTACTCTTATAAAAACAAAGAGCAAAAAAAAAACTAAAACGTGGTTTATAATTACTAAATTAAATAACATCCCAAATCCGATTGTTTTTATATGTTTTACTGATCTGAATTATAATAATAGAAGCTTGTTAACTATCAAGTCCAATGGAAATATAATCCGGCGGTACCATTGGTCATTTCGTTAACTTTAACCCATTCTGCGTGGAAATACTTGCGTGAGAACTTAATAGGAATACCGGTATATAAGTCTTACCTTTGATCACAAAATCAGTTTGAAACAGTCTTCTATTTTAAAGTGTCATTATTTTACTTTCGAGAACAGAGTGAAGTTTCAAGGGACGCTACTCTGACCGACATATCTTAATACGAATCATTTCTTGAATCCGGTGTTCATGCTCGGCTGCGAATGATAGAAAATGGGCACATCCTTAACTGACATGATAGAAAATGGGCACATCCTTAATTGACATGATAGAAAATGGGCACATCCTTAACTGACATGATAGGAAATGGGCACATCCTTAACTGACTTTTTCATTTTATCATAACCAAAACTATGGAAACGAATGTGACATCATTCCAACTGTCACCAGTCACCACTTAAATATTTTCATTTAGACGAATACTCTAAACGGGTCACACTGCTGAAAACAGCTGCACTTTACACCCTCTCCCAAAATCACGCCAATTAATTTATTTTTTTATCATTCCGTTTATTTATTTATTTATTTATTTATTACAGTTTAAATGTCATCTAGTGAGATGACAAATCATCGAGGTGGTGAAAGGTGAGGGCAAAACTTGCTGCCCTCACATTTAGATTTTATACATGCCAACGTTTCGATCCAACACACCCATCCCCCAACCAAAAGTCAAATGTGTTTAGTTTTAAATTTGTTTTACATAGGGCAAAGAAAAGTTAACTTTAAGACTTACTTTAACACTTTACCTCACGCATTGTCAAGTAATTTTTAAATTTCTTAACTTCGACAGGTACATTGCAAATAACACATTGGATTTTTCTTGGCCGTGTGGACAGAGTGGATTTTGAATGAGTAAAGAAAACCTGATCATACCACTCTAGACTGAGCTATCTGGCCCGTTTTTGCTCTATTTGCCAAAGTGGCAAAATTAGTCTATACGTATATGAGATACAGGGTGAAAATTGCCTTTGTTGTGCGGTACGTATTTTTATTTATTTATTTATTGCAACGTTATTTTAATTTATATTGTGCTTAATATTTTGTTTCATTAAGGAAAATTCAATTTCAATTTATTTTTTAATGGCTACAAGTCTGTCCTGGTCTGTAAACATACCTAGACAAAAAAAATGACATTCCTTCTTATACGCCCGAACGGTTGTTTTATGATATACCCTCAGTCGTCCGTCCGACCGTCTGTCTGTCCGCTCTCACTCAAGTGATGCTCCGGGGTGAGGAAATTGGGTTAGGGTTAGTTTTATGGGGTTTCGGGAGTACAATTGGCACTTGTGGGCTGAATTGTTGCTTGTGGGGTGCAAATTACGGGGTGCAAAAGGGCCAAAGATCAAAGGAAAAATCCCACAACGTCACTTCAGTGAGAACGTCCGTTTGTCCATCCGTTCGTCCGTCCGTTAGCAGAACCTCGTTAACGCAATTCTACACTACTGGAGGGATTTGGTTTAAATTTACCAAAAATATTTGTCCTTACATGTAGATGTACATGAAGGCTGGATTGATTTCGCTCTCACTTGCAACTTTCAAGAGTAATGGCCCCATCCCAAGTTTTCCTATATGCAGTTTTATCAGCAGAACCTCGTTAACGCAACTCTACCTACACTACTGGAGGGATTTGGTTCAAACTTACCAACAATACTTGCCCTTATAATTATGTAGATGTGCATGAAGGCTGGATTTAGCTCTTACATGCAACTTTCAAGAGTTATGGCCCCTTCTCATTTCTTCCTATACACTGTTTTATAAGCAGAACCTCGTGAACTTCTCCTACACTACTGGAGGGACTTGGTTCAAACTTACCAACAATACTTGTCTTTATATGTAGATGTGCATGAAGGCTGGATTTTGCGATCTGAAACTTTCAAAAGTAAATGTAGATATGTCAGCAAACAATGTCGAAAATCAAACAAAAGTGTTTTTCTCATGTCGGCATTTTGTGAATATGATAAAAAAAAATACTTCGGGCCTTGATAGACATCAGTATTGTATCATTTAACATGCAAGGCTTCTTCATATTACAATACGTTCGGTCGTATATTGCCATGCTTTGCGGTGCGCTGGTTATATTTTGGAACAACAGTTTCTTTACATTTATATTTTCTGAGTCACCAATATGCCCTAGGTTCCATCCCATCACGTATATGAGTGGTTAATGGTTGTATCTGGTCGCATCCATCCAGCTAGGTGGCTTTTTTGTGGGTTTGCAAATTTCCTTACATATATATCGCCTAACTTACAAGAACTTGCTGGTTAAATCTGTATGTATTTTACATTACAAAACATCCCCTATGTTTTGCCATCCTGTTTAAGCTTAAAACACAGGGCATATTTAAGCAGATCAATCTCTCTTTACTATCGACATCTTTTGAAAATGGTAATACTTCAAAAGAGTCTAAAGTATCGCAGAATATTTATATCTTTTCTGCGCCTGGCTTTTACAGTCAGATGCTTGTGCAAGCATCGCATGCCAGTCACGAGTTGAGAGCAAGCAATGCAAAGCAATAGGCCTTTAGTGCGTAAAAATCATTGAATAATTGTGTCTGTACTTGAGTTGAAAAAAATAATTGGCACGTTTACTTGGGAGTTCACTGTGGCGTGTAATTGACAGAAATCAGGCTGAAATCATCCAGAGATAGTGTTCGATTGGATTTTGTGAGTTTTGTTCTTGTTATTCCTACCAATTCCGTTCCGATGACCGAAGAAGAATGATGGTTTAATGTTTCACACAGCTTAGCAACTTATGAATCAGCATGGGAAAATGATATCAGCTAACTTGGATAGGTCATCTGAACAGGATGTGGTTAATGGCAAAAAATACACGTACAGTGTATATCGCGGCTATATCTTGAAAAATATAAATATAACACGTGACTTTGAAGACTGAAAACTATGGCTGTGATGTATGTTGCTATAATATTTGAACCGATTCACCTTGTTATCAATTTTGAAATACATTCGGTTTAAACCAGGGACTCTTTATACAGATACATATATATGTTTTAAACTGGATATTATTTGATATTTCAACTGGGATCCTAAGAATTCATAGTCCGCAACAAAGATAAACAAAGGCATACGTAATGTGTTTTCAACTGATTTAACATCTACCGGCACCCAACGGAGGTCTAGTATCGGAATCAGCTTTACTTTTGTAAATAAAAAGAATAAAATCTCAAAATATGTGATTTTAGTGGACTATGTTTTTTGGCGAAATTTGTTTTGAAGGTCAGTTTTAGGACAGTGCGGTGACAACTGATGATCAAATATATCTTAAACAAGCAGATTGTCACGACTTCAACGCAAAAAAACTTTCACGGGGACGTTCACAACTGTTTGTCTACGCTGCACATGAAAACAATTACTTATACTCTACATCGGAATAATCAGTCAATAAATGTGCACTATATCATTGCAGATAATGATGCAAGTGGCGGGGAAACAGCCAGAGCTAGACATGTAAATGACGTATTTCTGACACTGCAATTGCCACCATTTTAATTTTGAATTGTCCACGTTTATTATGCGGGACCTATATCGTTATCGGGAACTACTAGTGGTAACGTAAATCTATGTTCAAGGAGCAATATCCATTACAATAGTGGCGAAGGTTTTGGTGTTCTGTGATACGTCACTTTTCTGCGACACATCTCGTTAGTTGATTGACAGCCATATAAAAGGTTCTAATTTCCAATTCCAACTACGGTTTCTATCAGTATCGGAAACATCGAAATCGTTATAAGATAGAGACTGTCTGGAGAACGGCATCTATAGGGAAGGCAGCATAGAAGTGAATTTTCCTACAAGTCTTGGATTAAGTGTGGTAAATTGTGACGGAACATTTATATGAGAGTGATTGGAAATATACATTAGCCTACTTTTAAGGTAAATCCACTCGCAGTAACAGTTATTGTTCAAGTTTTGTAAAGCAATAAAATAAATATTTAAAGTGAGAATATACATATGAATTAAAAAATTAAACAATTCGCCCATTACGTGTTGTTTTCCGTAAGTGTTTTGCAGCAGTTATTGTGGATAAACAGTGTAACACTTTAGTTTTTACCAAGGACAAATTGCTTTTTTCGTGACATCAGTTAATACAATTATGAACCGAATCCTTAAGTTTAATTAAAATTAAATTATTATTTCTTTTAATTTATTTTATGACACTTATTGATCTACACAAAATTCCTTGCGCCAGATTACGTTTTCGCATCTGCAATGGAGCGAAATGACAGTGGCGGAAACGGCAGTGACTTTTACAGTAATTTTACAGCCAACATAAGTGCGTCAAATGATGACACTCTGGCCCGACTAAATGCTTCCTACGCAGTGGCGCTATTGCCATTTACTATCATCTTAGCAATTTTGGGTTTCGTCGGAATCACCGGGAATATATTCGTATTCATTGTGTATGGTCAGAAGAAGCACATAAAAGACAAGAAACTCCGTATATACGTACTAACACTAGCTGTCATAGACTTTATCACATGTCTGACGTTGATTCCAGCCGAGATATGGAAGCATCAAAGTTACTTCAATATTGAAGAATCAATGACCTGTAAAACTAAGTGTTTCTTCAATATATTTGCCGCTTCATCAGCTTCCTATTGTTTAGTAATCATCGCCATTGACAGATATATACTTACCTGCCACCCTCTGCTGTTTGTGAAATTGCGGTCATTTTCTTATCGTGTAGCTCTACGTCTCTGCATGTCAATGCTGGTCCTCGGCATCATCACATCCGTCCCAGCTGCGTTCATGTGTGGGGTTTCAAGAAAAACCATGATTGGAATTGATGACTTCCCAACGGAAGTGTATGTCTGTACGTCAGAACCTAGCTACGAAGCATCAATATCACGATCTGTATATCGGATCTTTCTCTGCGTTGCTCATGTGGTTGTCAGTTTACTCATGGCGATACTGTATGCGAAAATAGGACACACCGTTAGTTTGGCGATGAAGATTCGTTCATCCGGGTCATTAAGTTCACGTGGAGACGACAAACAAGACGAGCTATGCTATGGGCACGAAAAAGATTTTTGTCAGAGGTGCTCTGCAAATATCAGCCAGCAACTTCCGGGGAACTTGAAAATTCTATTTTTAGTAACAGTTGTTTATATAGTGACCTATACATTTTATGTCAGTCTATCTTTCTTGGACCAAACCAAAATGACCCCGCTTCAGTTTGTAATATTCTCAGTTTTCTATAGACTGTATTTCATTCATAATATTATAAACCCATTCCTTTACGCAAAAATGGACAGGCATTTTCGGAAAAGGTGCATAAAGCTATGTTCATGTTTTTCACGCCAATAATTAAAGAGTAAATTTGCATTTGTGAAATAGCAACACTTTATCTTTCCAGACATTTTTATTCAATTTAGCAAAATTAAACATATATAACTGTATTGTGTATCTTTATTTGTGTTATTATCCGTGTTTATCGGTGACAGTTTGTCGTCGTTCTAAGAAGAGTTTACCAGAACGATGTTACAGTCAGTGTAAATCAACTTGACATCCTTTCAGAGTTGTACCTAAAACTATTTGAACTTTAAGGCTTTAAGTCGTATAACACAAAAATTGATATAATATAGTCTCATGGGTGAACCGATTATGACAGTGCTATACAGGCTGCTAACTGTCGTATTATAGTCGTGGGTGAGTGAGAGAGAGAGTGTGTGTGACAGGGGGAGAGTGAGGGAGAGTGATAGGTGTATCATTCATATATACATATATGAAAATTGTTTACATTTATGGTCAGATTATTGTTTTTTAACCAAATAAATGTGTATCAGTATTATACACGGGGGGCCAACCTCATGCGGATAAACAAAATGTGATTTGACTAAATATATATTATATGGATTTCTGATGGTATACATATGGGATTAAATATCCATATGTGGAGCGGAAAATCAACAAATTCAATGGTGAGTTTTCCGATTTGTATAACATATCAACTTCTTCTGAAAATAAATTGCTGTTCGAAGCTTCTTTACTTCCTCGACAGTTACGCATTTATGCTTTGTAATTTAATGTCCGTCTCCTTTGAAACATTCTTTTTTTTGTAGGTTTTGGTGTGTCAAACACTGATCATAATGTTGAGGAATATGTCCCGCAACAGGCTCTAAACACCAAACAATCAAACAATCTGACCACGTAATAGTGTAATACATATATACAAAGCCTAGTTTAGTCATTCTTCTTGCCATTCAATGTGTTGATTTTCCGCTCCACGTATGGATATTAAACCCTCATGTATAACACCAGAAATCCACATACTTGTTTTTATCATATGACATTATGCTCAAACAGCTGTTTCCGGTTTCGTATAACCATCACATATTTTCTTATATTTAACACGTAACTTATAACTTTAAGACCGAATTACAACACTCCGCATCAAGCGTTTATATAAATAGTGTGTTGATCTCGAACAGCTTGATTAAATCTGTTCGATGCATCTAACTTTGATAAAAAAAAAGATGCATTATTTATTTATGAGAAATACACATGTTAAATCGTTATTTTCAGTTATTATTTGAAACTATTTTCTTGGTGTTCGCAGTCCGTTCATTCATGTTTTTGTTTGTTTGTATTTTTAATCGCGATTTACTGTCAGTATAGGTCATCTGACATGAATTGTCATTTCATATTAATTTTACTAAACTCGTTCATGAAAATGTTATTAAGCTCGCCAGAGTCTCACTTAATAACATTCATGACTTCGTTTAGTAAAATTGATATGAAATAACAATTCATGTCAATCCTATTTACCTATATACACAAAGCACATTTCGTTGATCCCCGCCCTCCGTGTAAAATTTATTATTTACAACTTTAATACAAGTGCCAGCAAAAATTAAAACTGAATCTGGAAATTAGATCATGGTTGTTGAAGGGTATTGCATACTGGTTGTTCATGATGCATATATCATTCAGGGGAGTTCAAGAAATGTCGGATATTTCATGGTGAAATATAAATATGATGTCATATTATAGTCAGCCACATCAGAAAAATCGCTACAAGGTCCTCTCGGCCTTGAATGTATCCCAAACATGGAATCCTCTTAATTTGTATCAGGTATCAGTCATAATGCATAACTCCTAGTGCATCTTGTTTCTTATGAAGAACATAAGTTTCAACATATAATTAAACCTCATAAAACAGTTGCGGTATAATTTATTGCTGTTTTGTATATGAATCCAGATATCTCCGGTCATAGAAATAGAGCAAGTTCTCGTGTAACCCCGTGTAGGCCAGGAACGCCTCCGTGAAGCTAATCTATTGAAAGAAATCAGTTCAGCAGGTAATGCTGCTAATTACTGATATACTGGTGATAATGGATCTTTCAGTCTAAAGATTCCGGAAATTGGTATGGTGAAGTAAGGGATACACGTTTGAAAGGCCAAGGTTGCGTTTTCACACAGACAATGGTTTCTTCATCGAGTGTTGTGCTTCTTCTTTTCTGGAGTGAAAATATGGGAAGTATTTCTATAGACTACTGATTTTGTTTTCAAAGGTTTCATTAAAAGAATCTTCAAAGAAAGGAACATAACCGTGTAAGATGAAACATTCTCTTTAATCCTACGAAGTCAAACCATTGATGATTTAACACACACACACAACACACACACTACCGTACGGCGTACGGTTAACTATGGACATTCTCAAATTTACCCCCCCCCCCCCCCCCCCAAACCAAAAAAAGATAAAAAATAAAAAAAAATCCTGTTTCCGCGCCTGCAAACACTATCAAAATAAATCTGCTTCCCGACGCCAAAATCCCTTGAAAGTCATAGCAAAGTTTTATTTGGCACATTTTTGTTGTTTAAGTTGGAGACTTATACATTCTCAAGATCGTTGTAGTTCAATGCAAGTGTCATTGTAGCAGATACATGTAATGTAGGTATCGGTATTGTTTACATGTACGATATACAGCATGTAATGAGGGTATCGGTATTGTTTACATGTACGATATACAACATGTAATGTAGGTATCGGTATTGTTTGCATGTTCGATATACAACTTGTAATGAGGGTATCGGTATTGTTTACATGTACGATATACAACATGTAATAACAGCATTATACAATATACACAATGCTCACGTCGGTAGAAGGTTCTGTTACAGCTGGGTTCATACACAGAGTATGGCTGTAAACCCAAGACAGTGCATTGCAATAAAACCAACAACACGCTGCGATACATATCATTTAGAAGACTCGGTGAAAGCGCGAGCTTGAAACAACTTATATAATCATAAAGGTTATTTCCATCATAAAATCAGCATTATTTCGTTGACGTCTGAGACTGTGAATCTTTCGACGAATCATTTTATTTAATTGCATGATGCATACAACTCGTTATATCTCAGAGAAAAAACATCTTGGCAGCGACACGTGCAGTTGATCAGCCCTCCTAGACCGATAAAGCATGCTTGAGGTATAAAAATTATTAATTGAATAAAAGGATGTTTCTTATGATATCTTATCCCCTTTTGGATAAACGAATAATCAATTAATTTTCATAAAAATATTTCATGACGTTTTTTAATGAATATAAAGAGTGAATCTTTTATGTATCAGTTCTTTCAGTTGATTTTGTGTCATTTTCGTTTCTCCTCAGACTGTCATTTAGATATGATGTAATAAAAATAAAAATTTAAAACCCACATTATGCAATGACAAGATATATGTTTGTGAGTATGAAATATGCCAGTGTCGTTACAGAATTATCCAATCTATAAATAGAGACTGTGACGTCACTAACTTGCAGCAGTCATTCAGACCGGTGTTGACACATTGGAGTATTGTCATGTTCGTGGACATTTCACTGGATCGTCTCCTAGGTCAAGGGACAGCACTGTGTATCTGTCTCATCCTGATTGAAATACTGTCGGTGGGACGTCCACACTAAAAAGCAAATATTAGTATAAAATGTCTTACCAATGACACCCAGTACAAAATGTAGTCAAAATTCAAGACAGCTTAGTTGTACATTAGGCATTAAACGTAGAATCAAGTTGCGTAGATACTGAGAAAAGAGCTCTACAATTGATAAAGAGTCAATGACTAAGCCGCTGTCGGTCGCTACGCTTCCTGCCTTACGACCGCTACGCTACCTGCCTTACGGTCTTTTAATATGAAGAATCTAGTGCACAGGATACCATTTTGACGGTAGACCGGACTAGTAATAAAATCCATTTCATATTTAAAATTCATGAATTCGTTTTGAACAAAATCATTTGAATTACATGTATTTCAAAAACAGAATAAAATCAGCTTATTCAAAATATAACCTTCCCTTCGTGGAAATCATACTTACAATGCGAACCAAGGCTGCTCACCCGTGAATCCGTTTGTCTGTGATTCCAGCGTATACATGACATTCGTGCATCTCTACCCGTAGCCTATATTAGCTACATACTCACTGCAGAGACACATTCCCCAAAACGTATCATGACATATCCAACTTGTTTTTTCCTGCCAATGATAATCGCCCATTGAAAGCCAGAATGGTTCATCAGCATATTTAAACAGAAGGTTGGTGAGCTTGGCTGGCTTTCAATGGAAGCAATTTCTGTCTCCGCATATCTCCGATTCTCCGATATCTCTGAAATTCATTTAATGACGCTATTGAATGCCAACATTTTCCCTTCTTTTCTTTTTTTTTTGGGGGGGGGGGGGGTTCAGGAACATTTGTTCATCCGATATTTTTATTTTTCACCAGATATGATCTGACAGCTGTATACCGGTCTAAGACAGGGTTTACCCAGGTGATTTCAAATCACTGTGTTCAGGACAGTATTTCCCGACAGCAAAAAGAAATAATAAAACTAAAACTAATAAAGATGAGGAAATAGATAAGACCATATATATTAACTTTGTTTCTAGTAATATGTTGCTCTCCGACTGTAACATTTTAACAGAGACTCTACATACATAGATTCTCTGAAAAAAAAGATTTTTAAACATTTGTAGTATATATAGTCAACACTAATTACTGTATGGAAACCATGGATATCTCCGTTCTTTTACAATGGATCAATCCGAATAGCATTATATAATTTCATTTGGACAATGTATTAAACGAAATATCCTTATATGATTTGTATTGAGCCAAATGTCTTAATATCACACCAATTTAACAATATATTTGACCAAAAAGCAATATATGATACGGATTCGTCATATTTCAATCGACAATTTCAGTGTATTGAGCCGAAGTAGCATTATATGGTTTCATTTTGATATTATATTAACTCTTTCCCTCATATAGACTCATTTTGACGCACTCAATAGGAACCACATAAAGCCTGATCTGCAGAAAACCACAGTTAAACCTTACCAAATTTAATTACAAAATCCTCATTTCCAGACCACTGAGGAGCAGCGAGCAGCATAAAACCTGATCAGGTTTTATGCTGTTCGCATAGGTCTTTTCATGGTGTCCTCTATGAGGGAAAGGGTTAAACAAAAATTGCTTTAATTGATTTCGTTTGAACCATGTATGGAATCAACTGTCCTTATATCATATCAACTTAGCAATATATTGAACAAACAATCAAAATATGATAAATATTCATCAAGATTATAGTAAATGACGTAAGTTACAATTCTCATAATTTTAATGGTAAAATTAGACTGCATTAGTAGAGAACCTGTTCTGGGCAACAACATTAAAATCGGTCCCAATGTACAAAAAGTTTGGAGATATATAATCGGGTTTGTCTTACAAGTATTGACTTCACTGGAACACAATAATGTAACAGTTAGCAGCCACGGAAGCATATTCAAATTATTGCCTGGAGTTACTACAGTCAAATAGATAAATGCAGTCAAGATTTAACTTTGTCAGCTGCTTTTTTTCTCATCAATACTGTTTGTTGATTAGACACTATCAATAGTTACGTCGGAAAAGTCGAAAGCTGACTTATGACTACCTTTTGTTCACGTATTTTCAAATTACGAGTATTACACATTTAGATCAGATATGGCTTAAACCTTCCAAGATGCACTAAATGCATCCATAGTGCCTCTATACAACGAGTTCATTCACATTTACAAGTAAGTTTCGTATGATGTACCTTGAAAATAATTTGATTTTAAAACTCAGAAAACCTGAATATGCCCTATAAATGAATATGTGGAAAGAATATGGCAAATGATATTGAGATACAAAAGTTTAAAGCTTTTGAGTTCATAACGTCATTTTCATCACAACGTAATGATATGCTCTGCAAACAATGTCAGCAATCAATTTGTTACGTTGTATCTTTTCTCAATTTACATATTTACAAATTGCCTATCCCTAACAGACTGTTCATTTCCACAAACAATAATTTCTAAGCTAATTTCTTCCTGGAGAGTTCACATGACACGAACAACCAATAATAGATTGGGAAGAACACATAGGAAAAATGACTTGAAACGTGGCTTGTTGTTGCTTTGTTTCTTGTATTAATATTACGGATATTTCATTTGATATGGAAGGGTGAATCAGTCCAGTACATGCATTACTGAGACAAAGTAAGTGACATTTTAAAGCACACAGATATTAATTAGTGCAATATTTTATCCAAACATACCCGCTACTGACCCTGCGTACGTGTGCTGAATATGAGAAGAAACTCGTTATATACATCGTAGAAACCCACGCACGATCGATATCATTTGTAGCGTATGAGATTCTATGTCTGTACTTCGCCATTTTAAGGTTGTCAAATCACGCCATTTCATTGTTCCCATTACGTTATCTCGTTTTTTTTGTTTGTTTGTTTTGTTTTGTTTTTTTTGTTTTTTTTATGTTGTTGTTTTTTTCTAACCAATGAAAAGTGGTCGTTTTAGCAATGTGTTTTATTATTTTACATGACTTTCAAGCCTCGGCGCCGAAGATTTTTCGCTTTGTTAGATTCTTTCTTACTGGTAGATGATTAGTCCACAGCTGCTGTATTACGACGTTCCCAACGGCATGATGTCATGTAGTAAGCCAGGGTTTCCGACGATGCATTACACATAGGTTGTAACTATAGGAGCTTAGTGTGGTGCAGATAACCGTAAAAACGGAGTAATCTTCAAATTCCATCTAGGATACTCCTGGTTTAATTTTACTTTTTAAATAGTTTGAACGGGGAAATACATACTGAAAAATAAGTAAATTATGAAAAATATGAAATAGGATAATGACTAGCTATCAAGCTTTCCTGTGATCTTACAGTTTGACACCTTCAGTTATCAGTGTTAAATGATGGTTAGTTTGGTATAATTAAATTTGAAGATGGTCATACAAATTGGGCATCAAATGTACGAAAAATGTTATATAACAATGGTTTTACACATACATGTATAAAAGGTAAAGTGTTTGTTTATTATAGTGTCACCCCTATTGAAAAGGTCAGCCAGTTTTGACTTATGAGACACCTCTTTACTTTCACAAGTACCTCCCCGGTTTCCTCCTATATGCCAGGCACCAGGCAGGAAGACAACCAGTAACCATTATTTAACTAGCTGGCGTTTCACCAACCGGCCATATCAGAACGTTCCCCCTGCCGGAGATCGAACCACCGACCTTCCGCTCCTGAAGTGGATGCCTTAACCACTAGGCCACGGGATCGGTATATGGAACGATCTTTTGGTTGTTGATTCCAAAATAATTTGTTCCAATATTTCACAGAGTAATTGATCATTTTATAGGAAAATGGTTGACTGATAAAGAAAATACATTGTAGCAGTGTTTTAAATGTTTATGGTGATTGTAAAACACATTTTCATATTAGACCAACGCTTACAACATAACGTGTTTCAACACACTTGAAGATGGGGAGGAAATAAACAGTATTGTCAATATGTTAAAGTCTTGATATTGAAGACAAATTTCATTTTGTATTCAAATGTCCATGGTTTTAGGAAATATGTCTATCTATAATCAATGTTATTTTACAATAATGCTAGTACAAATGTATATTCAAATTTAAAGAGTTATTGCAATGTCAGGATAAGAATATATTATATAATTTTGCAATGTATTCACAAGAAATACATTTTATAAGAAATAGGTTTTGTATGCTATTTGATATCGTATTTATATGTGTCAATATAGTTTGACAGTTTAAATGAACACATCTATCTGTATTATGCTTTTGAGTTATTTAGTTATGGAATTTTTTTGAACTGTATTTTCACTATTCTTCGTGACGTCATTTTGCTTTTGAAGTAATGTGTGTTTAACTAAACTACAACTCGTTTCATTTCGCTTTTTAAATAAGGTGTGTTTAACAAAACAAGAACTCGTTTCATTTCGCTTTTGAAGTAAGGTGTGTTTAACTAAACTACAACTCGTGTCATTTCGCTTTTGAAGTAAGGTGTGTTTAATAAACTACAACTCGTTTCATTTCGCTTTTGAAATAAGGTGTGTTTAACTAAACTACAACTCGTTCCATTTCGCTTTTCTCCGGATACTTCCGTATGTCTTTGTTTTCTTTTATTGTAATGGCCAGCAATCATTTTCTGATTATAATGGCCATATTTTAGACCTTACGGTCAAGGATTTCTCACGTGTGGGTCCAGTTTTTTTTTTTTTTTTTTTTTTTTTTTTTTAGTCGTTGAATACAAGGGAGTCCGAGTGAGATGCCCTAGCTCATTTTGCGAATAGACCCCTTGATTCTTTCACGTGCCCGATGTATAGCACCGATACACGGGAGACAAGTTCCTGGGTAGAACCCAGTACTGAGTTTGATCCTTTAATTTGAAAACAAAGCAGGTCACTTAGTGCGAGAAATGGCAAAGTTTATTTTGAGGATGACTTCACATTCTGGTGGTTATGAAAATATTTTTTAAAAATAGTATTAAATCATGGTGTGATTTTCATAGATAATCGCTGATTACGTCACAATCTGATTAAAATCAGCTCCTAACGTCACTTCGCTATGCTACGCTGCAGTAGTGCAGCATAGCGAAGTGACGTTTAGAGCTGATTTTAATCAGATTGATTACGTCATAGCAGAGAGGATAGTTACATAAGTTTTCCTGGGTTTTCTATTATTTCGTGAAAATTTCGCTGATCACAGATAGACCTGATCACTTTCATAATCTGATTCCGCGGACATCATGTTAATGAACACCTTGAAATATCTTTTAAATAAGACTCCGCAAAACTCAATATCGATAAAAATGATGAGTTTTATGGTAATTTCGTGATTATATTCTGGAAACATGCTAACCGTGCGGTGACTAACTAGGTTCTGCATGAAAGGGGCGTCATTGAGATGGCAAAACAGATATAGGGAGGGTTCTATTACTGTATGTCACGTGCTTGCCTCTTTAAATCATAAATATTGATCAGAGTAAAGTTCCTTCTGCATTAACTTGATTGATCTCAATGAAAGGTCTGTCATTATACCATAGTTAGTCTAAAAAGGAAATGTGTTCTTTCTATCGTTGTCGTCTGCTACGTAAAGATAACCGGAATAGAAATGGCGATTAGGAGAGGTTAATCATAACTTTGTTTCCATGAATTTTGATAATTGTTAATTTCTTTGTACGTATTTAGAAAATCGGTAAATACGACCGAAAAGATAGTTCTTAAACTTGTCCCATCTTAGAAATAGTCCATTACGCGGAATGTCCTTAAAATAACACGTCCACTTAAGTCAAAATACGATTAGGTAATACATGTATTTCAAACTTTGTTTTGTAAAAAGATATGTGATTTTTATAATGAAAATGTGTTATTTTGTATTAATAAAATTAAGAACCATTTTAATTTATAACTAAACTAAAACTACTAAATTTTATAAATCCCTTACAGTGTTTCATCACGTGTCGTCTTTTTTCACAACCAGCTGTTTCCGGTTTCGTATAACCATCACATATTTAGCGCGTTACATAATTTAATGTATGCAATTACATTTTAACCAATGAGATTGCAGTATTTTTAAAATTTTCGATCGGCTTAACTTGTTAAACCACTATGTTTGATTGCGAATGTCTGTAGATGTGGACTTGGATAGTATCGTCAAAACATAATTCCATACATTAATTAGAAGTTACCCTAAAAATGTGGCCAATCAGAAGCTCTGAAAATTCAAATTTATCCACATTTATTTCAATAGAACACCTTTCCATTTTCTATCTCAAAATTACAAAATAGAACGATGTTTTAAGTGCGAATGTCCAACAAACCCCGCCTTTAGGGCATTGCTTTTTGATGACGTAAAAACTCGGTTCTGTTCAACTGTTTGTCTAAACTGCATTTTTGCATTTTCTTCTCGGAAATAAATTACAATTGTAATCATACACACACATTAAAGTCCATGCTAATGATATTACTTTTTCTTTCTTCTTGTCTTTCACCTCTCTCTCTCTCTCTCTCTCTCTCTCTGTCTCTCTCTCTCTGTTCAGGTAACTCTCATATTTTCTTTCATACGCATCCGTTTTTTACTCTATTTCTTTCTCCCATCATAATTTTAGCTATCAGAATGTTGTGAAAGAGACGAACACAAATTTCGCCTCCATCGGGAATGGAACCCACAAACAATGGTTCAGTGACCCGGCGAAAAAATAAAATCTAAGAAATGACACCAGTCACGTTGCACTATCTACGGTTTGCTCAGTAACATGAGTGATTTCCTCATTAAATTATTTACGTTGAAATATCTTGATCAAATCGACATTAAACATTAATTCAAATTTGCTGCTGCCCTTCGTCACCTGTTGATGTCCAAGCAGTAAATGATAAAACTTACATTCAATATTGGTCTATTATATCGAAAAGGGGAGACATTTCCCTACTATCGGTTAAAATTGAACACACATATGTTGATGTACCATAATGAAATCCCCCTTATTGTCTGTACAGAATGAAATCGTCCATTTCGATGTCTCGCATTTCATTTCCCCGCCTGCCGCCCAGTCTAGAAACATTTGATTGACAGAGAATAGGGTAATATGAACATTGTGTCCCGGCATCAGTGCAATAGGTTTAAGTTGAGCCGAAAAACTTCTTAAAAGCATAGAATATATTAAGACATTTCTCCAGACAGGAGAAGCCTACGCTTGCTTCGGTCTTCTATTGTCTGTAAAAATGTCTTAATAAACTCATTGCTATACGTAGTTTAATGTTTGTGATCGAGGATTTAACAAATTTAACTGCTCGCTCGAGTGCGCCGAGCTTGAGCGGTTAAATTCGTTAAACCCTCGATAACAAACATTAACCTATACTTATTTATAACTTTTAGACCGAAATACATTACTCCGCGTCACGTGCGTGTATTCTATACATGTATATATATGCATAGTGTGTTGAACTCGATCAGCCAGATTAAATGTGTTTGATACAAGCAACTTTGATCAAATAGATGCATTATTCATAGGATGTTGAAAATGTATGAGCAATACATTCGTTAAATCGTTATTTTCAGTCACTATTTGAAACTATTTTCTTGGTGTTAGATTACAAATGGTAATTCGTTCACAGTCCGTCCATTCATGATTTTGTTTGTTTGTTGTTGTTGTTGTTGTTGTTGTTGTTGTTGTTGTTGTTGTTGTTGTTGTTGTTGTTGTTGTTGTTGTTGTTGTTGTTGTTGTTGTTGTTGTTGTTGTTGTTGTTGTTGTTGTTGTTGTTGTTGTTGTTGTTGTTGTTGTTGTTGTTGTTGTTGTTGTTGTTGTTGTTTTGCCTGCATAGGTTGACTTGCAAAAGTTCTTTCAAATCATGCTTTACCCAATGTCGAGGTGTTGATGCTCATCTACAGTAAAAAGAAACTTCGGCAGAGGATAGCGACCAGAGAATATTTCTAATTTATCTAGAACAGCTACATGTGATACACTTACACACTTTGTGGCTTTTATATGGAAATGAAATAAAAATAACACATAAAACAATAAAAGTTTTCATTGGATTTCAAATAAAGCTGGCCACTAATTGTAGGACACACGAACACTATAATAATGTTTAAATCTAATTAGTTCCAATATAAATGGGCAACGTTTCATGACACGTTTTAATGTGAGATTTTCCTCATATCAAAAATCACAAATTCTTTACCACCAAAAATATGAAATTTTGAAGAAATTAAAACCACTATATATAAGAGAACGCTTATGGTAGCATGAATGCGAAATTTCTATTATTTCGATCAATAAATAAGGAAGGTCTGTGTCTTTATCCTTTTAGTTGAGAAAAATCCAAATATATGTTTTGTAAAAATTACGCCAAGTCTTTAAAGCTGGATTGCCTTAATAATAAAATCGCCTTAATAACGAGATGGTCTCAATAACAAGATGGTCTTAACAACAAGATGATATAAATGCAAGGCTTTAAACTTCGACATTTAGGATCCGCTTTTGAAATGTGTATCCAGATTAAATGGAAGCATGCCATATCGACTTAAAATATTCGGGGACGTGAAATTTATACAAACAAGTACAGAAAAAGTAAATGATTTATTAACATGACAATGCACGAATATACAATATCATTTATAGATATCATTATTCGTAAATTGCTTGAAACATATAGAACCCCACGTTGGCAAAAGAGTATCGTGGTCATTTTATGGTCCTTTTAAAATGTCAAAGTGCAGTTATACACTATTTTCTATACATTATTATGAAATATGTATCAGGGCTTCTAAGGAAGGCCATGATATATTCGTACAGACACTCCTATGTTCTAGTGCAAAGTTGCGTTTCAATGTCTCTTTTATATTTACCCATTAAGTAATGGGATATCATAACAGTGAAATCTAGATACAACAGGGACATCGGAGATTGACGGGACATTCTTTTATATATTCCAGCTGGGTGCGGCTGATGACGAAACACATTCGGACCGCCTCGGCGATAGGGGATTGCCGAATATACAAATGTAGTAACGATCCGCTGACAAAGTTTTCGCTTTGTTTCAACCTGTCTCAAAAAAATTAGCATGTAGACACATAATTGATAAAGGCAGCAACCAACATTATTTTTGTAAAAAAAAAAAACCTATATGCAAATAAAAAAGAAGAAAAAACAAGATTCAAAATACATGTACTCATGTCTTCTTTCGTGTTTTTTTTTAAATCGACACATGGAATGGGTATTTGATAACTTCTCCCTAAACTCCTAGGTCACGGGTTTTTACAGGCGATCCCTACAGTTTCGTCATTTTTTTCAAACATTCTGAATAGCATATTATCTGATCTACTAAAATATGAAATAAAAACAGTGAGTCATCAGCGTTAGAAAGAAATATCAGGGTAGGATGAAATTTCAGCTATGAAAATTAATCGTAAGTCTATTTTTTCTTCAATTTAATTACAATTAGTAGTTAATGTTATATCATAATACTGGTTAAACATCAATTGTAATGAAACAGTTAATTTGGGGTTTACTATTTATACATCTATTATTCAATACGCTCAAACACATTTTTAGAAAAAAGTACAAACCAACAGTATTTCAAACTTTTGTTTTAATGATCAAACATACAGATTTTTTTTTCCAATGAAAACCTTATACGTACGAAAAAGAAACATAAGATAAAAGTTTAAAAACAATAGATCACCAGGCTTATTTTTGCAAGTTTGTGTTTGAGATTTTCTTGGGGAGAAATCTAATTTTGGAGTAGTTTATAAATATATATAGGCCTGTAGACCTTCTACTGAAATCCTGTGTACATTTCACACAGGAATAACGCGTATGCGCTGCAGTTTCTGTTCCTATTAATCATTATAACATAAAAATAACTTTTTTTTTCGTCACGACAGTCGGCATGACCGCGGGTCCGGTATGTAAGCTGATATAATGCTTGATATCGTTAAATCTAACTGGATATTGTAGCATATTTTAAAGCCTTGTTAACTGTTAATATGCATTCAATTAATACCTATCATGCAAAGAAAATATCATATTCCTGGCACATATGACTTCACACTACTTTTACTGTACATATCAAGGGAAGTAATAACAATCGGGAAGACCTTTGCTGACTTGGTTTTTTTTTGTTGTTGTTGTTGTTGTTGTTGTTTGTGTGTGTGTGTGTGTGTGTGTGTGTGTGTGTGTGTGTGTGTGTGTGTGTGTGTGTGTGTGTGTTTGGGGGGGGTGTTGTTTTTTTACCTTTCCGCCTGTAAAAAACTTTCCTTTATCCTTTACTTTTTTGCTTTTCGCATCATTCGCGGTGAACTACGCGATTCTGATTGGATAATATTATTCAAGATGGCGGCGCCCTTGATGTACGCTGCGTCCGTCTTATATTATTTTTTCCATTGAAGAACTCCAACAAGGCAAACACTTTGAATGTTTTTGTGCTGTCTGACAGCCAAAGCAGTATAAAATTGGAAGCCTTTTAAGCTTAGATTATAATATTAAGTTTGTGCCAACGGGAGCTAGATGTTTCGTCGACCTGTCATTTTGTCAAAAGAGATGTAAACATGACATTTTGCTGGCAATTTCTTCAACCTCTTTTCACTTAAAACTAAATTCAATACTGAAGTTTATATATGATAATTACACTCTCTTCTTTACTTATCTTTATATGATTCCTGACCTAAAAATATACCTTTGCAATATTAAATTATAATTGTTCAGTGCAAAAATATAATATGAAGTTTCACACATTTAATTTATTTGATCATATATAAAAGAGTTGTAATAAAGTTGATGAAATCCATTTTCTCACTAGAAAATTCAGTTTCACAAAATGACAGGTTGACGAAACATCCATAATCCACGCACTTAAACCCTACATAAGTATATATACATAAATCGGAGTGGGGGTGGGACATAATTATACGTATCAACCTACCCTTTTTTCTTTGTTTTTTTTTTGTTGTTGTTGTTTTGTTGTTGTTGTTTTGTTTTTTGTTGTTTTTTTTGTTGTTGGTTTTTGGGGGGCTGGAAACCAGAAATGGAACTTTTTTCTGGCTTTATCATTGTCCTTTTTGTTGTTGATGATTATTTTTGACATAAAATCGCCGTAGTAGCATTCTGTCTGGAATTTTCATGCTTCTTGCACACCCTAAATCTTCCAATAATTTTATTTAAAAGAAAGAATAACCTGTTTTAAAATCTTTATTGATCTATGTATTTGTTAATTTATCTTAAATCATCATCATATAATATAAAGTGTTTTGTTGTTGTTGTTTTTTTCTGTACTTTCAAGCCTTTACGTCGTAGAGGATTTTGTTTCAATGCTGCGTTTTCATTGGTCGATATTTAGTCAAGGACTGCTGTAAAACGACGATTTACTCGGCTTGGTGTCAGGAAATGAAGCGGGGGATTCCGACGATGGTTACCTTTCTGTTGTACGACAAAACATCTGTAACGCCGAACATAGAATTACATGTATTTAAATCTCTGATGTTATTTTTGCTGTTTGTTTGTGTGAATGTTTGTTTTTTATGTCTGTGAGTGCGTTTTTAAATTGATGCCCACTGATGTTGAACACTGAAATATAATTGCCATGGCTTTGAGGCCTCGAAACAATATCTTTGAACAGTGAAAACGCTCTCAATTCGTACACAAATACTACACTTCATCCATATAATCGGCCGGTCATGTACTTTATTTGTTCTCATCGCTAAGATCTAAGAAAGACATTAGAAGTTAATTTGTGTATTCAGTCATGCTGCTTAATAATCAACGCCTTATAGAATGTCTGTAAAAAAAAAAAGATGTTTGTCTGTCGACAAAACCGCTGGAGAATTGCTTAATGGGTTTTGTGAAATGGAAACTATGTATAAACAGGAACTTAAAGCTCTAAGTACAAAGCTCAGATCGTGCTAATGACCTCACAAATATATTAAAGTTAGAGGGACGGATGTGAAGTGTCTCGGATTACAAGTAGCATTGTTAGTATTGGCAGAGTGGGGTTAATGAGGGAATACAAACACATTTATCTGTTGCTTTGTGTTGCTGAGTGACTACATATGTTCATTGCAGTATCATAGTTACACTATCGCTGCATCTACCCAGTTACAGATGTACATGTACATCAATACTTTGTTGTGCATGAATCGATACCATAATTCTGATCGGTGTGCGGGACTCATGTACCGAGACAGATTGCCTTCTGTCTTAGTGTACAGAAATCGGATTCTCCATGATTAAGAAGCCAAAAGGCTAGGGGCGAAGTGATCGACCGCAGCTTTTTCATCTGCATATGTTGTTTGTTTGTTTTATGCATAGGATGGAATGCTGCAGACAAGACTGAAATGTTGCAGATAAAATGTTCAGTGTAAATTTTGTTTTCTATTTCACAAAAATCGTGAAAAAAGATAAATACTCCTTTTCCACTCTTACAGGCGATCCGTTTCAATACAAACGCATGTAAATGAATTTTTTAAATAAAGAAGCAGGGCTGAGAAATATATGTGTCTGATATATATTCTAAATTCTAAATTCGTGTATGTAATCCATTTGATAAAAATAGCAAAAGCAGCAGTCTCCCGTTAGTAATTACTCGAGTGTATAGATCTACATTTAATATCTTGTGGAAGGCTTTTATTAACTGTTTAACCTCTCAGAGTATACAAGAGCTGTATTGATACTCTCTTTCGCTCTAAAGCCTACTCTGATCTTTTTAGCTTAATGTTGTAGGTATAGTGGAACATTCTTGGTTCTATACGGTAGCTTCTCTGCGGTGTATAACTACATACGGCTTTAATCGTGATGTTAGACCACCAAAAGAAGGTGAATTTTTATTTGCACGTTTTGAATGTTAACAGTACTGGTATGTAATGAGCATCAAACCTGATCAATCTGTTACGTTCTCTACACATTACCGGGATACGTTATTTTTTTCCCGGAACCCAAGAATCTTGGCCATATCCGTGAACCCGTGGAAGATTTTTTTAATGGGGTGCCAACCAGGAAGCTAGCACGAAAATACTTCAAAATAGTCGCATACCCTCACCGCAACCTAATTAACCCTTGTCCAAGACTTAGTGCACCTTTAAAACTCTTTCCCAGGCGCACCTCAGTCATAAGGAAAATCCATCTCGGGTAACTTCCATAACGTTACACCGCTATCAATTTTCAAATGCGATATAGAGTGATCTTAAGCATTAACCTTTCCCTCATAGAGGAACCATGAAAAGACTTATGCGAACAGCATAAAACCAGATCAGCCTGCGAGTAACTCGCATGCTGATCAGGTTTTATGCTGTTCGCTGCTCCTCAGTGGTCTGGAAATAGGATTTTGTAATTAAATTTGGTAAGGTTTAACTGTGGTTTTCTGCAGATCAGGCTTTATGTGGTACCTATTGAGTGCGTCAAAATGAGTCTATATGAGGGAAAGGGTTAAAGACTAAAAATACATGATACCACTCTATACTCTGCCCATGCAATTTGCAATTCAAGCAGAAGTATCATGTGTATATACAAATTATAATATACCGTAGATGTTCACTTAATAATAAAACGAAATGCATTTTCTGTGTCATTCGAATTTTATGAAATACAAATATAGTATATATAATATATGTATAGTGAATTAATGAAGTCAAAGCAGTCACCAAAATAGTGGACTTTCTAAAACACGTCATATATACAACCATTTTGTACATAACTTTCATTATACAGTATAGCAATTAACAGTAATTATCAATAAAGTGCATTGTCCACTCTAACTACAGACACATGACAATTAAAAAAAAAAAATACACACTCACAAATCACGTACACAAATATATAATAACTGATAATATAAATTTAAATTTAAACCACATATTAAAAGAGATGGCAAAATGGGAACACACCCAATTGTTATTGTACGACGTATTATGCAGTATGGTCCAATGAATATACCCGGTACCAGGGAAGCACGGTTTTCATAAAATGATATTTGACAACGCAGAATTTACATCGCTAATTGCCAAACTAGTTTTTGTAAAATAATGGCATATGCAGTCAATCAGAAAGAAATTGATTTGTGAAAGTAATTAAATAGTGGGCCACCTTATGAAATGCTTTGATTCGGGGAAAGAATACGAACACGTGTTAACTGATTAGAACTGGGTCTGCACGTGGTTTTAATTGATGGCTCCATTATCCATATTTTGAGGAGATCGATTGCTTTAACGATTAAAAAAAACTAAATCAATATATGTAATTAATGTCACTCAACGCAGCTCATGCAGTCACAATTTCTGTATTGCAACGTCCTGCTCAATACTGCTCAATACTTTCCCTTTAAGACTTGTTACAGTTCAAGGTTTTGGTAATGAAAGTAACCCAGTGGTAGTGTTTGGCAAAGATATTTCCGTAGTTATTGTCGTGATGGAGTTTACCGTCGCTACGAAGAAAGTGTTTCAGTCATATTAACGTCCAGCTACTCACAGCCGCGGGAGAACAGAGATACCCGGGTAGAACTACCCACCTACTGCAAGATAGCTGAATGTTTCCTCACGTATTTAAACAGAGTTACCTTACAGTGATTCTAACCGGTTAGGACCGGTTATGGTCTGAGTGTTGACCGGATAGGGTCTGAGGGGTGACCGGTTAGGGTCTGAGTGATGCCCGGTAAGGTCTGAGTGGTGACCGGTTAGGTCTGAGTGGTGACCGGTTAGGGTCTGAGTGGTGACCGGTTAGGTCTGAGTGATGACCGGTTAGGGTCTGAGTGGTGACCGGTAAGGATCTGAGTGATGACCGGTTAGGGTCTGAGTGATGACCGGTTGGGGTCTGAGTGATAAGTCAG
Organism: Solen grandis; assembly: GCA_021229015.1. Lineage (NCBI taxonomy): Eukaryota > Metazoa > Mollusca > Bivalvia > Adapedonta > Solenidae > Solen > Solen grandis. Next base: position 8,494,195 of record CM037785.1, read on the forward strand.
CGTCTACAATCACTCACTATAGATGTAGCACTCATTGTCACAATGACAAATATGAAACGTTTATACTTTTAGGTTTAATAATTCTTTTTTTTCTTTCTTTCATAGCATTATTTATCAACATACTACAATACCACTGTGTTAACTGTTTGAACAGTAGAGTTGATATGAAGACCAATCACCGTATACATGATAACTCTATAAACATATTATTAATGTGTTTGAAAATAAGAACGGTGGTTACTATAGTGATGAAATTACTTTGCAATAACAATTAGCACAAATGAAATATGCATTAACATGGCCTGCATTCGAAGATTATTACTAACGTTTGTTTACTTGATTTCAATATCAAACACATTGCATTTCTTCTAGGAATTACACCTGTGGAGTTTGTAGTCAGTGAGGATTTGTGACGTTTTGGAGTATTTTGCGCCGCTGTAATATTATATGGCCTCAACACACGGGGAACTTTTAACCTGTGACATACCGGTAACCCTCAGGCCCGTGGGTAGAGACACGTGATATCATATATAAAGTAACAGCCATTACTCATGACGATTCCTGACCATGTTTACTGTTGATACTCATGACGATTCCTGACCATGTTTACTGTTGATACTCATGTGATTCCTGACCATGTTTACTGTTGATACTCATGGTGATTCCTGGCCATGTTTACTGTTGATACTCATGGTGATTCCTGGCCATGTTTACTGTTGATACTCATGGTGATTCCTGACCATGTTTACTGTTGATACTCATGGTGATTCCTGGCCATGTTTACTGTTGATACTCATGGTGATTCCTGGCCATGTTTACTGTTGATACTCATGGTGATTCCTGACCATGTTTACTGTTGATACTCATGGTGATTCCTGGCCATGTTTACTGTTGATACTCATGGTGATTCCTGGCCATGTTTACTGTTGATACTCATGGTGATTCCTGGCCATGTTTACTGTTGATACTCATGGTGATTCCTGGCCATGTTTACTGTTGATATTCATAGTGATTCCTGACCATGTTTACTGTTGATACTCATGGTGATTCCTGGCCATGTTTACTGTTGATATTCATGGTGATTCCTGACCATGTTTACTGTTGATACTCATGGTGATTCCTGGCCATGTTTACTGTTGATACTCATGGTGATTCCTGGCCATGTTTACTGTTGATACTCATGGTGATTCCTGGCCATGTTTACTGTTGATATTCATGGTGATTCCTGGCCATGTTTACTGTTGATACTCATGACGATTCCTGGCCATGTTTACTGTTGATACTCATGGTGATTCCTGGCCATGTTTACTGTTGATACTCATGGTGATTCCTGGCCATGTTTACTGTTGATACTCATGGTGATTCCTGACCATGTTTACTGTTGATACTCATGACGATTCCTGACCATGTTTACTTTGATACTCATGGTGATTCCTGGCCATGTTTACTGTTGATACTCATGGTGATTCCTGCCATGTTTACTGTTGATATCATGGGATTCCTGGCCATGTTTACTGTTGATACTCATGGTGATTCCTGGCCATGTTTACTGTTGATATTCATGGTGATTCCTGGCCATGTTTACTGTTGATACTCATGGTGATTCCTGGCCATGTTTACTGTTGATACTCATGACGATTCCTGACCATGTTTACTGTTGATACTCATGGTGATTCCTGGCTATATGGTGCTTTTGATAGTTACTGACTGTATATGACGTTGCTCTTGGTGATTGTTTGGTTTACAAGATGTCACTATTGATAATTAATTATTTTGAATGCCTAAGACTGGTGTTAAGACAGCGTCGGATACCCACGGCTGCCTATTACATCTGTCAGCTGTGGGATACTCGGCTAGCGCTATATTCATGACAGGTTCGTCGACCAGTCAAAATGCTGCTGGTACAAATGAGTGCTCTTCAGTTAAAGATCTAAAATTTGTTAGTCGGTAAATGTTTGTCTAAGTGCCGTAAGAGTCTCTATATTAGTTCAAAAGTTCCCACTACCTATAGTAAATAGTGGCGCGACTTTTCAAATCATCGTTTGGGGCGAATGCTAACTAATAATCCCACGGGCGATGTATAGAGTAACGGAATGGGCGCTCGTGGGTTTCTTTGGGGTGGGGGTGTCCCTTTCTATTAGTATATTTCAGTTATAAAAGAACATTACGGTGACTATATATGTTCTATAGTTGAACCAGTACTACGGCTATTTGAACGTTGAACATTCAAAATCAAATTCATTGCTGTCTGACCATTCATCATGGCTTATGACTTTAATTCGTCACATGAAAATGTTCTTCATACGCCTGCTCGTATTTACTGAAAGATGAACGGCAGTAAAACTATAAGCCTCTCCCTCAACGAGGAACATGACATTATTTGACCAAATGACTCACATCATATAGTGGCATCCTTGCCGGGGGTGAGATATATATTATAATGCTTATTCATAAAACTAATAGAAAGAGAAGAAAACATGAATAATGATCGTGATTTCATTTTCCAAGCTGATTTTGCGTAGTTTCAAACTATCCAAGCGATGATTTACTCTTAACTAATGAAATGTTTTTGATTAATCTGTTAGTAGATCAACTGTCTAGACAGCGACGCCGAAAAGAAAAACAAATACTGTTTAGTCACTGGGTTTATTCAGTCGAATGCTATGGATTTTCAATCGTTTGGAAGCTGGTGACGTTTTTGAAGACTTGGCTTCCAGCGGCGCCGTTTAGCCTGTATCTCTATACTATAACACTTATTGTTTATGTTTTCTGGAGATTTAAGTACTCAACGCTCGATTGGTTTTGGTATGTAATGCATCGGGTAAGAATTTTATGATGATGCCAGATTATTTATTGGTTTTGATTATTCACGTATGTAATACTGTCGTGTCTATACTTCTTGGCCAGTGGTGACTACGTGGTAGAGGGACCCATGCACGGATCCAGAGTGTGGGTTAGGGGGTCAGGAACACTCCTGGGATTTGGCTAATATACTAATAGTAAAGAAAAAAAGACCCCAACATATACACACACCTCTGAAAAAAGTTTAGGAGGACCACACACACACGTACGGTAATTTCCATTGACTGGCCCGAGAAGTGGACGGACAAACCACCACCACACACACACACACACCACCACCACCACCACATGCACGGCGAATTTCATAGTTTATCCCCCACCCCACTCCCACCCCCAAAGTAAATGGCTGGATCTGCGCATGGGTTTGATGTCCTGGGTTCGAATCGTTATATTTGGCATTCAACATGAATCCCTTACAATTTTTAACTCAACTGTTCTTCAGTGTATATATACAAGAAATATTTAATATATGTTATCGTTTCTTGAAATAAAGACTATTATTCCTACATTTTAATAACTTGCTCAGTCAAAAAAAAAAAGTTTGCATTACTCTTTACCGTTTAACTTTGTAACCAATAGACCAATACTTATCAATTCTTCAGAACAGAATAAGTACAGTAAAATTAGTCATGTGGACAATAATTAACCTTTCATTTGATACTAAATGTGCATACAAGTCAACTATGATAACGTGAAAGCACGGCAATGAAAATAGCAATATGACGTTGTGACATAACGATAGTGAAAACACATTTATATGTCGCATTATCGTCATCGCACTATCGTATTGTTGCGTTTCCATTATCGTATTGTCGCGATATGATTATCGTACTATCACGTTCCATTACCGTACTTTCGCGTTATGATTGTCTTGCTATCGCGTTTCCGTTATCGTATGTCGCGTTATGATTGTCTTGCTATCGCGTTTCCATTACCGTACTTTCGCGTTATGATTGTCTTGCTATCGCGTTTCCGTTATCGTATTGTCGCGATATGATCTATTATCGACTTTGTTATGTTGTTTGCTATCACGTTGTCGCATTATGATTATCATGCTATCGCGTTTCCATTATCGTACTTTCGCGTTATGATTGTCTTGCTATCGCGTTTCCGTTATCGTATTGTCGCATTATGATTATCGTGCTATCGCGTTTCCATTATTGTACTGTCGCATTATGATTATCGTGCTATCGCGTTTCCATTATCGTACTGTCGCGTTATCATTATCGTGCTATCGCGTTTCCGTTATCGTATTAACGCGTTATCATTATCGTGCTATCGCGTTTCCGTTATCGTACTGTCATGATCGTCGTACTATCGAGCATTTTGCTGCAGATGAACACGTTCAAAGGCATAGATTTTCGTGCATTGTCTAAACCCCGTGCACACTTTCTTTTTTGCGACGTATATATATATATATATATATATATATATACTAGACGAAACTTGTTAGTACTCCGACTAAAGTTTGTCTATAGCATTTGTTGCATTCAAAATAATAGATTTTTGGTTTTCTATAGCTTTCCCGAAAATTGGTTTCACAGAGTTGATTATGCGTCAAAATTATTCAAGCAGTCAACAGATTGAGCCAATGCACATTTTGATATTTATTTTTTGGAAAATATATCTTCTCTGCAAGTTTGAAATCGGAGTTCTTACAAGTTTCGTTAGTATATATATACGCACCTGGGTTCGCAAACTGTACAGATTGGCAAGAAGAAGTATGCAGTGGTCTGTTTTATATGTCATGTTGCCGAATACGGGAATGAAATGTAAGAAAAATGGAAACGGCTTGTACCCCCCCCCCCCCCCCCACACACACACAAAAATGCATTCCATTGTTCACTCATAGCTCTTTGATCATGCCTGACCTCGTTTTTTATCTGACACCAGTCTGTCTAAACTGATCGGTTTCGCAGCAGTAAAACAAAAGAACGCAAAGATGAGTTTTCACGTACACATCGCGCGCGTGATATGCGGCGTTGATGGGATAAAAGTAATGGAGAATTTAAAACGGTTATACGATGTACAGATCATTATATGTGAATCATTTCATTTTGGGAAGTATTAAAGGCATTTCAAAACCCTTATATAAGTGAAACACCCCCCCCCCCCCCCCCCCCCCCCCCCCCCCCCCCCCCCATTTATTCACCCACCCGCCGATGTGTGGGCATCTGTTTTTGATTAGGCAGACTGCCACAGTCTGTCACAGGTATTGTTCAAGAGTGCATATGTTGCTACATGGGGTTGTATATAGTCATTCACAGTTTGTAAAAAAGTTGTGAACATACCAAATACCAGAAATGATCCTAAAAGTTCTCTATTATTCTTTTTTTATTCGAGCAAATATAAATCTTCCTTTTTTTCTTTCTTTCCCTATTGATTTATTTTGTCTACTTTATTTTGTTCTTTCTTTCTTTCTTTCTTTCTTTTATTTTTCATTTATTTTGTTCTTTCTTTCTTTTTTATTTTAGTTGTAAAATTATCATAAAAAACGACATTAATTTTTTAAATAAGTTATGTATCACTAATTACTTTTATTCTCTCATTTCTTCCCTCAACACATGTTTATATGTCAGAAATCAACACAATTTTTTTTGACTTGTTTATTTAATAAGAGAAATTATGTTGCATAAAATGTAACGAAACGTCTCTAGCAAAAGCAAATACAAAACCAAAAGGTCATTCATTGTCAGAATTATGTCCTCAGGCTCATTTTAATTACTCCAAAAATGCGTATCTCTATATTTTCAATATCAAAACTTAAAACGTATGATCCTATAATCATGCAGTTACAAAATTGACTCCAAGTAATAAATGTAATAAAGAATATGTAAGGGATCATAAACTAAACAACCCACATATTATCACTATCATTCATTAAATGTTTATTGCTTTGTGTAAAACTAGCCTACTATCTCACTTCCATTGTAGCAGGTAATTTAGTTATGCATCAATCCATCAGAGGTTTTACTGTAACATATAGGTACTATATTGGCTAAAGACTCCCTGCAGTGATGACCAGCAATTAGCAGGTCTGGTCACAGCAGATGGGGGCCTGGCTCAGTGGGACATCACATTCCTTTCGAGATGCCTTTAAAGCATCCCCTTATTCATAAGCGCACCGTCTTTCAGACATTCGGAGACGTTGAAACAGGCTATAATATACTATAATATACTAATAATAATATATAATATACTATAATATACTAATAATAATATATAATATACTGCAGGTATTTAAAATGTTAGGCCCGAAACAAGCCAAAATGTGCAACAAAGAGAAGTATTTTTTATTTTTATTTTTATCCAAAAAAAAAAAATTCAGTCAGAAAACCTTATCAGAATTTCGTTAATACGAAGTATAATTATGCTTCTTCTTGTCTGCATCTCAACACACAAAATAAATGGCACGTAACTTTTTTGCGTGAGTACAGGTCGGAATAACTACCAATGAAAACCGCCAAAAAACTCATTCGGCCTGTCTTACGTCATCATTCCTAAGTAGGTCAAAAGTGACCTATGCGAGCAACATAAAACCAGATCAGCCTGCGAGTAACTGATCAGGTTTTATGCTGTTCGCTGCTCCTCAGTGGTCTGGAAATGAGGACTTTATAATCAAATTTAGTAAGGTTTAACTGTGGTTTTCTGCAGATCAGGCTTTATGTGGTACCTATTGAGTGCGTCAAAATGAGTCTATATGAGGGAAAGGGTTAAAGATCTGTAATCAGTGTATCAGTGTTATCCAGGGTGAAATTTAATGCGTTGAGATAGAGGTGGTTAAGGTGATACCTCTGGTGTACATGCATTTGTTTATCAGAGCTTTGGCTTTCGTTGTGGGTCTTTTACGGTAGTGATAGTAACAAAGGGAGGAAACTGCTTTGAGACTAAACGTGGGATATCGTGTTTTTACACAACTATGACATTCTAAATGTATTAAGTTGTGTTTAAAATGTAAGAAATTAAAAATCCTTAGCATTATTATGACTGGTGTTCTCATATAATGATAAATCATGTCGTGGTCTAGTTTGACAACAGCCGGGACGAGCTATATCCAGTTTAATTCGCAATGAATAAAAAGGTATTTTTTTTCCTCGAGAAAAAACCGTTCTCGGTGGCCGAGTGGTTAGAGTGTCCGCTTCGGGAGGGGGAGGTCGTGGGTTCGATCCCCGGCTGCGACATATCTTAGTCATACAAAAAATGGTACTGTTATAGCTCCCTTGCTTGGCGCTCAGCATATAAGGGTAGTTTCAGGACTGGTTGGCTCGTTGGCAGGATAATGTGACCGGGTGTGGTATCATGCCACATGTCTACGGCGTGATACTGCAGTGTGGCATGCAGCACTACATCTGTCTCAAGTAGACATCGTCTCCAAATGACTGAAATACTGTCGGTGGGACGTTAAACCCCCCCAAAAAAAACAACAGAACTTAAAAAACCATCTGTAGCTAGCCTGTCCCGGCAGTTGTTAAGTTTCAGTTGAATATTACAAACATTTTTTTTTTTTTTTTTTTTTTTTTTTTTGCGTTTAAAGGAGTAAAAAAACACGGGAACCGCGTTCGGTTTTCTATTTTTTTTTTTTTTTTTTTTTTTCTGAAAATGCGGCTTTTTTGCCTCTGCTAAAGGGAAGTAACTGCTTAACTATGTTATTTCAATAGTATGAGTTACGTCCCTTCTATGTATATGACATGATACCACCACGTCCAGTCAGATTATCCTGAAACTGGATCATCAAGTTTTTGAACAACCATTTCTTCTCTTTAATAAAAAAAAATAAAATAAAAAAAGAGGGGAATTAAAAGAAATCTGCAGAGAATGCGGAGTGAAAAAAGTATTCTATTTCCGGATATCAGATTTGAAATAAATATTCTGGAACACAGTTGTAATTGCCAATACAAGAGAATATGCTAGAATGGCCAGTGATTTCATGTGAAGAATGATGTCAGGCCTAAGAGAGAGAGAGAGAGAAGAGAATAGAATAAGAGAGAGACAGAGAGAGAAAATAAGAGAGAGTCCAACATGTGTTGCCCTTGATTGCATTGCAGGTAAATTGCTGGATACACTCGTGGTTGTTGTTGTTGTAGATCTATATCAGGGATTTTTTTTCACGAATTTGAAGTATTTAACATTTTTCATAAATTGTTGTGAATTATTATTTGAAGATGAAAAGATTCAAAATCGTTTAAAAGCAAGTGTCTTTAAAATTGTACGGGCATTATACAGATTCATGCGTAACGAAAGTTTGTTTCACCGTGACGTGTGAGTAAAAGCCCCGTCGGCAGTATTTCAGTCATTTGGAGACTAAGTCAACTTGAGACGGATATAGTGCTGCCACACTGCAGTTTCTCGCCGTACAGGCATGTGCCTTGAGACAATGCCCAGTCACGTTATCCTGACACCTGGCCAACCAGTCCTGGAACTACCCTTACGCGGCTAGGGATCACACGACCTCCCCCTCCCGATGCGAACGCTCTAACCACACGACCAGCGAGACGATGAAGTAACTACAAGATCATCTACTAGGGACTTAATAAGTACCATTTTCAGGGTCAATCAAACAAAATAGTGCCGTTATTTGAGTAGTGTTTAAGATTTCGAGAATTTGGGTCAGCATCCAACACAGAGCTACTAAAGGTAAGGGTATTGAACCTCAGCCTCTAGATTGTTAAGCCACAGGGACCGATGTGTGTGTGGTAAACTGATACCACACACCGAGCCATGCTGCTAACACTGAAGACTCCCGTGAAGATAAAGCAATATATAGGTCACACGTGATATAAATCACGCAGCTGCGACAAGATAAAAGAGATGTGTAAAGCCTTAATTTGATGCACCAATTAGTATGAAATCAAAGGTACCGCCTTCCGCCACCTTCATGCCATTTCTAGAGATGCCGACCGTCGTCTGAATCATAAAACGATACGGCATATAACTTTCGACGGCATCTTATGCGCTGTGACAGATTAAATTGAAAAAAAAAAATTGGTTGATATGAATCATAAATGTTCTTTTTCCTAACACGTTTCTTCAAATTTAACCACCGAGATGTAATGAATAAATTGCTTCTTTTTCAAGAAGTTACGTAACCTACATACTCTTTCTCTCTCTCTCATGATACCACACCAAGTCTCATTATCCTGAGTCACTCAAGACTTGAAACTATCCTTATATGATATATGGGAGCAATACCGATATTACAAGGGTGCCTTGGTTCAGTGGTAACATATCTGACTGTGGATAAGATGAGTGTGGGTTTGAACCCCCTTTGGGGAGAAGGATTTTTCATGGCTTTCCCAAGCGCAAAGTACTGGTCCAACCCAGGGACCGCTGAGAGGGAATAGTAACGTTATTAATAAGAACTTTTAAAATAAGTAAATTTAAACTTAAAACCGATCAAACAAATGACCTCCAGACTCTGGGTGGACACTCTAACCATCCAATCACTGGTCAAAGCACATTATTTCAAGAATGCTGTTGCTTAAAGATATAAAATTTCCCCCATGATATTTTTCACCAATTTTAATTCTTGCATACAGCTTTTTTAAAATACATGTACTGTGTTTGTTACATACAAACATAACAGTTGTATGATAATGAATTTAGATTACAAGGCGAAATAAAAAGACAATGTTTAAAAATTGAAAACGTTATTTTAATAAAATGGAAAAAGCACTATAAAAAGTAACAAAATCAGTAATATGTACATTGATTATGTATATACATGCACATATGTTTTGATATTCCATCAATAAAATGGAAAAATGAATTCTGGGATATTTATGATTGACAATGGAAAAATCACCATCATCAAATGAAAACGTACATTAAACTTGAAGATGTTTTTCTCTATACATACAAAAACATGTCAGAAAGTTTTCATTTAGAATAATATTCTATTCCTGACAAATTACCATACCGTTCTCAATATGAGAAAAAAAAAGTTTCATTATCTGATAGAAATAGTGATCAATCTTTACCTATAATTTATAAATGTAATGGATTAGATGAATTTAAAAAATCCCTCTGATGCCTTCAAAATCAATATGGAATAAGGAATACTTCTCAATAAAACTCATTATTAGTCCTTTCCAATAATAAAGTAAAAATATATAACCTTAGTGCACTACTTGAAGCTATGTAAAATTTGCATTTTAACAATGCCTCTTTATAATAGTTACACTGTAGACCTAGAGATGAATCCGATCACTTTGAAATGTTTTTCATCACTGGAATGTACTTATGTAGTTATGTTACCTGAGTTCAGTATAACAAGTATTATTTAAAGTTGTTTTATGGGGAGGGGGGTCAACAAAATTAATACATTTTATAGAGGAATCAAAATATTCATCAGCATCGTTTTTCCCTTGATGAAACTGAGTAATTAAAGTCTACAAGTAGCAATAAAATTAATCAATATATGTCTAAAAATTGATCAAGATATTAATTATAAAATTATACTGTAATATGATATTTCAAGAACACAATACCATGTAATGAAAACAGAAAAAACAAAATAAATCACTCATTTTATCCCGGTCTGTTTTGTTATTAATTTTAATCTATTTGTTTACAAGAAAGAAAAAGAAATCAGCAAATAAAGGGAAAATTACTTCTGTATTTTTCTCAAGTTTCTAACCTCATTTAGATGTGCAAATACTTTACTAATCCCATTTTTTTTTCTGTGTATAAAAATAATAAAATTAATAAAAATACAAAGACAAGCAAAATCAGATTAAAGATAAAATGAAAAGACAGCTGAAAAAACTTTCCTAACAACATTTAAAAATCACATAAGTACAGAATTTGAAAATAATGGACAAAAAATGTGAAGTTAAAATATTGAACAGACTTATTCAATTTAAAGAGTATTTTCATTGGAAACACTCAGCAAT
>CM037785.1:8505048-8522250 GCA_021229015.1 Solen grandis
TTTAAACCTTTTACGAATCTATTCAAAAGAAATTGGGCTATGTCGGCATGCCCCCTATCAGAAAATAAAAGACCCACTTGAAATAGTCGACAAAACCCCAGAAATAATGGAAAATTTTGGGGAATTTTCCGATTTAGGGCATCCCGCCTAACAAAGAAAATAATCTAAAACGCAAAAACACGAAATCATGAAAGTATGATGACAAAAACACGTTTAACCTAAATGCGAGAGTACGATGACAAACGCAAAAATCAAGAAAATCCCTGGGCGAAAATCAAAGATAAAAAACCGAAAATCCGCTGAAAAATGCGAAAAAAACAGTTTGATGAACGTGCGATAAAGCTTTTTTTCGCCCTTCGAAAAATTTGTGTTTTTCCCCCGCTAAAAGAAAAGGGGGGTTTTTTTAAACCCGAACTAAGATTATATTTTTTACCTGGGGTACAAAATTCTATCCATTTAAAAAAATTTCAGCGAAAAGTGTACCGAAATTTAAAAAGCTTTTTTAGATGATAAAAAAATGATTAATATAACCACTATCTATACAAAAGAACATAAAAAAAAATTAGGAAATCATATTTAATTTAAAATTTCCCACATACATATTTTAATTTCCATGCATGTTTATTTTAGCTGAAAATATTAATAATTGTTTGTATTTAAAGAGCACCCCTTTTTTGGGCCCCAGTCCTTTGTTAAAGGGGGAAAGAGAGTGTGTATGGGAACCTTTTAAAACGGTTTTTTTTAATAACATAATTAGTTTTCCCTTTCCAAGTTGATTTAAGTTATGAATTTTTTATATGACGGAAATTTAAAATCATTTGCGAAACACATATTTGTCTCGCTAAGGAAAAACTTAAAACCCATTTCACGTCGAAACAAAATTTTCCTGCTTTTTTTGCTTTTTTTTTTTATTTTTTTTTTTGTTTTTGTTTTTTTTTCTTTCATCACCATTTTATAAGGAAAAGGGATATTTTATTTCAAAAGGGCCCCTCATTTAAAAAATTTTTATCCCTAAAATTTTTGGAAAACCCCTAAAATTTAAAAAAAGATTTAAAAATTTTTTAATTAATTATTCAGTAAGAAATTAGGCCCAAAAGAATATTTAAAGATTAAATAACTACGTGATGAAAACGCAAAATTTAAATATGATAAAAAACCCCAAAACTACATCGCTTTTTCATCATGTTTTTTCGCCTTTTCTTAAATGTTCCGTCGTCCGTCGCGATTTTCTTTTTTTCGACATTCTAGAAATAGGCCCGAATATGTAGATGGCCTAATTTGAATTCCCGAAATATATTGCGAGGGTCTACTTTTATGGTAAACGCTTTTAATTCCCCCGAAGGGACACTTACTTAAACGAACAAAAAAAGTTTTGTGTTGTGTGTAGGGGGGTGTGTGTATGTGTGTGGGGTTTTTGGGGGGAAGGGGGAGAATTTTGGGTTTTTGCCTTTTTTAAAGATCGCACTTTTTGGGAAAGCCCTGTGAGACAGGACTTTTCAATTTCCCAATGAATTTAAATAAATTAAAATTACCCAAATTTTGGGAAAGGGTTTAAATTTTTTTAAAATTTTCCAACTACAAGGGCCAAAGTTATCAGATTCCATCCGATTAAAAAAAAATTTTAAACCCCTTTAAAAACCCCGTATGGTTTTTAACAGACAAATAGGAACCCCAATATCAATGATACATGTCTGTAAATCGGGATAAAATTTTTTTATACTTAGTTTTTTTTTGTACTTGAAATTTTTAAACAGAAAAACGTTATGAAAGAGAAAAGACTGTTCAGAATAAAAATTTTTTTTATTTAATGTTAAAATAAACTGATCTTTACAATTTTAAAAAAAACATATCCTAAAACTGCAACATGTTTGGGTTTAAGCAAAAAAAATTTTTTGGAAAAACATATCCTTTTTCCCACATAAAAACCATTCCGATGGGTTTTTTTGCCCCAAAATTTTGCCCAAAATTTTCCCACTGGTAATTCCCTTTTCAAGTTTTAAAAAAAAACTTTTTTAAAAAAAAATAATAATTTGGTGTAAAAAATTATCATTTTTAAGTTTAAAAACTCCCCCATACAGGGAAATACCAAAATTTGTTTATTCCCGTCATAAAAAATTTTTTTAATTTAAATTCGAAACCGTGTTTATTTTTTCGCCAAAAAAAAAAAGGGTAAAATAACAACCAAAATTGTAAAGGGGGGGGAATAAAACATCTCAAACCGACCAAGTTTTTTTTTTTTTGGGAACATACTATCTCAGGGAAAATCTCATGAAAAACTGTTTTTGCCCCTCATTTTGTTTTCGCCCCAAGGGGAAAAAATAGAAAGTGAACGCAAAATTTAAGGGTTTCGAACTTTTTATCAAAATGCTAGTTTGATTTTTTTGGAAAAAATGACCCCAAAAAGCAGGTTGACCACTTAATAAAAGGGGCCAAACTTTTAAAAGGCCCAATTTTTTTCAAAAAATCAAATAAAATTGCCCTTATGTTTACAAAAATTTTATAACCCCTTTTTGAAAGGACTCTCCCCCCCAAGAAAAGTATTTCCAAATTTTTTTAAGGGGTACCAAAAATTTTTTTTTCCGGATGAATTTAAATTTTAAAGGGGTTGTTTTCAACAACAAAAATTTGAACCAGTAATGAGACAAAGGGAATTAAAAAACTTTAGGTAAAAAGTGGAACATTGGACAGCTTCAATGATAAAAAACCCCCGGGGGTTTCGGGAACCTTTTGCGTCCCCAGGGGCCCAACCATTTTGAAAAACCTTGCCAAAATAAAGGAACTTTAATCTAGGGAAAAACAGGACCCCCAAACGCGAAAAAAATTCCTTTTACCCCTCGAAATACACTTAAAAAAAAAAAAAGAAATTTTACATACTTTAGACCGTTTTTAAGGGGGTTCCCGGTAAACTTTACAACTTTATCAAAAAGTACTTTTTTGGGGCCCTAAAGTATAGAAAGTGGGGAAACCCGGACACAAGATTTTGTCCCAAATTGTACCGTGAAACCGGGCAACCACCTTTTTTTCACCCCCCCGTTTTTTAAACTACTCCCCTCGTTTGCCCTTTCCCCCGGGTTCATTTTCAATTGCTTTTTTGTTACAGCCCCACACGAAACTTTTTTTTACCCCACTGAAAAAAAAACAAAAACACAAAATTTTTAAAATTTTTTTTATGTAAACAGGGTATCCCAAACCAGCATCTGAAAAGGGAACAGAAAATCAGGTTTCCCCGTATCTAAAAAGCCGCACGCCCTTAAAATGATGTTGCTTTTCCCATTTTGTGTGCCTAGGCAAAAAATTCCAACCTGAAAACCCGGGTATGCAACTACTGGGTCAGTAAGGGTATAAGCCGAGATCAGGTAGGCCCCGAACGCCGTCACGTAGAGACAAACCCCCTTCCCCCTTTACGTTTAACCCATTTACGAATCGCTTTAACCCCCCACAACGGGAAAAAACTGCACGAAGGCGGGGGGATTTTGGGCTCAAAAAACCGTTTTACTTTAATCTCTTGGGACGAATAGAGCACCAATTCTTTCCCCGCCCAACCTTATCCATGACAAATTCTAACTGCGCGTCCACAAAAGGCCCCCCAAAATTTTAAGCGGGGCCCGGCGTAAAAGGGCACGGCCCCTGCCCCCAAATTGGGGGAAACGTAAATTTAAAACCGACGAGCCCACGTTTTCAGGGTCATTTTTGGGCTGAGGGTGGGGTCAGATTTTACAGAACAAAAAGAACATAACTTTTTTTAAAAACTTGTACATACGTACAATCGTTTATATTCACATCACAATAATAAAAAAAAAAGATAACCCACGTGAAAAAAGGTTTTTTGCAAAAAAACTTAAAAAACGAAAAACCAATTTCTTTTTAATTTTAAAGTAAAGTATTGCATGATGTAAAAAAAAGGGTTTAAAGAAACCTGAAAGGAAGAAAATTTACTAGGATCACTTTTTCCCCATACTTGTTAAACTATTTTTTATTAAATAAATATAGCCTGAGAAAAATAAAAACCCAAGGCGGTAAAAGTATTATGTCGTTTTAAAAACCCAGGGAAATGTAAATCAAAAAAAGTCTTCATAGCAGAAGTTACAAGACGGGTTTAAAGAAATAGTATTAATAATATTTTTTCTAAAAACCATGTGCCTTTTTTAAGATAAAGTGAAAAGATTTAAAAAAATTTTTCCCTTACCCTGACTTTTTAAAAATTTAAACCCAAATTTTATCATCCTAGCTTTATGATAATAAAAATTTTTTTAAAATATTTTTCCTTCTAGCCTCAAAGAAAGGGAAAATTTTAATACAAAATGAAACTCTCTTAAATATCCCGAGAATACAAAGTTTGACAATAACGCTAAATTCCTAGGAAAAAAAATTTTCTACTAATTTTTCCTAAATTGTACCCTTTAAAATAAATTGCAGAAAAAACGTAACCCTAGTTAAAAATTTTTCCTTAATTGTGTTTGGTATTAAATCAATAAAATTCTTTAAATAACAAAATCTTATTTTAAAAAAGATTATAAATACCCCAACATACAAACTTTTTTTCTTTATTTTTTACATACCAATTTTTGAATAAAAACTACGGGAAACCCTTCTGTTTAAATTTGTGAAATAAAACAATTAGGGTAAAAGGGAAACATGGGATCTTTTTTTCCCACCCCAAAAAAAATAAAAAACCCAAAAAATCATTTAACAATTATCGTACTTTTGAAAACCCAAATTAATATGACCTTTTTCACAATCAGATAATGCTAATGTATATTTTTTTCTAAAATTTTTTTAAATCACTTGCTAAAATTTAAAAAACCTTTTTATTTTATAATTCAAATTTAAAACGATTTTTACATACAAGGGAATATCTACCCCTTTTCTCCTTTTAAAAATGGGCCTGTGGAACACGATTTTTTTCTTCCTTTAATACTTCTTAAAAAAATTTTTAAGTGTATTAAATTCCAAATTTTAAGATTTTAGTATTCCCCCCATATCCTCCCAAAAAAATTTAAATTTAAATAGATCCTACAAACGAGTAAAATAATTGAAAACAACGTACCCCAAATTTAAAATTTGGAAAATTTTTTTACAGTTTTTAAAAAAAGAACTTTTATTGTTTTCCCGTTCCTTATGGGCAAAAAATAATCTTGGTTTAAAAAAAAAACTTCCAGTATAAAAAAAAAAAAATTTTTCCCCTAAAAATTTAAAAATAAACAACTACTTCTAAACCCTTTTAAACCCTTATAAAAACCATGATTCATCCCGACGAATTTTGCCCCTTTTCCTAAAACCAACACTTTTGTTTTTAAACAGTATTTACCCCCTAACCCCCTTTAATACAGTAATCAAAATAGCAAGGGCAATTTTTTGTTTTAAACTTCTGGGGTCTTACCCTTTAAAAAAAACATATCCCTCAGCAAATAAAAGCAACATAATCGTTTTTAAACATCAAAATGGGAAAACTTTTAGTTTAAAATCATCCTAAAAAAAGTTCCAAAAGGCAAAAAATAAATAGAGAAAATAGGAAACGGGGAAATTTTTCCTCCCCCTTGTCTTTTGGCCAAAAGCCTATTTAAAAAAATTCCCGAAAGGGAATTACAAATTTTTTTCACAAAAATTTAAAATTTTTCTACATATCTTTAAAATAAATAGTAATTTTTACCCCCAAAAACCCCAAAAATATGTAACTTATAACCCTAATGGGACCCTCTATTTAAATAGTATCGAAAAAAACTTTTTTAAAAACAATAAAAAAAACAATAAAAATCCCCAAATTAAATTTTTAAAATGTTGTATAATATTTAACAATAAAAAAACTGGGGGCCCCAGTAGTAGATCTTCCTTTTTCCCAAAAACCCAAAATTTAAACAAAACCGATATAACAAACTTTCCCTTTCCCCAAAAAAGATACAATTCCCTTTATTAAGCACTGTAGTGAATAAAATTAGAAAAACAACCCGACAAGCGGGAAAAACCCCGATAAAAATTTACGGGCATTTTTAAAACACCCCTTTTTTTGAGCGGGATAATCCCCGCCCCCAGTCCATTTAAACTGGGAAAAAGGAAACCCGTAAACAAAAATTTTATTAAAAAAAATCACATAAATGCCTGCAAGAATATCAATACTTTTAATAAAAATACCATTCATAATATGAAAACAACCCCTATTGCTTTTTCCTTTTTTTCAACAATTTAAAAAGCATTTTTCTTTTTTTCTTGTATAAATTTATAGGTTTCTTAGTTTTATCCATACCAAACCGTAAATTATTAAAAAATTTTGATTATTTTCAAAATGTAAGAAATTTTTTCATTTAACAAATCATTCGACCCTTTTCCCATGGTTTTAAAAATGCAAAAAATTCATCTATAAGGTTTTGTTTTTTAAATTCCCTTATTCTTATTCTTTTTTAAAATTTCCTTCCCAAAAACCCCTTTTGTTTACAAAGTTTCAACTCTTTTTATTTCTTGAAATTTTAAATTTTAAAGGGGAACCAATTTTTTTTTTTTCTACATAAAGAATTTTTAAAATTCCCTTAAAATTTTTAAAAAAAATTCCCTCAATAATTTTTTTTGAGTCAAAAAAAACATGCTTGAATCTAAATAGGTTTCCCTTTTCGCTCGCCTTTACATTCAGTATCAAAACCACTTTTCCCCCCCCTGCCCCCCGCTGGCTTTTAAACAGAAAATAACAATTTTATTAAATACAGTATAAAAACTTAACAAATAATGGATCTGCTACTTTACGCAAAAAATGAAGTAAAATCATTTAAAAAACATTTTTGACCGATTCCTTATCATTTTATATATTGTCTAAAATATTATTTAAAAAATGGAAGTTTAGCAATTAAAACCCCTCCGAAATAATCCTCTTTTTTTCATCCTTCCAAATTTTTCCCGAGACCCCTTTAACAGGTTCCTGAACAACCCCACCGGCAGGTTTAAAGAAAATTTCAGTGGGGCATGATCAAATCCCACCTATTGAAAGGGGTTTTAAAGCGAATTTGAGGGCCCCCCACTAAAGGGGCTTTTGGGTAATCATCAAACATCAAAATTGACTGTCCCCCATAAAACAGCGAAAAGAAAATCATCTTTAAAATTTCCCCCCCAAATATTCCAAACTCATCATAAGAAAAACCGCCCCTAAATTGTAAAAAACCCTTTTATATTTATTCTGCAATAAACAAACAAGTTAACATTTTCAACATTAAAAAGCTGGTGAACCTTCCCCCCCCTAGTTTACATGTACTTCCCCATAAGTAAAATCTGTATTTAAAAAAAAAAAATTTTTGTCAAGTTTTAAGCCCAAAATAATTTTATCATATAGAACGTACAACTGAAAAAACCTTTAGAATGGAAAACCCTTTTTTTTATAAAATTAAATATTCCCCCCCCCTTCAAAATTTAAACTTTACGGTGCTGAAATTTGCGATAATAATTAAAAAAATCAATCCCAACAAAAACCCTATTTACTAGATTTATTTGTCCAATTTCAAAAAAAAAATAAAAATAAACATTTTCAAAATAATGATATCAAGAAACTCGAGAATTTTTTTCTTTTCAAAAAGACAACCCATTTACATTCCAGGGTAAGATATTTAGTTCATCCTCCCGGGCACCCCTAACTCTGCTGAAAAGCCTTTAAACCCTCCACATATAGGGTATCGTAAGGGGGCCCCCCCCCCGGGGCTCCTTTTCCCCCCCTCCCCTTTTGGGTTCCTTTTAAACATGGGAGGGGTTGTCTCCCCTCTTTTCGTTCCCTTTCCCTTTGGGAATTTTTCTGAAAAAAATTTAAAAATCCGCCCTTTGTAAATTTTCCCTTGTTTTCGCAACCATTTTCTCTTAAAAAATAAATAACACAAACTTTGCCAGATACGTCTTTGGTCGACCACTTTCCCCTTTTTTTTCCCCATTTTCGGTCACCTTTCGAAACGCATGCAACGGAAAGAGAGGGTTTTCCCAAAAGTTTCGGGCGGGAACGAGACAGTTTTTTTGGGGGTGGTAGCGTCATGGTTTTTTGGGGGGGCATAAAGGAAAAATCAAAAAACAGAAATTTTGGCATCAATTTTGTGAAACCTTAATGCATAGGGTATGTGAACCCTCTTTTTGAATAATTCCTCCTATTTTTGCCAAAAACCCGGTTTCCCGGGGGTGAATTTTGCACAGGAAAAACGCGAGGCCCCACACAGCTTTGTGTTACGCAACCCAAAAAAAATTTTCCCCCCAATTTTAGAAAAGGCGTCACCGGGCTTTTCGTGGGGCCGGGGGTTTCGCCCGACCAAAAAACCCCCTAAAAACCAAAATGTGGGACGAAACCCTTGGGGGGTCGGGGTTTGCAATAACATCAAATCCAAAAGGGTTTTTAAACCCATTTCCCCCCTGTAAATAAAAGGGTTTTTTGTTTTTTTTAAGTTTTACAATTTAGAGCTGATTAAATTTATAAATATAATAATTAAAAAAATATATAAAATATTTTATATGCTCCACCAAAGTAGAAAAAAGCTTCCCTTGGGGGCCCTAAACACCAAATAGATCAAAACAAAAAACCATTTTGAAATGGGAATCCCCCGCCGAAAAGCTTGCTCTTTTAGGGAAAAGTTTGGAAGTAGAATTTTTATTTTTAAAAATAAGTTTTTTAGTAAAGAAGATTGAAGGGTTTAAAAAAGTTAAAGATAAAGAAACCCCCTTGAAGACCTACTAATTTCTTTCCCAAAAATTTTGAGTCAAAAGGTAAAATGCAAGGTCACTGTAAAAAAATTAAGCCTGAAAAATACAAAGGGGAAAAACCAAAACATTAAAGAAAGGGAAGTTTTCATTCCTGTACACCCCCGCACTTTTCCTCTATAAGATCTTCCACCCCATGAAGTAAAACTGATCTCCCAAAAACAGTCGAACCCCGGTTTTTTTTCGAAAAAACCCCCGGGGAAACCCGCCGTTTTTTTCGAGAAAGGCATGTATTCCCCAATTACCCCAAAAAACACGTCGGTTTGTTGGGAAAGAAAAACCCCCAAACACAACCCACCCTTTTTTTCCCTTTCTGTGAACGTAATTTATAATGACAAATTTTAAAAAATGTTTTGATTAAAAAATGTAAATGAAAAGCCCATAATAATTAACTAAAATTTTTTCCCCCACCCAAGGGGTCATTCCCGCCCAAATTCAATTTCTATCAAAACGGTTTTTAGGGAAATTTAAAGCCAAAATTTAAAGAAAGAAAGACAATTTAAATTCACCCGAGCACGTTGTTAAACCTTTCTGACGATTTTGAACAATGAAAGAGTCCATAGCTTTTAGAAAAAAAAGTAAATTTATCAAATGCAGCAACAGAATTTCCCTTCCAGATCGACGACAAAACCCATTTTTCACATACGATATCAGGAAAAACGGGGTTTGAAGAGGAAATTTTTTTTGGGCGGAGTTACTTCCCCCTCAACCCTGGATAATTTAAAATTTCAAGCACTAAAAAAATTATCAAGACAATTTTGCGCCAAAAAAGGGTTTTGAAATTAAGAAAATTGCCATGCAGTTTGAAATTGCACAAATACCCTTTTCCCTCCCCCCTTTACAACTCAAAAAGCAAAAAAAATTAAAACTATAAAATTCAAAATGGGGAGTTAAAGATTTTAAATTAAAAAAACCAATTAAAACTTTCAGATTTTACAAAAAATACAATACCGTCTTGTAAATATATGGGAAATAATTTTACAATTAAATTTTATTTTAAAAAATTACATCAAAAGGATTTAATTGTAGTGTTAAATCATTTTCCTTGTAGGATGCGAGATGAAGACATTTTTTTCAGACAAAAGACCAAAAGCGAGCGAGGCTTTTTTCGGGAGAACGTTTTAAATATATTCCATCCACTCGAAGTTTCCCCGCAACCTTTTTAACTGAAGGGGGGACACAATATGCAACAACGAAAGGACGTTTAAAATCCTGTGCAACTTTTGGGGGGGGGGGGGGGGGGGGGGGGGGGGGGGGGGGGGGGGGGGGGGGGTCCGACACAATTTGGTATGGGGGGTGTCAGGTACATCAAACATTATGTGTGTTTTTAATTTTAATCGATTATTAGCAAGGTAGCAGTTATTGTTCCCTCTGAATTGTAAGTGCTTGGTTAGTACTACTTGTCCTTGTTTACTCTATGTTTGACATAGTCGAGCTACTGTCCAGAGAGTGAGCATGTTCGATGAGAAGATTCTTATGTAAACTGTTTATAGAGTGTTCTATTTAAGGAAGTTGACCCTGATTGGTTGCCCTGCCCCTGTTTGTCGCCCTTTTTCCCGCTCCATAAGCCCACGTCTTTTCTTACAATCATCCACCACTACGATCACCGTACACGCAAGTTGATTTTGATAACATATAATAATGGTTAGATAATTATGACGCTCTTACCTTTGAGCATTTTCTAAATTAAAATGTAACTTTGGATTAGACGTTGCCTGGTAATTTATATTTGTATTGAATGTATATTTAAATAGTATGATACCAAGTAATTAATTCCTCGCAAGAAGAGATTTGGTAAAATCCTCGATTGACTTCGTATTATTATTACTTTGTGTCCGTAAACTGTCCTATACACGAAATGTTTAAATTATATTTTAGTTTTCTGTTTTGTCCACAATTAAACATCGATACATACACGCTGTGTTGTTATAATTTCCACCCACAACAGATAGTAGAGAAGGTCTTTTCATTATAATGGACCAAACTTAAAAATGTTTCACAACGCTATAATCACCATTTACTGCTTGTACATCTAACAAATGAGGATTTGAATTCAGGTTTAATCAAGATATTTCAACGTAAATAATTTAACGAGGAATTAACTTCTGTTACTTAGCAAACTGTAGATATTGGTGTCATTTTCTACATATTTTAACTAGTCAAGTGACATAAAGAGTTTTGCAGTGGTAAAAGCTGGGTTACTGAACCAGGGGCTTTGGTTCGAATCCCGTTAGAGGCGAGATTTGTGTCCGTATGTTTACAACATCTGACAGCTACAATTATGAGGGATAAAAGGGAGGGGGCGAAGAGAGAAGTGTTAAAGACAAGAGAAAGAAAAAGTAATTTCATTAGCCTGGATTTTACGTGTTGAATAGAACGATTTAGATTTTACTTAAAAAAGCAGCGCCCTAAGGGGGTTGACATGCGGACTTGAAACAATCGATCTATTTATGTACATTAAACATCGATCTATTTGTACATTTATTATTCTATTGAAATAAATCGTGGATAAATTTGAATTTTCAGAGCTTCCGATGCTACATATTCTGGAAACTAAAAAGCGCGTGTAGAATCGGTGAAATGATTAGACGATTTTGACCCATCCTATTTACTAGGGGCGGGGTCAAGTAATGAGTTTCATCGTCTGCGTCCAGTTATATTCGGGATTACCGATAACGCAGGGCTTATTCGACTGGGACTTTCCGTTGAGAACGAAAAGGTGGGCGGAGCTAGATCGATAAGAAGTTACTGAAACAAAAAAATACCCAGTCGAATAGATATTGCATGATGTTGCTTATATCACTCACATTTATACAAAGAAAACAAAGAGGTGATAAGGACTTCACCGTGTCTATTGCGATAATGTATTAGTTATTTTTCTGCTATAGGGAACGCAACTAATCAAGCTAAATTATTAAATTGGTCATGCATGATATTTCAAGACACATGACATTTATTTTTATCTAATATTCTCTAAACGGAAAGTTCTGCTTGAAAGGAGGATGCTAAATTGTTAAATTTAGAACGAGTTTTGCTTAGCAGAAATATATGAGGTTTGAATACGTATAAATTCCTTTCAAATATCGCTTATGTGTACCAGTATTTAATCTTGAAAATAATTTAGAGATTAACGGAGAATTTTCTTCGTTGTGTAAGTGCTTAACGCTCTGACGTCACAATCTCACTCCACTAGTCGAATGAAAAGTTTTAAGTAACGAAGGAAAGTTATCCAACAAAACCCACAGACAAATACGCCCGTCGTGTGAGGAACTCGACAAGAACCAGACAATAAAGCTCATTGTGCTCTGGTTCAAAGAACCAGTTTTGAAACGTTTTAAAACCAAACTCGGTTCTGCAACGAACACGTGTATTTACAGCGATATCCCTCTTTGGACTTATAAATCATAATAAATATTTATATAACTTACTAGGTTTATTCTATAATTCAATACAGTAACAAATTAACGACTCATTAAGAATTCCAACAAAACGAGTATCCAGTCTATTCCTGCTCATGTTCTTGTGCGATGCGAGAGAAGTACTCAACCGCCATATTGACGGCCGTTTCCGGAGAATCCTGGAAGGCACTGAACTCTCGTATTCCATAATGCCGGACGGGAATCTCGCCCAGACGAGAATTGGAGATTCATTACCAGAAGCAGTCGGGTTGTAAGCGATCTGAAATGCGTGTTCCGCATAGTTAAGTACAACGAACGAAGTGCTATAATAATCTTAAAAGCTGAAAATACTTGACGAGTGAATGAAGGAGTTTAAAGGATTGCATAAGCGTTTGTTACCGGACTATCCCTAGTTGGAGTTTCAGTGTCGAGATAAATTTAAACTGCAATATGTAACCGTTATTGTTATAAGATTAACAGATATGTTGTACTTTTCATATTAAACTGGAATAAACTAGAGCGCCGCAGAGCGGTGCCAATGTCCGTCGTTTTACAGGTCATATTCTTTGAGATTTATAGTTTGAAACGCCGTATGGTATAAAGATTAACTGTTAAGTAAATATGAAAAAAAATCTTGTATTGTGTAGAAGAAATTTAATTGCTAGGAATAAAAAACAAAAACGTTTAAGTTGAAAAAGGGACATTACACCATTCCTTTCAGAATAATGCCCCTTGTTTACGTCTTGTCATGATTATCAAGTATTGTGTTGATATCTAATAGTTTCAAAATATTCTACTTGATAAGCAATTTTGACTACAAATCTAAGTAAAAGGGACAACTCCAAATGTATAGATTTCAGAATAATCCCCTTCGTCTTACAACTGCTCTTGTCATGATTATAAACTATAAGTTTGGTGTGGATACATTCAAAGTGTTTGAGTAATGGGCTAATAAGGTTTTTACCGACGACGAGGCAGCGATCACAATAGTTCGACTTTCTTCGAAGCAGACGAGGTAAAAGCGAGGCATTCCATCGACAGAAAACATTTTTTCGGGTTAGCCGAATCGAAACTAAAGTCTGCCGGACCTAGATGGTAAGACCGTCAAGGCTGTCATTTGATTAAAGATAAAAAAAAAATATGAATAACCTTTTGAAGGATTGGGGCGGTTTCGTCCGAGTTGACCTTCTCCAACATGGCGAGCATCTTCATAGGCGGTATAGTGTCGTATACTCTAGCAAGATATCTGAACCACACACTGGAACCGGAAGGTTAAAGGTCAAGTAAATATGGGCAGGATGCGGATGTTATATGCAATCTTAAGATTAATGATACGGCATTGAACAGCTTATGTAGCAAGTTGCAAATACAAAGTTTTATTTACTACATTTTAAGCACCTATAATAAGGATTGCGTTTCTAATGATGCGTTTTTTACTACGACTTCATGACGTCCTGTGTGCTCAATGTAATTATAATGTTTAAATGTATATATTACGGTTACTGTGTTGTCCCTTAAGCGAGGAATGCAAATGTTATTCTTACCCGACTCTATCAGATGATTCCTGTCCGTAAAGGGGCGGCACACTGGACATTGACTGAAGCACTGCGAATCTATAGGGCTGTCCTGGGCACGCTTACCAAAACCTGGAACCGAACGTTGCAATAAATTTGATAGTGTTTTGGGATACTGGATGAACTATGATGTTCATCTTATATCAATAAATATTCAGTCCACTGACGAATTTACAAAATCTATAACTTGAATTGCATCTTATATACGGCATAACAGAAAAAAAAATGGGTTTGGTTGAAACGTTTCAAAACGGTTTCATCTTTAAGACCTTGACAAATGAAGTGCAGATAAAAGACTTCAGAATCTAATAAGCAACCGGATATCTTTTTATGCTAATAGAGTCATGAGGGAGCAAGTGTTACTCTCACACTCAAGGCTGTAGTAGATCAAGACCATTAACCATACCTTTAAACCAGTTTCCGATCCTATTCTTGTTGCTGTATAGGGTGGAAGCTAAGGAAGCGGCTGCCGAGGCTCCCTGTAAGGCAACCAATGGTGCGATTCTCTCGTGAAGGTCCTCCATTTCAGAGCGCTTTCCTGAAAATGAATCAAAACGGTAATTTTTTGTGTGTTAAACCTTAAAGCGAGTAAGCATGCCACTACGTAGCTTTCCGTACGAGCCGAGTTTGATTAATATCAGGGCGTGTATGATTGTGTTTATTTTGAAAAAATAAAATAAGTTGATAAAATTCTCAAGAGCATTGAACCTAAAATATTGCAACAGAAGTACATTACCGAACAAGTGTTTGTTGTTGTAAAGGGTGAAGCCCAAGGAAGCGGCTGCTGAGGCCCCCTGTAATGCTACCAACGGCCATAGTCTCTCCTTCATGTTTTCTAGTCCCGAGTCCTTTTCCACAGAGCGCTTTCCTGGGGATGAGATACAATTTTTTTATGTTTAAAGTTATTTTATATCGATGACGAAACAATTCACAATTTCTATTAATCAGTCTCGAAGGCTCTGGTGGCGGCGTATGTGGTCATTGAAGGAGGAAACCGGGGAGCCCGGGAAAACCCATGTGTCTGGACAGGCGACCATTATACACTTCACGCATGTGACATGTATCGAACCCGGGACACATTGGTGAGAAGCAAGGCTTATTACCACACCGCTGTTCAGGCACCAATTTACGTTTGGATTCGGCTTTTAAACTCCCGAGGTTATTGGGGAATTGTTAAAATTAGGAAAAACGGTTGAGGTTGCTAAACGATGTTGTATCTAGAGTTTACTTTATTAGTTGGTTCTCTTCACTGGTTTCTATTAGGCAAACCTAACCCGCGTCTTATTTAAGAGTGGAACTGTAGATTTATTCTATTCATAATTTACGGCTGCATTTATTTTGGCAATAACAGATCGTTTGCAGATTCTTCACAATAGCGGTAAAGTACTAATGTTGATAGTTTAGTTACAGCAGATTCTAAATTAAAAAAAGCGCTATACCACGGAATAAATGAGAGAACAAAGCACCGGCTGCCAAAGAGGTAATGAAAATGGCCCTTTTTCTCTTCGCCGCCTTTCAGCACCTGAAAAAAGCAAACACCGATGAGGGAAGAAAGAATGTAATTTGGTTGTTTGACTTGAAAGATGGTATGTAAATCGAGAAATAGTGTTTAGTTTGGTATCGACCGATATATAATGTAAGCTGAAGCATCTAAGATCATATTGTTGAGGGGTTTCATTAAGTTTTAAATGATACTTTCAAATAAATTAACACTAGGGAATTGGAAGAAAATATAAACTAGACGTGAATACTCACCGGAAAGAAATCCTCTGGTACACTGAAAATATGTAATTTATTACTATTAGATGTCAATGTAGTCAAATAGTAAAGGTTTTTAAATGGACAACGCAATACAATTGATAATCGTATGCATTTGCTTTCTACACTTTTTTCTGTTAAACGTTTCTCGTAATAACCTTCATTTTAATGCAGGATCTCTAAATCTAAACTCAAATTTGATAATGTTTTATCTAAATGCATGTCAAGTTTTGAAAAAAGATGTATATTGGGACTGTTAAGCTCTAAATTTTATAAATTGACCCGTTTTGGATAAAACTGACCTAATTATGACAGGATACACAACCCTTACTTCACTGTTTTTCAGTACAATATTTTAAGAGAATTGATAAAAAAGATGTCTTTAGATTAATTTGGGTTTTAAGATATTCATAGGCGGGTAAGCCATTCATTTGAAATTCTCCGTCCAAGCATTTCAAGGATAGACTCAAAAGAGGAGACTCAAAAGAGGAGATCAAAGAGGTGAAGTCTTGTCGCGTAACGGCCGTACAAACATAGGAGCCTTCTTGGTCTTTATACACTTTAGCATGACAGGCCATGACCCACTCAGACAAATCGCTGCCATGTAACGTAATGGTCGGGACTGGAGTATCTGTGTCCGACGGTCTCCCTAGGTCTCTAACAAGATCTCCCCCAGACCCTTGACTGGCCAGCTATATATACTGGTCAGTAGCCACACAGCAAGACAAAACCATATGTATTATATAACAAAGAGATGGGAAATATCAGACAAAATAGGCATTAGCGACAGTCAATAATTGTGACGGACGTTGCGTAACTAGAACGACGGTCATGTTATAATCAGTTATGGTATTATATATATTTATAATAGGTTTACAGTCTCACCCTTTTTACTTACGTGCTTTAAGCTTGAACTATTCAATATCGGTGCATTGATGAAAACCAGTCTCGACTCTAATAAAATAAGCGAGATTCTCACCTGCCACAGGAAGATTCCATGCACGTGCGGCATGAATCGGATTCCGTTTTTATGCTGCCCTTGCACTGGGTGGCATGTTGCTTTAGCTCGGCCACCATGGGGACGGACATGTTGAACATGGTGAGAATAACGTCACTCAAGGCCTCGCGGAAAACATTCCGGAATTCTGAAGAAATAAATAGCCGTTATATAAGATGTAAAAACATGAAGTAAATATTGAACTAAGCGAGGTGGTACTCGCTGTAAATACTAGCAATAGATTAAGGATGCATTAGTATTTTACCGGCGAGCCGTTCCCCGGTCAGTTCCACATAAGGACTGGATGGCGCTGCATTGGTTGCTACCACGAGAACAAATACTCCCAGCAATGTGTACTTCATCTGAAATAAGAAACGTGAAATTTGATTAAACTTAAAAAAAAAAAAAAAAACGCCTCTATAGCATTAGTAAAGAGGAAACCAAATTAATAAACACTACATTTAATACGTAACGAGCGTCCTTGATGGGTTACGGTAATTTAATCAAGTTTGAAATTAGATTAAAACGTCACCTTTGCCAAGAACAAAGGGAAAATGTGCAAGGACTTGCAAAACACAAGTTCGTGTACCTACCATACAAAGGTATGCAAGTAAGTAGGGAACTCAATGAGAATATAAATACAACTAAAGTTAACGACTGACAAAGCTTTGTTGCCGTTACTATGTGGTTGGTGTACACAGGGCCATAAATGCACTTTCTTCAGTACAATTTTTTAAACTCATTCACGGTGTTAAAAAGACAACTG
>CM037785.1:8522350-8572350 GCA_021229015.1 Solen grandis
GCACCTACCCCCTTCTCGTCGCTGAGCGACTCGAAGTGCCCTTCTGAGGTACTAGCACCCTGCCCCTTTCAAATCCTAGCTGGAACACTGATAAAAACCATTATTTCAGCATTTCAATGCTTTGTGGGAAGCTTTGGGTAAGATCTCGTATTTATTTATACGGAATCTTTGAAGAAATGCGAGAATCCCGCATTCAGTGCCCTAGAACAGACACTGAAAAGATTTGGATAGAGATTTGAAAAAAATTGGGTAGAGATTTGAAAAGAATTGGGTAAGATTCGGGAAAATTTGGTTTTTATGCTGTATACTTATCTTTTTATTCATCTTATTTATTTTATTTATTTTTATTGTTGTTCATACAAACATTTCTCTCCTCATTGCACATGATTTGTGGAAGGATTTGGGTAAGATTTTTTTTCTTTCTTTTTTTCTTAGATCTAACTTAACTACAAAACAACATATAAAATCATTTTTTATGATTTAAAAGGGGATTAGTCCAATGTTTGGGATGATTTGGGTAGAGGTTTGAGAAGATTTAGGTCGATATTTGAGAGATATGAGGAGATATAGGTAGAGATTTGAGAAGATTTGGGTAAGTAAAAATTAATTAGAATTTAATGGTAGTACCGGCTTGTACTCATTTTGTAATGGGTGTGTGTGTGTGTGTGAATTTATTATATGCATTTGTAATCTTCATATACTGGAGGAAATAAAGAATATATAAGTTAATATATAAGTACCTTTGCAAACATTACGCACACAAGTATAAAGGATGTTATACTGCAGTACAGTAACCGACCGCAACTTATACAATTAATGGACCCGGAATATAGCTCGCTCGGAAGTTCAAAAATATCGTGTACACATTGTTTTGATAAAATTTCAATATTATTCGTATATACAAACAATAAATACTTTATTTCTCATGATTTATGAGAAGATTTGGGTAAGGTTAGGGTAGATTTGGGTAAGGTTTGGGTAGATTTGGGTATTTCGTGCTGCCGTTAATATCTGTTGTTCATAACAATGACCGAACATTTACAGATATTCTTGTGACATCCGGACTGAGGTTTATATAAACAAAATAATAATCGTTTTTCTTTCAAAGGTTTGGATATCCGGACCCCACTTACCTTTCAAGGGTAAGAGAAGAACTTGCAGCTAAAGGAATAACGGAAAAGGATATCAAGCAAGATCTTTTGGCTCAGATATCAAGTGATAGTATTCGTCTCAGATTTGCATTGAGCAGTCGTTGAAAATACATTCTTTGGAGCAGTTTCTTGTTTTATTTTGCGGTGCCATTGAACTGATTGTATTTTTTGTTAGCTTTAGGATATTGTGTTTTGAATTTTTTAAGTATCACATGTATAAAATTCGCCAGATATACAGTGCAGTTAATGCAATTTTGTATTGTTGATAAAGATGGTATTTTGTTTTGGTCATTTAAGGTTCTGGAACTCTTAATTGAAGAGTATCCATAAATAGGCTAAACATACTGTCAACTGCTTTGAAACTGAGGGTTGTAGGCTCAAATCCCAGTCCAGATATTTTTTTCTCTCTGACCATTGTTTCTTTATCACTTTAATCTGATTTGGAAAGAAAAAAAGGTACGTTTTATGTATTATAAAGTATTTGTGTATTCAAGTATTTAAAGGCATGTACCATGTAAAATGGCGTTTGATTTTAGGCACTTGCTTCACTTTCTTTTTAAATTCAAAACGCTGTAGTAAATTCATAATTATTATATATTTATTAAACAAAATGCTGTAAATTTTGAAGCAAGTATCATAAGTTGCCTTATAATATCGTACAGACAGTACGCTTTTAGATATTCAGAATCTTTATAATCATTGTTAAATAAAACACATTTTGAGCTCTGAGTATGTTAAAAATAAGATAATGAAATGTATAACAAATGTCTCTTCTTCTAAGTCCTTTTTATGTTCTTCTAAGTCTTGTTTATGTATACTTCTTAAAGTTCGCTAAGCACCAGTAATATACTCAACCACATAAAAGGGAATTATCATTCCCGTAAAGTATTATTTTTGTAATTAAATTGACAATGGTATAATAAGGTACATCTATTTCACAATTTCACACTGACATTTTTAATTGGAAATGCAACTTTTACAAGACATTATTGAATTTTTAATCAGTGAATGCAGATGCTTTGAAAATTATATGAATAATGTTTTTTTTTTCTAATAAAAGTTTTTTTTTAAATCTAAATCGAAGTTTTAGCTCACCTGAGCACTTGTGCTCAGGGTGAGCTTTTGTGACCACTTTTTGTCCGTTGTGTGTCGTCCGTCATCTGTTGTCCGTCGTCAACAATTGCTTGTGAACACTCTGGAGGCCAAAGTTTTAGCCCAATCTTCATTAGAATTAATCAGGATGTTTGTCTACATTGATGAGTTCGAAATTGGGTCACTTAGGGTCAAAAACTAGGTCACCAGGTAAAATTTTAAGAAAATCCTTGTGAACACTCTAGAGGCCACAGTTTTAGCCAAATCTTCATTAGATTTAGTCAGGTTGTTTTTCTACATGATATCTTGGATGAGTTCGAAATTGGGTCACGTGGGGTCAAAAACTAGAACAGCAGGTCAAATCTAAGAAAATCCTTGTGAACCATCTAAGGCCACAGTTTTGGCCCAATCTTCATTAGATTTGGTCGGGATGTTTGCCTACATGATATCTTGGATGAGTTTGAAAATGGGTCAAGTGGGGTCAAAAACTAGGTCACCAGGTCATATCTGAAAAAAAACCTTGTGAATACTAGAGGCCACAGTTTGAGCCCAATCATCATTAGATTTGGCCAGGATGTTTGTCTACATGATATCTTGGATGACTTCAAAAATGGGTCACATGGGGTCAAAAACTAGGTCACCGGGTAAAATTTTAGAAAAATGACTAGAGGCCACAGTTTAGCCCAATCTCATAGATTTGGCAGGATGTTTGTCTACATGATATCTTGATATTAAAATGGGTCACGTGGGGTCAAAAACTAGGTCACCAGGTCAAATCTTAGGAAAATCTTGTTAGAGGTTTCCCTTTAAAAAGGGGAAAAAGGTCATCAGGGCAGATTTTAAAAACTTAATTCTACGGCCTACATTTTGTACCAGTATTCATTAAACTTGATAAGAATGATGACTGCATGAATTCCCAGTCGAGTCCACATTCAGGTAGGATCAAAATCTTGGTCACTTAGTCAAATGTTAGGAAAACACTTTAGATGCCACATTTTTTGTCATCATGCCTAACACAGCAATTTTACTCAGGTGAGAGACACAGGGCATCTTGGCCCTCTTGTTTGTATGTAAAGGATGGTTGTGGAATGTCAAGCCATATGGACATATTTTTACAGAAATTACGGCCATTTCATTTCCAGAAATGTTTGACGCATTTTACCATTGTTTGTCTAAGGTATGTGGTATAGTTTTTGTTATTTGTAACATCATGCATTAGAGTCCCAAAACCTTTAAAGAAGAAATGTAATAAACAGAAATTAATGCTTTGTAAGTAACTTAGAACTATATACGCAGAAAATATGATATTTATTATAATGTTAAATTGATTTCTTAATTTTATGTGTGTTATTTGTTTTGACAAACCTGATTTTCCAGTCAAAATGGGTATTGTGTCACATTTTTACCATTTTTAACTGGACTATTCGAAGAATATGAGAGCTATTGTAGTCGCCCTGGCGTCGGCATTGGCGTTGCAGCTTTTGGTTCAAAGTTTTGCATGCAAATTACTATCAACCTTATATCTCAATAACCATTTATGGTATTGACTTGAAAGTTTATAAATATATTCAGGGGCATCAGACAACCAAGACAGATAACTCTTGACTGAATTTAGTATGAATTATGACCCCTTTTTAACTTAGAAAAGTTTTGCATGCAATAGAAAATTTGGTAAAGTTTTGCGTGCAAGCTACTATCCAGTTTATATCTCAATAACCATTCATGACATTGACTTGAAAGTTTATGAATATGTTAAGGGGCATCAGACAACCGAAAGTTTATGAATATGTTAAGGGGCATCAGACAACCAAGGTAGATAATTCTTGATGGAATATATTACAAATTATGGCCCCTTTTTAACTTAGAAATTTGGTTAAAGTTTTTCATGCAAGATATTCTCATGCTTATATCTCATTTTTGAAACATCTTTGATATGTTTAGGAGTATCATACTACCATGGTAGATAACTCTTGATAGAATATGTCACATTAGGCCCCTTTTTTTACTTAGCTTTGGTTAAAGTTTTGCATGCAAGGTACTTTCATGCTAATATCTAATATTTTAGCCCCTTTTTATTTAGAAATTTTGGTTACTTTTTGCATGCAAGGTACTTTCATGCTTATATCTCAAAGTCCAGGCATGCAATTGATTTGAAACATCTTTAATATGTTTATTGGTATCATACTATAAAGGAAGATAACACTTAATGGATTATATTAAAAATTATGGCCCCCTTTTAACTTAGAAATATCTCAGAAATTGCTTGTGTAATTGACTGGAAAATTAAGGAGTGTCTTTAGGGGCATCAGAAAACCAAGGAGGATAACTTTTGGACTGAATTTTATGCAAATTATGGCCCTTTTCTAACTTGGATTTTTGGTAAAGTTTTGCATGCACAGTGTTATTATGCTTATGTCTCAGTAACTAGGCATGGGACTGATTTAAGACTTTATAAATATATTAAGGGGTATCAGACTATCAAGGTACATGTATATCATCTTTGACAATTAGTATGTACAGGGTATATGAAGGGCAAGAATTAAAATATATTTCATTTGATTTACCAACAAGCATTTTGAATAGTCGAGCGTGCTGTCCCCTGACAGCTCTTGTTAATAGTTCGTAGTGCCTTCTTAGTGGTTCTTATTAGAACCGTTGTTTGTTAGCTTCGCTTGCGTGTTTACAAACATGACAGAGTAGCTTCATATGTTTTATTATACCCAATTATAGAAGTGTGGGTGGCTAATCGCATCCTACACTCACATTACATGCTGACATGGTAAGATGATCACCTTTAGTAATAGTTCTAGTTAAAAGATGTTATCATTAAAAAAATTCCTTAACCAGATTTGAAAATGAGACGACAGGGTCCTTAATTTCGGCCTTAAAGCCCCAGTGCGTTTTAGCTGGGAAAAATATATTATTCAAAATTTCTAATTAGCAAAGCCTCAAATGATGTCTGATTAACCTCTTAATGTTTAATTAAGCCACATAATGAAATATTCGCCCGGAAGTCTTAGTTTTCAGACAGGGCAAAATAGTGAGAAAGATGGGCGGAGCTTGTTCTGAAACACACTATTCAGTAAAACCACGGATGTCTCGGTGTACGTGGGGTGTTTCAGAAGTTTATGGACTTTTTCTATAGACTGAATAAATATTGATACACGGTAGTAGAGGAGATAGGAAGAAAATCCATGAATTTCTGAAAAATCCCTTGTATAATAATTTTATGCTGTCATTGTTCTGAGCTAAATATAGAACGACACAGTCACAATTTGCATTTTTTCTGATAGAATCTTTCCTGTAAATCAGGCATTTCCCAAGGTCTTTCAGTGATGAAATTAAAACTGAATTATATATATTGTAAGTGCATTCGGATTTAGGTCTAACATCTATAAGATACTGGGACTTTAAGTCTGGTTTTGTTATGGTTTTATCATTCTAATGTCAGTTAAGAATAAAGTTGTTAAAACTTGTACTTATCCCTCTCGACAGTTCCTAGGTTGTATCAGAACTGTACCGGTACTCTACACCTGGGAATGTCTTCAATAATTCTCGCTCCTAGCGAGATCGAACATGCAGCATTCGGACCACAACGCTTGCCTTATTATTTTAATTACAGTATAATGTGTTTTGTTTGTTTGTTTGTTTTTAATAAATATATATCTATTTGAAGAATATTGAAAAAATGTCACATACTAGTTACATACTCTGTAGTTTGTATGATTTGGCTGCTTCTTCAGTCTCTTTTGGTTTTAAGCCGTACTTGTAGTTAGAAAAAAAAATAGACCTATTTTCATCATAAGTGTTTTATAAGTTGATATTCTGTGATATGCATAAGCTATTATATTTTTTAGACTTGATATACACCGGTGGAAATTTTTTTTCATGGAACAAGTTATCATAGTAAACAATAATTTAGCGTGTCTGCAAGTATACGGATTAACCCATGATTTGTAACGTCCAGGAATATTGACTTAGTAGTGTTTGCAGACGAATGCGAAGATTTTAATTATGATACTTAAGCAGGTCTGACAGATATATACAATATGCACGATACATTTGAAATGACATTACTTTACCTTTGGTTGCTAAAAGCCGTTGATCACTTTTACCAGTGTCAGAATATAGTGATTTTCGTCATGGGGTGGGGGTCTCAAACTTAACGATAATGGCAGAGAAACCGCTGAGAAAAGGGCTTTGACTGTAGCAGTTTGGGTTCGAAGGGGAGCCACACAATTCTATGTCATGTTTCTTGTTTTTTTTTTTTGTGAGGAAGTCTTCCAGCTGGGTTGTGGAAGGTTGTTGATTCTATTCAGGTGTCTTGAATTATGGGTCTTCCTCAGCCAGCTAGTATCTTGATTTCTCTATATAATATACTGTGGCCAGTATTTCAGATCAACACAAATAAACATGTGTTGATATCTCAGCTACATTCTTTAACGATCTTCACGATGTTCTTATGTACGCGATAAATGTAAATATAACCCAATGAACTGCACTAGCCTATCACATGATCCATAACAAACTTTCATTGGACAGAAGAGTACATAAGGTTATTTTTACTACGGGCACTTTGTAAACAAATTATAGTAAAGATTTAGGCACCTTGCCAAAAATTGCAGTCAATGTGGACGAAAGTTAGGAGAATTAATTTAGAACTAGAACTTAGATTTGATGAGGATTGAGGAGAATGCGATACAGTAGGTTTAGATAATAGTTGATATAAAGGACATATTTTCAGTGCATGTTTTGTTCTTTGGAAATATAAGTTCCTACATACGTCATTCAGTCATTCAATCACAATTGCTTCTACGTCAGCTTGGTGTAGATTTTGAACAACCAAATATCACAACAGCAAATTTCCATCTACTTTAAATTTTTACAATGAAGGGAATAAATTGTAAATCATTGTATAACGCAGTTAGATGTAAATATAAGGATTGACATCTAGTTAGACGATTTATCGGGGTATGAACTACTGTTCAAATTGGTCGGTGAAGTCTTGGGACAATTCCATTGTAGTTCTTACCCTTATAAATCCTCAAAATGTGCGGGGCCTCCGTGGCCGAGAGGGTAAAGACGCTGACTTTAACACTCATTCAACCCCTTACCGCTTAGGTTCGAATCCCGGCAGGGTCATTCGGATTTTCATGTGAGGAAGCCTTCCAACTGGCTTGCGGTAGGTCGGTGGTTCTACCTGGATGCCTCCGTGCATTCGAAGTCTTCCTCCACCTGTAATTAGCTGGACGTCGCTATATGACTGAAATATTGTTGAAGCGACGGTAAACTCAAATAGTCCAGAAATATTGATTGTTTGGTCCCAAACAACTATATGCCGAAGCAGGAAAAAAATACATATATTAAAACCAAAAGGAGGCAATTTAACTCCTCAATTTCCTTGAAACTATATTTTTTATGTTCAGCACTTATAGATATTAAAAAAAGAAAAGAAAGCTTTTGATTACATATTAAACATATTAGTAAAATAGATTGCGTTAACTTCTTTTATTTTTCCCATCCCCTGTCACGACATACATATACCAGAAGTCATTAAATGGTACTTGCTTTATCAGTTCAGAAAGACATATCTTCTTGTCCTTACATAATTGTATCAAGTTGTACATATAATTGTGACAAATTTGGCTCCAAATGTTTTGTTTTTTTGGGGGTTTTTTTGTACAGAGATTTGTCCAGTGGTGTCTGTGTTTCATAATAGTAAATACACATTATCTTTACATTACTAATTAATTAAAAAAACAACAACCCATCTAATTGTAAAATTATAAAACGTCTTAGAAGTGATACGATTTTGATGCATTTTGTTTGCACGTTTTGCTCGTGTGATTTGAAGGACATTTTTATTAATACAACGTACATTCAGTTTTTTGTTCGAGTTTCATTTTATCGATATATATACAGAATATTGTTGGTCACCTTCTTTAAGATTGGTGCCTGACTAATATGGTATATTAAATACGTTCAATATGTATGGCTATGTAAACTCACGATATTTTTCCATACACCAACGAAGATAGCCAATTTGTATTAGCCTTCCAGCAGGCTTGCGGTAGGTCGGTGGTTTTACCCGGGTACCTCTGTGTACTTGGGGTCTTCCTCCACCTGTGATGAGCTGGACGTTGCTATATGATTGAAATACTATCGCAGCGATGGTAAACCCCAATACAACAACAATTTGTATTAATATGATATTATCCGATATGCCAATATCGTATTAAATTTGGTTTCTTTCCCTCATTTAGGCACTGTGTGATGGTATTCATCTTAAGTGTTTGGACCTGCCAAGCTTACCAATGGCAGCAGTTTTAATATTTCGGTCTTGGAACTTATATTTGTGATAACTAATATTTATTTTCTTGCATATTTTTGGCATTTCGAATTATTAATCATATAAAAAATAAAAGAAACATCAGAAGAACATAAAATTTTATTCAACCTGTTCTTTCGTAACACGTCATTCTTGCAATTCAATATAAATGTCACTTGAAAATGAACTTTGACATTGAATACCTCAATATTTCTTTAAGTATTCAATATGTAGCAAGTATGAGAGTGTACGAGTATACATCAAATTACGTATACAAAGTGATTGATAGCAGTATGTTCATCTTTGGCTTATATGTTATACAAAATACATAAATGCACAATACGGTTATCTTAAAAAAATACATGCAATATATGAGAGAAGATATATACATATAAAATCTTGTGTCTCATAAAAGTGTGATTTCTTTGGCACATTTCAAGACAATGCATGGTTTATTTTTCTTTATCCTGGCATTGCAATAAACATACTGATATTATGATAATGATGTACGTAATTACATCATTGCATGTTTTGTAAACAGTCCTGTTTAAAGTAAAATTCGCGTTCAAGTATCAAGGTTGTTGCACATCTGACAAGTTTGTTGATTTTTTTAAAGTACTTTCTACCGTACCGTCGATTATATATTCCTAACGATAATGATGCAACACATACTCCTATAAATAGAGGATATTTGTTTTGAGTGGATATTGAATATATCTCAATCGAGAAGTGATGCAATTTTAATATTTATACGAGCGCATAGCGCGAGTTAAAATGTGTAAATTGTATCACGTCGAGATGTGATATATTCCATTTTCATTCAAAACAAACACATTTTCTTTATTTTATAAAAAATAATGCTGCTAAATACCCATACATAGCTCTTTACAAGTTCAAAAGTATCTACATCAGACACACTGTGAGATGGATTTTATCTCACTGATAAAACACGGTATTTTAGCATTAAATAAAATGTTGGTCTTGTAGGATTTGGTTTTTAATGAATGTTTTATCAATGTAATTTTGAATAAAATTGTGTAATACAATATTTATAAACATTCTAAAAACATTCTAAAAACTTGCTATCTCTTAACACCAAACTAATATTGCATAACTGTATCAGTTTCTCTTTGTTTATAAAACAAACTGTTTAAGTTAAACAGCAGGCGTATAGTCATCTTGTATAAAATATATGGTAAATAAACCACTTTTTTCTTAAACACAAAGCCTTAAAGTATGAACACAATTTTACTTTTTACAGACGTGTTTTGACGTCTTGGTAAATAGAACAGACCAGGGTCTTCTAAAAAAACTTATACAATATCGTAGCTCAGATTCTACAAAATATGCACTTAAAAAAAATCAATTTTTATATACCTTTTAAAGTTCATGAAATGTATAAACTTGTACAGGAGTATTCATGAGGTTAAGAGCTAATGGTATAACAACATGAAACGCTTTTGTTTTAAGATTTGAGTAATATTAGGAGACACAAATCGAAATCAGATGTAGAAAATGTCTAGCTTATAAAATACGTCAGAAAACGGATGTATTATAATGTTTAACTTGTTTTTACATGAAAGAAATACGGACGATTGATATATGATGTCTTGAGAGATATTTTGTCAAGTTAGCATCCTCGCATCAAATTACATATTATTTTGCTTAATGTATACTGTGATGGAAGAATGTAACATTAGTAGTTTGTAATTCAGATATTAAGTCTGACAAAATATCCTTGCTAAAGGCAATCTTTTCATACATAGCCTTATCCGACTCTTAATATTTTTCAGAATGATTTTCAGCATATTCTAAAAACGAATACCATTTAAAGAAAGGAAAATATAAAAAGTTTTTAATGGGAGAACAGTTAAATAATGTTTGATTGGGTTGATTTGATATTACTTCGGGAATAAATGCATAGGCATTGTCAGAAAGCAGCTCTTGTCAGAAATTCCGACATTTTATGCATTTTTTTTTTGTTTAGTTGATTTTACAACCTTCAGATGTAGGGAATGTTCAAGAGGCAGTTTCATGATCTGTTTCATTTTTTTTATCGCATGAAATAGGTGATAAACGTCAAAGGTCTTTTTTAATCAGACATATTGAATATATTGCAGTCCTCATGAAGTTGAATGTCCGATCATCTTGGTCTTTATTATTTATCTTTTAATCATAAATGAAAAAAAGTATTTCTCTTGCAAAATAAAACATTTTTAATTGCTGTATAAGCACGCATTTAATTCTATTCTTTTTTGCAAAAGTAAATCGCTGCAAACGTCTTAATAAATTAAATAGTAGTTTTATAAAAGAAACATAAGGAAAAAATCTACTAGATAGTAGATATATGTACATTACATGTTTGTATGTTGTTTTAAATACTCTACAAACTGATTTTTAGTATGTTTTATATTCAAAACCACATATACCTTAGATATTGACCCATTATTCATAAATGGTACCCTATAAGATTATTGACCCATTATTCATAAATGGTACCCTATAAGATAATTGACCCATTATTCATAATTGGTACATGTAACCTCTATGCCTTGCCAAAATACTTTTTGCAAAGTGAAACAATCTTGTTATGCAGCAATGAAAAACAAAATCAATCTTACTGAAGCTGTTTTTTCATTGAAAAATCCAATATATATTGTTAAGTCGGAAATTTGCTACAGACTTGACCAATTATTTTTTTTATTACAAGATGAAGTTTTATATAATGACTCAATAGGCCGTAGTTCCAGGTAACAATAAATGACGTAACATGACATAGCCACTCTAAACAATATATATAGATAAATTTGCTGCTTTGAATTTGACAATGCATAAATGTAATGGTTAATTGAAAATGTATAAAATAAATTAAGTAGATAATGATGATATCCATGTTTATGTAATATATGATACATTATAAATCTGACAAATTCGAATACAATTTTGCGGAGAAGGCACTGGTTTCTACATTGTATACATATATACCTTAAATGTATTCATATCCACACTCAGTTGTATGTAAAACTTATATACACACAACATATATAAAACTTTCTCACATGAGGAAATTATTCTATATATATATATATATATATATATATATGAAACCCTACATTGGTGTAAAACATTTAGCCTCTGCTGTGATTAAAAAATTTTCATTTTAAACTTCATTTTCTTAAAGCATTTTCTATTGCAATTTAAGGTCCAATCTCAATGTACGTGCACCTTAAAGGGAGGTAATATATAGGTGGTGAACCATTTTATAGAAAACCAAGATCACCATACGTGATATGTTTAGACCATCCTGTTGTGATTTTTCTGTTAGTTTAGTTTTCACAACATGTATTTTTAATTGGGGGCATTATCCATTTGTTACTTTATATGCGGATAATACAGGGAGCCCATATACGGACTAAGTCAATGTTTTAAAGGATAATTTCATTTTTAGTGAATATTTAAACGACACTTAAGTTCAAGTTTGTGTGCAAATCTGAAGTGCCAGTAGGGGAACAAGATAACTGAATTAGACTTCTCTTGTTTGAATTTAATTCAAATTAGTCATTTTCAAAACCATTCCAAAAATTGGACCATGTGCAAATTATAATATATATATTTATTTGAAAGTTAATATCTTGACTAGATTGACCTTTGAATAATTCTTCGAAACTTTCGAGCGCGCCGTCTTAATGACAGGTTTTGTTATCTTCAAAAAGCAAGAGACTCATCCACATAACAGATACAAGTATGCAATATTATAACTAAATTTTCATGAACGATATTTTAAAAACATGAGGCAATATTTTATCACACACTTAAATCAAATATACAATTTTGCCATACTGGATAATCATAAAAATATATACCTAAGAATATATATATTTATATATAAGAATATAAATGAATGAACGATGATCTACATTTCGTAAGAAATGCAACGAAACTTCTCCAGTTCCAACGAATCCACGAAAATCGAAACATAAGAATACAGCTGGACAGAAAAGACATATATATATATCATATAAATGTGGCATTTGATGTATCCACAATTACTGAAGCAATATTAAAACTAAATCCTTCAACATAAAACATCAGTGATAATATCTCTTACTAGGAGTGCAGTTATCATTTCCAGACATTTTAATGTACTTTATCATATTTGACTTCTTGGCACTATACCCAGTCATTCAACGACAGCAATGCAAATTCTGAAACAATGGCCGTGTTAGCTTTTCAGTCATCTAATCCGCATCTGCATATACAAGTTTTTACTTCCTATATGTATCATGTCTTTATTAATTTTATTCGTCCTATTTATATTATATTCAGAATACTTTAAAATACTTTTTCATCTCAAAACACCCCTCATTAAATCGTAGAATTGATTTCTATCATTGCCTGAAACTAAATTGAAAGTATTGAAATCACATGATTAATGATGCCTGCAAAATCAAAAATACTAGAGTCAATATCAGTCACGTACATAGCATTATTTTTGCATCCTTGCTTCTGTAGTTGCATGCATTAGACAAATACTTAATATTATCATCACTCTATACATGCATATATTTACCATTTATATTGTCGCCTTCTAACACCTACATATTCAAACTAAGATATTTTTAACCTCATATAGCATTTCATATATATAACAAGGTCTGCGACATAGTACATGTATTTGGGTTTTAGAATCAGACAGCCACAAACATACACAAAACATTCTACAGTTTTTGTGTCAGTGATTGTACATCTTTTCTGATGTTTTCGGCAGTCTCAAGTGAATCTGCGTAGGTATGAAATGTGACTTTCTCATCAGACAGTTCCTCCTCTTCTCCACTTTCACCGGTATTGCCAAATAGTTTCGATAAAGCTTTAAAATAAACACATAGGTTATAAATATGTGTACTAAAAAGATTAAAGCTAGCAATAAAAGGAAAAATGAATGAACAGTTTGATTAAATAATCGTTGAGTGTCACTATATATTTGCAGATATTTTGTGCACATTTGTTGAATATATGAGCGCATTACATTAATTCCGTATTTTGTCAGCTATATCATATTATTTCAGGTATTTCACAAAACTATAAGTAATACAAGATCGTATTAACAGGAATGTATGAGTATGGAATTTTCAAAGACAATTAAAATGTTTTGATACGAATTGGAAGAAATAAATACTGATAAAGAGAAGGGCAGAAGAAAAATACTTTATGTTAATGTGCAACACTAAGTTTTGACCCTTACACTATGACAGAACATAAAACATTAGAGCTGATATAACGAAAAACGAATGGGTTACATAAAAGGAGATGGTATTATGAATACTTACGATTACGAACAGGACTTGAAACTTGGCATTCCGTGCTCTTGAACACACCAAGGAACGTCTCTATCATGTCCGTATTGTATATCACGATTCGAATTGCTGACAAAATTCCTCGATAGTTGCTGGAGCACGCATAGTCCCAGATAGAGGAGCGCATAGCTTGAGCAATGAGTTCCGGCCTACAGCCCTTTCCACCTTTAAAGAAAGACGATTCACAATAATACGAATATCAAAATTATGCTAAATATGGTTTAATTCAAGAACCATGTGTGAAAAGGCTGTTAATGAACCATGCTTAGAGTTTACTGACGAACGTTAACTTCGTTCGAAGAAAAAAATTATTAATTAAATACGAACTATGACAAATTGTATAAATAAGCATCCAAATTTTTTTAAATGGCGGATAACTTTGTCAGATTCTTTACCTATCAAACATTTAGCAGATTATATAATGGATAATCTGATCTCCAGTGATTTGTTATTTTAAGTCATATGAGAAATTTGAGAAACAAACCTGTGCCAAGTGCTGGAAATGATAATGAAGTTGCATGTTCTTCTTCAGCTTTACTCAGAACATTTGTAATTGCTTCTTCCCACCCTTTTGATGACGTTCTTGCACGAATGTGTAGAATCTTCTTACAGTATAGATATCCTGCATTTGTTACTGCAACCTTTTCCTTTTCAAGTCGGTTGCCTGCTGAATATGAATGAAACGATTTCTTTGCATATATATGAAAAATAATCCCCATTTTGCATCCAA
Source organism: Solen grandis (assembly GCA_021229015.1). Classification (NCBI taxonomy): domain Eukaryota; kingdom Metazoa; phylum Mollusca; class Bivalvia; order Adapedonta; family Solenidae; genus Solen; species Solen grandis. The sequence goes on from CM037785.1 coordinate 8,537,006, forward strand.
AATGATAAGACACAAGTTCTTTGATCTGTAAAATGTTCAAGGTAAAAACCCTGTGACAGGGTGGTTAGAGCGTCCGCATGGAATCTCCAACTTATGGGTCTAACACCGACATAACGAAATGTCGTTACAAAACGGTACTGCCTGGAGCTTAGCATATAAAGAAACGAGAAAAAAATATGTATACAAAATGATGGTTTTGAAGTTAAGCGTCATAGACCAAACTACAGTTGTCTTTATAATACTTTACCTATACTGGTGTCAAACTCGACTTTACTTTACCTATACTGGTGTCAAACTCGACTTGGATTGACGGTCCAGCTGCTTTCAATATAGCACTGGAAACATGTCCATATGACAGATTTGCGTCAATCCCTAAGCTGTTCACAATTGCGCATGTCTTCTCTTTGGTAATATCACCAGCAACAATTTCAACATTTAGTTGATCGACTGACATCACATGGTGTTTTCCTAAAGAAAATGATATATTTCGAAATAAATTATTTATTCAAAACACGTATATAGAAAAAAGGTAGGTAGGTAAGGTAATCAATGTCTACTTTTATGCCCCCGCTTCGATAGATCGGGGGGAATATTGTTTCTGGTCTGTCTTCTTTCTTGTCTGTCTGTTTGTAACAAAACTTTAGCTTTGACCATAACACGGGAGTCCTTCCACCTATAGTCTCCAAACTTCACAAATACATGCACCTTGCTGAGCTTTACCCGCCAAAAGAACTTGACCATCAAATAACCTTGACCCCCAAGTCCCCCCCCCCCCGCGGGGACATGTCGTTCAATCGGACGTACCGCTTATTGTTACTATAATGCACGGAAACGCATGGAATAAAAATAATAACGATAATAAAAGTCGTATATTGCTGTGTTCAGTGTTTTAATCGGATTGTATGGTGGGTTCTTTGAGAAATATTACTTTCTTTATTACCTGGGTCTATAAGGAAGTCATTAAAACGCAACAGTTTTGAACATCGGTCTTTAACGGATAATTTAATGGTCCTCCTTAAGTTAAGTGCAGGTTTATGCTTCTGTGCTTTCACTTCTTGGAAAACCTGTAACATGCATACATGTGTTATACATTGCGTATCGATATATGGGCCTTCGGACAAAATAACTTACTTATTTACCATATGTTTCTGCTTGTTTGCAGGATAAAACCTTTAAAACAAATGTTAAGTTGAATAAAAATATAATCTAAACAAAACATGAAAATGTATGTAAAGACTGGTAATGCAAAAGATCCCTATCATGACTCTATTATTTTATGCCCCATTACTACTTTAAGAAACAAATGCGTGTATATGAATGACCTTGTAACATTTATACCGGGAGCCTAAATATATATATATATATATATATATATGCAAAGTATTTTGAATATATTGAGCTATTTAACGTATCAAGAATATAATATATGAATATGTTTTATCGGATTCCTGAATAAGCACATTGAATATAAACTGAAAGCACTGCTAAAATGTTGTTCCTGCCTGTGTTGTTCTTTTGTCCCCATTCCACACCACTATATCTATTTTCTTTATATGTGTGGCTCTATTGACTGCTTCATATTCGTCAATGGTTTTAAATATCACACCGGCTGCTTTTTCTGGTGGAAAACCAAGGCCACCTGTACCTAGAGCTGGGAAGGCAACTGAGGTCAACATCAGCTCGTCAGTCTTGACTAAACAACGTTCTACTAATGTAGATAGAACCTGTGAGAGAAACAAAAACAATTAAAATGTGCTCTCAGCATTCCCTAATTAGTTTTTTTCATGTGTTTATAGTTACACTTGTTTCAGGTTTCACGTGTTAACATTTATATTAATTTCATGTTTCATGTGTTTACGTTTGCATGTTTCATGTTTTTACATTTACACTAATTTCATGTTTCATGTGTTAACAATTACACTAATTACAAGTTTCACGAGTTAACAATTTAACTGACTTCAGGTTTCATGTTCTTACATTTACACTAATTTCATGTGTCATGTGATTACATTTACAAGTTTGTTTTTACATTAACACTCATTTCAGGTTTCATGTGTTAACAATTACACTAACTACAGGCTTCATGAATTAACATTTTGACTGACTTCAGGTTTCATGTGTTTATATTTACACTTATTTCAGCGAAAAGAAATCATTTGAGGCCGAGGTTGCCAATCAACTTAGGAATTTCCTTCTCTGTGTGTGTGTGTGTGTGTGTGTTTCCTTTTTTTTTCTTGCGTGAAATTGAAGATATTAAAATGTTTGAGCAACTCATTTATTTTGTGTAAAACTAAGAAGGACTGTTTAAGCCACCTAATTAAAATAAAATTATTTTTGGTAATATACGTTGAAATAATTACTCCCTTACGCGCAATTATTTTCGTTTTATGTGTTTGTGAAAAATTATAATGGTATAAAGCGCGGCAAAGAAATGTGTTTAATTTGTTGTGATTCATACATATAATATCTTAAAAAGAGTTACTATAATTGTAAGAAATTAAGTTTCTTGGTGTTAATTTTTGGCACTTTGGTGTTGAAGTCACATGCTTGGCTAATGAAGTAAGTTATAAACGCATTATAAAAGCCAATTATTATTTATCTCTTCGGCAAAGGCTATTTGAACAGCAATGATTACCATATATGTTACACAAGGTATATGAATCATACAAAACCATTCATTCTACTGGTTCCACAACTGAAGAATAATTAAATATTATAAGGAATAATTCACATTTATTCCATAAAGTTTGACGATTACTTAACAAATGCTTATACAGTACAAATTTGTACCTTAAATGCGCTGTGCTATTTTCTTGTTCTTTGACCGAATTTCTTAATCTAACCGAGCAAATTTATGTATTCCCAAAAACGTTATACGCAAGATTTTAGGTTGAAATTCTTAGTCACCATGTGCAGTACTGAATGTGTCCAGTAAGTATCAGTAGACGTGTTACGGTACGTGTATCAGTAATATGGTGACTGCATACTATGTACGAGCATTGAACAATTAATTTATCAACCGGCCTCCATCGACTGTAATAGACTGGCACATAGAGTGGCAAGTCGCACTCGAAAGAAAATCTACAAAAAGTGTAAGATAAAAAATAGATTAATTGTGAATGGTATTAGATTAAGAATTATTTACAATAAATTTTCAATTAAAAATACATCATTGGTAATGTATGATGAATAAAAAAATATATGAATTTATAAATTTTTTATGATATTACCCGTTCTGCATGTCCCTGACCGTCATCCCAAACATCGAGTCTGCCATGAAATAGATGTTTACATTTTAATTTGCCAGCGGATGTAATTGCAATATCTCCGATTTGCAGACCATTCGGGTAGTTCTTGTTGCATTCTTCTTGAACAATGTCGCCGCCAGTTAACAGCAGGGACCTTGACACACTTCCAATGTTTAAATCCAGGCTTCCATTTGTTGAGTTAACGATAACATCAGCCTTAAATATTTATTCAAGATATATCTGAGAGAGTTGCAACAAAAAGTTGCAAATAGTTTAATCTAACTTACAGGACGATTCTTAGCATCAAAAATTTACAACAAATTAACGAGGAAAACCGGGGTCCCAATTCTACTTTTTGAGTTGTCTGTCCCTTGAAGTTATTCTTTTGCTCTCTTCTGTCATTTTCAGGAGCAGATAATGTTGGGGGCTAGGGTGCGACGGGTAGATATTCTTAGCCGTAGTTGAAATTAGCCATAGTAATATGGTTGAAATTCAACAGCAACGACAATTGAACAGTTTACGATTTATTTATGACCGTTTAAGATGTATTCGTGAAACCGCTAAATTTCCCTCAATATGCCGCCGAAATGTATATAAATTAATGAGCCGGAGTAATATACACGATTACGTCAGTCTTCAATGTGAACAAGTTATATAAATATCTCTTAATGTTATAATGTTATTAAATAATATGTTATTATTTAATATGTCACTTATTTAAATGAAGATCTATAAAAAACAATGTTACTGTAAAAATATCTTAGTGAATATATCTATAACGTTGTTAAAATACCAAATACTGCTTTAAACAGCCGCCAATAATAATTCAAAGGTTCCCGCAGCAATGTACTTTGCTTATTTATGTGTATCGATCTTAACAATGGACTTTTGTATAATACGGCTGCATACACCAATGCCAAAATTCTGAATCCCCGATCAGACGAAAATCAAAGCCTTTTATACTAAAAGTGCACGTATTGACTGAAAATCATATCGAAAGAGACCGAAACATGGATCGAAAGCCATCGATCAACTTGCTCGATCAAAAATACGATCGAAGTTGATCGATCATTTTGATACTACTTTCGATCGCCCAAGCTAAAAATAGTAACACCTATGGCTAAAAATATAAGATGAGTCAAATATAGTGTATAGCTGAGCCAGTTTACGAACTTTAACACTGAGATACAAAAATCAATAACTTTCACCAAATGATTGTCAGTACAAATATAACAATACAGTAAGTTTAAATGTTTTTGCTGCTCGTATTACTGATTATAATTATGAGGTTTAAATTTGATAGATACGATAATACACAAGTTAAGTGTGCAAAATGTAATAGCGGGTGGAGTAATGCAAACATGCATTGTATTGTCTATAGTTCAGACCTCAAATGTATTGCGGGGCCGCCGTGGCCGAGCGGTTACAGTCGTGGACTACAAATCTCTCAGCCCCTCACGGCTGTGGGTTCGAATCCCGGTAGGGACTTCAGATTTTTCATGTGAGGAAGCCTTCCAGCTGGCTTGCGGTAGGTCGGTGGTTCTACCCGGGTACCTCTGAGTACTCGGGGTCTTCCTCCACCTGTAATCAGCTGGACGTCGCTATATGATTGAAATACTATCGCAGCGACGGTACAACAATACAACAAAACCAACAAATGTATTGCACTCTATTAAATCTGAGAACACACAAAGTCAAAGCTCTGGGGCCCATCAATAACTCAAACCAATGTTTGGTACTTTATACTTGCGAAATAAGGTTTTCAAATAAGTATTAGGCGGCCGTAAAACCATCCGCTTCATTGAATCCTTGATGAAGCTAGTAGTATTATTGAAGCAAGAAGTATCATTGGGGGTATCAAGCTTCGTGTGAGTTCCTAAGGAGGTACCTTTACATTTCGCAGCGACATTACTTCCGTTTGATCTATTAAAGGTAAGCTGCCTAAGAAAAGACGCATTTGTTTTCCTTCCACTGCTGATGTTGGCAAGCATGCTACACCATATACAATAAATTTAATAGGGAAAATGATATAAAATTGTATTCGCATTATCATTTTTTAAACTATACTCATATGGAATGTTTCTATGTTTAAATAAACTATATCTGAATATATTAGTTAATAAAATGAAAAATAATGTTCAATAATCAATTGATAGAAATAACCTATTCATGCTGATTATCACATTGGGCGCTATAAATGTACTGCCGTTGATAACCTTATCGCGTGACAAGTACAAACAATAAGGAGATTTAAAGACGATGTTGCGATCGGTGTATATTTAAGACAGAGCATTATAATGATTAGGAAATTTGTTGAAGTTATTTTATAAACCAGTTCATCTCGAAATGAGACGTAAACTTTCGTAAATCAACAAGCACTCCCCAAACCCCTAATATACATGCTGGTGTATAACTCCATACGTTAGTCAATGGGACAAAAACATACGCTTGAGACTTTTCCCAGTCACTGATTGGTCAGTTTCAATCAGCGAATTATACTAGATATTGCCGATCCTCTGGTGAAATGGTCTATTATTGAAACGTTGACTTTAAACGATATGAACCGCACGACATTCATATATCCGCGGCTCTTATATTTGCTTACACAACAGGTCAAATAACAAAACTTATTTAATCTAATTTTATATTGACATGTTAAAACGTGTTATTATAAAACAAAGCGACAAAAAAGTTTCCTATTTATTCCTAAGAAAACATCTGTATAAGTAGTGTGTCTCATTATGTGTATGTGCGTGTTTAGTTGTTGTTGTTGTTGTATTGGGGTTTACCGTCGCTGCGATAGTATTTCAATCATATAGCGACGTCCAGCTAATTACAGGTGGAGGAAGACCCCGAGTACACAGAGGTACCCGGGTAGAACCACCGACCTACCGCAAGCCAGCTGGAAGGCTTCCTCACATGAAAAATCCGAAGTCCCTACCGGGATTCGAACCCACAGCGATGAGGGGCTGAGAGATTTGTAGTCCACGACTGTAACCGCTCAGCCACGGCGGCCCCGTGTGTTTAGTTAAATTATGGTGTGTGCATTGTCATTTATAGTTCATACCATTTGCAAAATTATTAGTTGTGGTTGAGAAACACCATCACCGGTATGATTTCATAAAACATTACCTCTTGTTGTGATAACTCCCCAACTGTCACATTGACCGTTATATTTTGTTCCAAATAAGGAGTCCTTGAAACTTCATTCTCTTCAAAATTCGCTGCATTACAGTTCAATGGTTTCGGTTCACTTTGAAGAACTGTAATGTAAACAATGTTGTTTTTATTACAACAGTACAATTTGGTATTGTGTAACATGATTAAAGAATAAATTAAAGTTATTTTAATGTTTATATTGATTTACCAAATAAATAAGCGTTTCATGGTTTGATTTAAAAAAGTATACCTTTTTTGTCTGTATATCAAAAAAGTAAATGTTGAAGTGCAACTGGAAATGGCGCGATGCTTATGAGAAACATTTTATCAGTGTAATTTCAAACCTTTGAAACAGTATATGCAAATGTTATATTTTAAGATTTAAAAATAAATATGACATTCTGGTATATATGTTCATAGCGAATGAATGCATACACTCATCGGGGTAAAACGTTTCTAGACATTGCTGATACTTCTCGTTTTTCTTCATCAAACGCAAGGCGCGGATTGTTTGCTCGGGAACTATGTCACATATGAATATTTCCTTTACACTTTCGTCTGTCTTGTCCATGATATATTCTGCTATCGAGTCAAACAAAATTTTAACAGATTCATCGGAAGCAACATCAGATATCATTATATTCAAAGGCACACCAATCCTATCAAAATTATATTCCGATGCTTTTTTCAGCGAGTTTATAATTGCCCGTTGGAAAACTGATATTCCATGCTGTGTTGTTTGTGACTCTGTTGTCATAACGACATGAATGAGCTTTTTAAAAGTAAGCTGCCCAGCCGAAGTTACATGTACTTGACTCCCTTCCAGAGGACCGTGTCTCCTGATCAAATCATCGCATTCAATCTGAATATTGAACCCTCCTGAAGTAAAAGGTTATTAATACGCAGTCAAATAATGTTCGACCTGTCATTTGTTAATATAACCGAAAGTATACAATCCTTAAATATCAGTTAAATACTTTCCTTGAAATGTACAAATAATATTTAAATAGTATATCATTTTTTAGACAGAAACAAAAACCAAATTTTAAGAGACATCTATTTATGCCTTGAAAAAACTAATTCAATATCTGTAAAGTAGGTAACGAACTCTAAAATATTTGAACTGTTACCTTTTTTTCTGACTATCCGTCCAATACCTCTGGTCATCTGCAAATCATTGGTTGTTGGAACAACAATGGCATCGCACATCAATGATGTTATGTCTCCACTCATTACATATACTGCTATGTCCTGAATTTGAAATTTTGCAAGTTCCCTTGGTGCTAAAGGATGTATTTTTGCATCAATTGTGGCTGATTCTAATTGAATTACGCATTTATGGCCCATTTCAAAGTTGCGAAGCTGTTCTATTCCACCATCTGTTGATAGGGTGGTTTTGATCTTTGCACTAGCAATACTGAACCTGATATGGGTCACACTGTGAAAGAGCGTATTGATGTCACTAATTGCATTTCGCACGTGACGTTTTTCGCCAACTATTTTAACCAGAGAATCATTTGGTTTGAAAACAATTTTGGTTTGAAGTTCGGTGCATTTCTCGATAAGGTCAACAATACTGCTGTTTTTGAATGTTTGAAGAAACCTTAATTTACCAGTTTCTAGTTCCATGTATTCCGACACAGCGCGTCTAGAATCAAGATAGTACAAGATCTTACTATATATATTCTTTAGGAGGTCATTTTTTGCAGCGATTCTGACCTTACCTGGACTGTCTACATTCACAATGGCAAGACCATTTGATTCTTTGTTTAAAACGTCAAAAAAGTGCTTTCCGTCTTCGTCTAACTTATCTTCAAGCAAAATGCAATGATATTTTGTAGTTTCTCTTACAATTTTCTCAGTCGCATTAAGATCTGTACGACCAATTGCGACAATACGAACATTTCCATGATGGTCATGTGTGTAAGATCCGGCTATATTTCTTTTCTTCAGTTCTTCATGAATACATGTTTTAAATATCACAGATTCCAAAAGCTGTTTTTCTTCTTGAGCAAAATCTACATGGGAGTAAAAGAAAATTGTAATAGTTTCAGCAAATTGGCATCAAATGGTTAAATTCTATCTTTCAAGTAAGATTTAAAGTAAATGATGGTATGATATAGACTTAATTAATGCCAAGTTGTAAAACACTTGTAGATTCTTAACATTATAGAATATACATGATATAAAACATATACACATTTATATTATAAATGAGGTTTCCTAATTCAAAAGTAACACTAGTACATGTTGAAATCAAAACGAATCCACACATAAACATAAACACATACGTTTCTTTTTGTCTTTTATATCTAATCCTAAGGTAGCTTTAGCTGTCTAGAATTCATAATGTGATATAGATTAAAATGGTCAATCATACCAGTGAGCGTCCTTTGAGAGTGTGATCCAAGAATTTTGTAGAGACGTTGCAAGGCAAAATCAACTTTTTGTTTTCTTCCCTGAAACGAAATTAATAAAAGTATAATATGACATATCTTTTCAATATATCTTCCTTTATTACTGTAAACATATTTGCATTCTTATATAATTAAAATGATACAATGCAGTGGTTATTTAAATGCATAATCTATAAACGTATAAAATAAGATGATAAAAATTCCATTTGTGATATAAGATGTCATACTGACATATGTCATAGACAATTCTATAACGACTCGCATCTTTCTCTCTCTACAGAAAGAAGGAAACAAACTGTGTGTAAATTCGCAACAAAACACAAGTCGCAGCGCGCGCTCACTTTAAATTATTGTCACTGTATTTTACTCCCGCGTAACAATTAAACAATAAACGTAAACATCGCAGTAAAAGGCTTTAGATTTGATGACGTCATAGAAAATGATGGATTACACATTTCAATATTTCATTTTAGGTGTTCTTACACATTACATGGATAAAACATGTAAACGTTTCTAATTCTTAAGAAGGCAATCCAAATAAAAAATGGCAAAAAAAATCGCACCTGTGTTTAGAAACACAACAAAACACGAGTTGAGATAGATTATTTCTTAAATAAAATATTGAATATTCTAAAATATGAAATTTATATAACATGTTATACAGTTGATAAAATCATACATGATGTACCCTATATATATATATATATATATATATATATGCGCGCGCGTGTGTGTTTTAATGAAAGTTACCAACCTTAAGGAAAATACAAGCGGTGTTGTTATCGACACGAGTCGTCGTAATGTCAACTTCGTTTTTCGTCATCTCCGTAAGGTAACTTTGGGAAGTCAACAAATGAACTTCATGTCGTTTGACAATTTTAGACTTTGTAATGGTCCGTTCGAGGAGACATTTTTCTATTTTGTCGATGGTCATGAAAACATATGATGCTAATTTCGTTGTAGCCTCTTTTTGCCCGAATACAATGATTTCATTGCCATTTAAGACCAGTGCCACATTATCCTTTTCTGTTGATATATTCCTTAATGACTTATACACTCCATCTAACACCTGCAGTCAAAAATATAAAAGATATATTACAATAAATCAGTCATCAAGTATCAGATTTAATAACGATAAAAAAACATTTTTAGCAAGAGCGGTGATGTTTTCATTTTAATTCTCTCCATGTTAAGATCTTATTTGGACTTATTTTCCACATTTTTTTATCAGAGAAATGAAATTGATATTTGTATATAAACTTTATCCTTATTAGTCTATTTATTTACTACTCCGACACGAGTATGCCTTGTTTATATCAATCTGACTCACCTCCTTGTCACTTGCAACATGCATCCTCTTCTCTGTAATTTCTCGTAACACTCTGTCAAATGACTTTCGACAATTATCTTTCCATTTTGATACTTTTTTGCGGGAATATTCTTCCATTGGTTGCACATCGCACATGATCTTCAGAGGATCTTTCTTGTCTGTTGGCCATTCAACCCTGCCTTTTATTTTATCCATTTCAGTTTTTAGTTTTGAGTTGTAAATGCTTTGTTTCATAAATCTGAAGAAAAAAAACATGAGAAAAGAAATACATCATTTCTAAAAGATTTGCGGATATACTTCGTAGAGTTGGTTTCGTTTTTTTTTTTTGGACTGTATAATAATTCGTTCTCAGACCTTTGATAATGTTTGCATCGAAACATTGTAATTAATTCATACTTGTATGGAATCCGAGAATTATCAACTTTAAGGCTGCCTTACTTGACAAATGTGGACGCCAATTGTGTGTGTGAGATGATATGTGATAGATATACGAAAAGAAAATATAATGTGGATCGAAAAGAGTGAACTAAAAGATAATTTGTTAAAATCTCTTCTTCTTTACACATTCACTTAGAATATTATGTTAAGACATGAAGTTCAAAGAATTCCAAGATTTTCTAAGACGCTCATGCTGAATAGAAGGGAATGCGATTGCGACTTTGGAAGTGAATGATTATGGTGTAGGATATAGCGCTTGTTTTTTTTTTTTTCTGTATGTGCAGCGCCAAGTGTTTATCGACAATACTAAATATTCTATATAATCAATTGTAAACAAGTATTTTCTGATATATTCGTTACGCTGTGCTTGTTACGCTGAGTGTATTGAATCTGATAAGTGCTCAATACGCTAGTAATAGAGACTTGTTGGTACTCAAATCTCAATACTTTGGATGTGATGCATAGATGTTTACAATACAAAAGAAATAGAATGAGAATACCGCAATCGGGCTCATACCTGATGAGAAAAGGGTCCAAGCCGATGATTTGAAAAGGTGTCGGGATATTTGCAATGCAACGTGGTTCAACATCTATGTCAGTGAAATAAGGTCGAACCTTTAAATCAATCCCTCCATATTTGTGTTCTGATTTCGTCACTACATCAAAAGCATCTGAAAAAAGAAGAAAATCAATGCAATCCACAAAAATAAATAAGAGAAAACGTATCTAAAGATGGTAAATGCAACTCGATCTCAAAAATAGACATTGAAAAAAAGTTACAACTTTTCAATACCTTATTATATACAAAAAATAATATGATACGACCCGTTTTATTATTTAAGGCATTAAACATCAAACGGTATAGATATAAAAAGAAATACCATATTAATCAAGAATTAATAAATAGTAATTATTCAATTTAGTACAAAATTATCATTCAAAAATGTTAAACTTGCAAGCCAGAACAACCGACCATAACTGTTTCTTAGCAAAAAATATTGTACATTGAAATCACTTAAGTCGTCAAGATTGGTATATACTGAAAAATACCTTGCCAATTTTCAAAGGTAACAATATAACTCTCGTAATTCGGATGCCATACAATGTCTTCTATTTGCTCTCCAACGTTGAGACACATATTTGAAAAATACAGCCTGACATCATCTAACAAACCAGGTTCGTCAAGATAATCCACTTGAATGCATCTTGTAATTTCGAGTTCTGACGCCTTAATTTCATTCCCTTCGAATACTCGCATCCTTAGATTTTCCACGAGCAATGGGACATCTGGATAAGGAAACAGAAAAATCAGCTTATATAGGACAGAATAGTTTTAACCGTGTAATTACAATATTCTATGGTATATGCATCGAAATCTTATGTTTGACATTTCAGATTATTTCGGTGCTCTCTTTAATAGACCTGTCAACAATTTAAGTAAATGTTGAGAATACAGTTATGATAGTTACATATATATGGTTTGAGATCGGTTTTTAAATTAGATAAGTGTCATTTCGATAAGCCCAAATTGCCGGTAAACTATAGATATGAAGACGACCAGTTGACACCGTTTAACTGGGACAGTATTTTTTTTCTTCAACGAAAGATTAAACAAAATCAAATCTATTCATAATATTTACGTTACCGTTTTCAAAATCTTTTTTTTTCCTGAAATTTTGAAGGATAAAATATGACATTAACCGTATGTTTAAAGTTTTGTCTTGTTAAAATGAGACACTACTGATTTTCTGTTGATTTAAAAAATGAATAAATAAATAATACGATTTCAAAGCATCGATAAGATCGTTTGGTTTTTACCTTGTGGTTGGTTGAAAGATACCACAACGTTATTTCGCTTATGGCCGAATTCCAAGTCTTTAACAGAAGAACCGGTAACTTTTTCAATATGATTCCGTAGACATTCCTCTGTTGCGGTGAGTGGTAAGTCCAGTATAATTAATTTATCTTTGTATTTAATCGGTTGATTGTACAGTGTAAATTGAAGTGATGACCGATCAAGTGTTAATTTTTTCCCGGCATTTCTTACTTTTTCAGTTATCTTTTGAGCAGCTGCAAATAAGTAAAAATACAATGTATTGTATTGCTGAATAAATGTTAAAAAATAGGAACTTTACAAAGGCGTTTAGAGGAAAAGTAAGTACCTAAACATCAAACCACATTAACTTTTAACCATGATATATGAGGCTAAAAAATGTAGTACAAAAATTGCATAATATATTGAAACAACATATTTCATAAGTAATGCTAACATAATTACATAATTTGCGATAAATAAATAGTATATTATTGATACTTGTTTCGTTCTGACTAGATCGTTTTATATAAAAATTTAGTTATATAATGTGTTAGGGTAGTGGGAGCTTATGGACGCCGTGGAGAATTGAAAAAAAAAATCAACAATAAAAAAAACACAAAAAAACAATACTGCTGTATTGTATGCCTACAATGACATCTATACAGCATATTAATAACATCTGTATACATAACTGAGAGACATATTTCATTTTTTTTTTTTTTTAGATTTTCAATATACTAGTTACATATTTATCATAAAACTGATTCATCACATAAATACCTATACAAATTATGAAATTTTCAATCTTACCTGAGTGATTCAAAGAAAAACTATATGAAGACTTTAACCTACTGGAATTCGAACCTACAACCCCATTTACAAAGCAGTTGACAAGCAATTCTAGCCTTCTTAATGACGTTCTTACGGATGGTGTTCTTCATTTGGAGGTAGTATTGATAACGACGGATGACGACCATCGCAGGGTGGTCACAATAACTCACATGAAGTACATTGTGCTAACATAAGTTAAATGAGATACATGGATTTTATACTTAATTCTTAGTTTAACCTAACCCTTTCCCTCATATAGACTCATTTTGACGCACTTAATAGGTACCACATAAAGCCTGATCTGCCGAAAACCACAGTTAAACCTTACCAAATTTAATTACAAAATCCTCATTTCAAGACCACTGAGGAGCAGCGAACAGCATAAAACCTGATCAGCCTGCGAGTTACTCGCAAGCTGATCTGGTTTTATGCTGTTCGCATAGGTCTTTTCATGGTTTCCTCTATGAGGGAAAGGGTTAAAAGGTGGCATATGAAAATGGGTACGAATAATTCTTGCAAGCGCGTTCTTAAAATTGCGTTGACCTTAAAACGATGTTTGTTTACATTCAACATTTTACTTTGGGAAATTGACAAAATAGTAACCCTTTTAACTGGTAAAAAAATCATTGCTGGTTTGTTTGCTCTTTAACCGTAATTGAAATATTAACAGAATGATGGCATCCAGAGAATGCCATGATTTTCTGTAATTGATTTCTTGAAGAAACTTAAGCATTATTTGTCATTTTTGTAGATGTAAAAATTCAGACTCTGAAAACTGTTGGTGACATAAACGGTAAAACCTCTTGAAAGGTTACAATATGAAATTAATTTTCTCTTACCTCCTGGATCCTCAAACTCAATGATTGCCTCAAGTTTGTTTGTGTCAAACGTTATATTTGATATAGTGCTGCCCCCGTGTATTTTTTCTTCTTCGAAGAGCTTTCTGATCGTTGGCTCAGATACATTTGATTGAAATCCAGAGACTCGAACTGAATTACGTCCGGCCTGATGAAGGCCATAATAGCTTGTAGATCCCAGGCATCGTCTTGGTCTTCCGAGAGGAGGCAAAAGAGGCGCTGGTGGTACACTTGACATTGATTCTGGAAAATCAAAATGTACATCAAGGGCTAACACGTGGCCTGCCTGGTTAATTTTTTTTAGCACCTTTGACAAAGGCACCAAATTCCCCCCTTTTTTCAATAAATACATGGCCGCTTAACACAAAATAACTTGCAACATAATCGGTTACTGTACCAGTGTTGTTTGAGTAAAGAACGAAGTATGAATGTAAAATCAAACGATAGGAGTACGTAAATATGTTTATCAATCGGTCCGTGTTTTATTGTTTGATTGTTCATTGGGTTAGGGTCACCGACAGTATTTCAGTCATTTGGAGAATATGTCAACTTGAGACAGATATAGTGCTGCCACACTGTAGTACCACAACGTAGACACATGGCATAATACCACACCCAGTCACATTATCCTGACACCGGGCCAACCAGTCCTGGAACTTCCCTTATATGCTGAGCGTCAAGCAAGGGAGCTATACCAGTACCATCTTTTACGACTTTAGTATGTCGCGGCCGGGGATCGAACCCACGACCTCCCGCTCCAGAGGCGGACGCTCTTACCACTCCGGGACCAGTCTGTTCGTGTTTTAATTCGAACAGTTTACCTGTGAGAATATGGTTGATTGATTTTTTTTCTGGCTAACCATGCCTATTCTTTAAACTGGATGATTTTTTGTTGACATTGCTGTTAATCTCAAGAAAAATTAAATAAAAATATATGAAATGAAAAAAAAAAAAAAAAAAACAAAAAAAAAAAACAACAGCAACAAAAAAAGAAAGAAAAAAAAAACAATAAATAAAAAAATAAATAAAAATAAAATAAAACTATACAGGCAGTATGAGAAATATAGATAAAGACCACTGTGTACTTTGATATTTTAATAACACAGACATTAGATGGCAAAAGAATGAATGAAAAGGGGGAATCTATCTATCTATCTATCTATCTATCTATCTATCTGTCTCATGTAGACACATCGTCCCTTACCCGACGAACAAATGCTACCTGTGAACAAAGGTCACGTTTCTAATATCCCCTGCCCGACCTTTTCCCCTCACCGCGTGGGTTCGAATACCGGCAGTGTCATTCGGATTTTCATGTGAGGAAGCCTTCCAGCTGACTTGTGGTAGGTCGGTGGTTCTATCTGGATGCCTCCGTGCATTCGGTGTCTTTCTCCATCTGTAATTAGCTGGACGTCGCTATATGACTGAAATACTGTCGAAGCGACGGTAAAATCAAATAGTCTAGTCTGCCCGACCTTTTTTACCGGTTTGACTGTATATATGAGTTTTATCGCCTACCAATGCGTACTTTCTGCTTTCATATCCGTTGGTATATTCGTGGAATCATGTTCTAGAAACTGTGAGGTGTATATATATATATATATATATATATATATATATATATAAAGTTTTTGTGGTCATTGATATTCATGGATAATGCCATCCACGAAATCAACGAAACCCCACGAAAATGAATGATTCTACAGTTAAATGCATGTAATTCACTTCCAGGATATATGTGTGATAAGACGAAATATTACAATGATGTACATGCATGTTTTAATAATTAACTTTTATGGGTTAACTGAAATAATTTAATTTCATAAAATAATCAAAATCTTGGCGTTATTTGCAACGACAACGAAGAGTAAGAGAAACCTTTTTCAACACTTTCTTCCTTCGATGACCCCTCTGGTCGGGTAGGGATGTCTGCCGGCGTTACCGCTGTTAATGGAGATGCTATGTCTGACTTATCATCAACAGGAGATAAATCCATTAACAATTCCTCATCGATGCTGGTATATATGTGTTCTGCAAACAAACAAACATTATATGATATACATATAAGAAACTTTTTAAGACTATATTTATTGTGGTATTTCGTTGTATTGTAAGATTCAATCAATTCATTTCAAAATACATGTACATACATATTCAATAATATAAAAGGTATGTTTAATAATGATTCATTCATAATTGACATGCATTTTTTTTCTAAATGATATATAAAGAAATATAATGTATTTCTTTAACAAATTATTTAAATATCAAATAGTCATAACATTTTATGATAAAATACTACAGACATTCCTGTCTTAAGCGGCAAGTCCAGTGAACAAGAGAATTAAACCACTTACTAGATGTGACCACTAAGTGAAGGTTTAACATATAACAAAATGCTATAGTTTGGTAATATTAAAACCGCTTAATACCGGTGGTTGCTAATACAGGTTCAACCCTTTATGTAAGGATATTGAACACTTATTTCTAACTTCTGTAACATTACGCTTCTTTAAAAAGTCCTAAACAATAATGTGTGCTGCAGGCGAAGTAACGAACAGTTTTACAATTGCTGAAACATGCCATAACCCAGTGTAAAAAATATAGACTTCATCGTACATGATTCTGCAAAATAGCACTGATGTTGGAACCAATCACTTCCAGAAAGTTTCATCAAAATGGACTAAGACCACAATTAATTTTACTATATGTTCTATATAAGCATATATGCAAATGACAATTTCTGTAAGGGAAATTGACATCCAAACTTACCCTCATTAGATAGATCTATTCAAGAGAAATAATTCTGTACATTTTAAACATGGAGTCACCGACTACTTTTTGACCTATTTAAGGTTAAATAACATACGTATGAATTTAGTGCACCGGTCGGCCATTTCACACTAATTTTCTCAAAAATTCCCCTCTCAGTAATGCTCAACTTTTAAGGTTGTTGTGCGATAAGGCCTCCAAATTGGACATTTTATGACTATTTTAACTATGTTCTATAGAACTTAATCCTTCATTGCATGTCTTTCAGCCAAAAACTCACCTTAATTCAGCATTAAATAGGGTCACTATTTTCTGTGTAGGCACATCCGGATACAGGGTAACCAAGGGCAGGTAATTGTGGTCTTAGTCCAAATTTGCACAGCACTACAAGGCGCCATAGCTACATTCGTCTATCAAGCGGATACACTAGTATACTTCACGAAACTTGTAAGTACTCCGATGTCAAACTTGTAGAGAAGATATATTTTCCAAAACATATGCCCAGTAAATATTAAAATGTGCATTGGCTCAATCTGTTGTCTGCTTTAATAATTTTGACGCATAATTAACTCTGTCAAACCAATTTCGTGGAAAGCTATAGAAAACCAAAAATCTGTTATTTTGAATACAACAAATGCTATAGACAAAACTTTAGTCGGAGTACTTATAAGTTTCGTCTAGTACATACTACCGAATGAAATGGCATAAGGGCAAAACCAATATACCTCAGCCTTAAAGGCGGACGGACATATAATGATGAAATATATGTAAAATATTTCTTTAATCTAATTTAAAGGGGGTGGGGGGGGGGAACTGAACATACAGACTGTGACAGAAAGAACGAAAGAACAATCATAATAGTATACATTCTATTCATAAAATACCCCGCTTTGCTGATAACTTATTGTTAATAGTGAACCCCCTTCACTACTATTGTTATCATTATGATATTTTTGACATTGTTACATATTAATTATTTACCAGAAAAATCATCCTTCCTATACATAGTTTAATACATTCCTTTGGAACACTCTTTCGCTTTTTACACAATTTCGGAGTAAAATTTTGTTCAAAAGGAATTTGAATTCGGATTAATACAACCTGAGTGCTAGGTACACATTCAACTAGATTTGGCGATTTGGAAAGTAATGAAAGAAAAAGTAAACCCAAATTTCATTATTTCTATCAATTTAAGGGTTTTTGCCAAACATTCTATATACCAGCGCAATACACACGATAATATAAACGATGCTTATACAGTAAAAATTATTTAAATACAAGAAAGCACATGCGTACGAAATTTTAGATGCAATTTATCTAAATTACATCACAAAGTTATCATCGTGATGTCAATCACTGCACCTCAACTCATAAAACAGTATATAAAAATAGTTTCCTTTATTTTCACCTGAACTTTCTTCTGTGAGTTTCGGATGGCGTGCCCATTTGATATACCCATATCTGTCCTCGTCATCAGTAGACTCCTGACGCACGACTGGAACTTGCTTCGAAAGTCTTTTTTGAGCCTCCTCTCCGTAGATGATGTTGAAAGGCTCAGTTTCGGGGAGCGGTGCATGTCGAGACAGAAACTTTTGAAACGACTCCAGTTGTCCTTCGGATACATACAGCAGAACAGGCGTCAAATTACGATTTGCCAATGTAGACGGAATCTGTATCGAATCTGAACTATGAACAAGGTCCTGTTTTGCTTCTCTTTTCTTGTCGGTTCTGGGTAAAACCTCTTCTATGTCTGTTGGTCCCGACACATGTATCTTTTCACCTTTACTTGAATGTCCTTCTGTTTGGTCTTCCTCGCACTCTGACTCTGATAAAGTCTCTGCTTTGTGAGTAGCCATGTTGTCCAGTCTATGTGACAATGGGCTATTTCACTGCCACAGATTAAGATTCAATTGGAATTGCGCTAAATCCAATGTCCATTATTTTCACTTCATCGACATTGACTTTTCAGCACGGTTTATTTTTATTGTATGTGTATAAAACAGGAATTCAACACTTATAAAACATCGGCTTAACTGAAAACACGGTTCGCTATGTACATCACTTGAGATGCTGACGCTAAAGCAGTTGACACTATGAAGTGGTCATTACAAGTAATGTGACTCGGACCGAAAGTCAGTTACTTGAGAAGTGTTCGAGGTAGTAAAATAGATAAAATTTCCTTGCTCGACCCGGAAGCTTCTAATCGATTTTTGGCAAGACCCCACATTTTACCTAAATACTGCAGGACATAATTTATCTGTCATGAAGAAAACAAACAAACAGCGACCTGATTTCAAGAACAACTTCCATATACTCTAATATTAAAATGAAGAGAGGTATAATTGTCTTATAAACTGCTAGTGTAAAGGACAATGATTTGACTGGGTTGTATATTTTGTATTATCTTTATAGTATTGATACTGAACATATTGAAGTTCATATATATAGTGTATCTTCAGTCTTACATTAGTCAACAATCCGGATAATAACCAGTCTCATTAACCCTTTCCCTCATAAAGACTCATTTTGACGCACTCAATAGATACCACATAAAGCCTGATCTGCAGAAAACCACAGTTAAACCTTACCAAATTTAATCACAAAATCCTCATTTCCAAAACACTGAGGGGCAGCGAACAGCATAAAACCTGATCAGCCTGCGAGTTACTCGCAGGCTGATCTGGTTTTATGCTGTTCGCATAGGTCTTTTTATGGTGTCCTCTATAAGAGAAAGGGTTAAATTCAACCCGACACACTTTAGCAACGAAGCCTACTTAGCGAGCAACAGTTAGGATATGGTTTTAATGAGATTGGGTGATATTGTCATTTCTATCATTACTTGTTTGTTTGTTTATTGGGTTTAACATCCAGTCTATTTAAGTCATTTAGAGACTATGACATAGATACAGTGTTGCCACACTGCAGTTTCACGCGGTAGAAATATGGCATAATGCGTTATACTGACGCTTGGTCAACCTGTCCTGGACCTACCCTTATATGCTGAGCGCAAATCAATTGAGCTATAACAGTACCAATTCTACGACTTTGATATGTCGCGGCCAGGGATCGAACCCATGACCTCCCGATTTCAGGGCGGACGCTCTAACCACTCGGCCATCGGGACCGATTTTATCATTGTTTATAACAAAAAAAACTGTAAAAGTGTACAAAAATATCTTATTTATCTCCAAACATTTCATTAGCACACATGAATGTCACTCGAGGAAAAAAATACGCTTCTTCAACATCAGGTCAAGACCAGGTGAATAATTATTCGTGGAATGTTCTTAAAGGGGATAGATTTAAGGAAGAACTTGCCATATGAAATGTTTATGACAATGCGAAATATATAACAAACATGTCAGAAATATTTTCTTCCCTTAACAACATAAACAGCTACGTACATGACACATGCGAAGTTTTAAACTTCCGCAAGATCATAACTGGGTTCAGAGTTAGTCAATATCCGTCCTTGATCTTATCATATCAACCTACTTGTCTCCGGAAATATCATCGACTGCAGCAATTAATGCTCACAAATACTTGGCAAATATTATGCTACGCCATTAACAGCCTTTAATAAACTTACATTATTCATTTTGTGTAAATGGCCCTTTTCAAACGTTTCATACTAATATTTGCTAAGTAATGCCTCGATTGAAATTCAAAAGAAAGAAGCTATATACATAATACGTGGGGTCATCCGTGGCCAAGAGGGTAAAGTCGCTGATTGTAGCGCTCACTCAGCCTCTCACCGCGTGGGTTCGAGACCCGGCAGGGTCATTCGGAGTTTCATGTGAAGAAACCTTCCAGCTGGCTTGCGGTAGGTCCGTGTTTTTTTCCGGATGACTCAGTACATTTGGGGTCTTCTTCCATCTGTAATTAGCTGGACGTCGCTATATGACTGAAATACTGTCGCAGCGACGGTAAACTCAAACCAACAACAACATTCGTTTATGATATTTTTTCTTGTAACGTTAGACATCGAAGAACTCATGCATTAAAAATAATACTGTTTATACCTCGCCCTGCTTTTTATCCATTCTTCCTCTTGCATCTCATTTAGTCCCTTTAGTTTTTGTAAACATACACACCCAGCTTTAACCGAGATATATTTGTATTGTTTGATTTTTATGATAAAATGAGCATTTACTTCCGCATGAACAGCATGGACATTAAATGAGGCAAAATTATGAACAAATTTGTTTGAAAGCATATCTAAAACTAAATATTAAATGAAGTTTTGAGAAATAAAAACAGGTCAGAGTCAAACATATATTTTGCTTTGGGTATGTCAATTGTAAATTTTTACCATCGGATGAGTGACATATATTTAAATACCAAATGTTATCCGGTTCCGGTCTCTTTTTTTACTGTCTAGCCTTCAAGTGGAGATGGTGCTGCTCCTGTGTGTGTACTTTTGTTTACCAGACGTTGCGAGGTAAAAATATTGTAACTCGGTTTGTATATTTTAG
The DNA here is from genome assembly GCA_021229015.1 of Solen grandis. Taxonomy (NCBI): domain Eukaryota; kingdom Metazoa; phylum Mollusca; class Bivalvia; order Adapedonta; family Solenidae; genus Solen; species Solen grandis. The sequence goes on from CM037785.1 coordinate 8,558,349, forward strand.
TGTTTGGATGAGGGTCAGGGTTAAGGCATTTTTTGTGGGTAGTGTTTGTGTTTGTTTTTTGGGCTGAAATAATGGCTTTTTTTTTTTGAAAAGCTGAATTACATATCGAGGTACACCTCGTTAAAATATACCTCGCTATGGCGATATTCAACATACAGACCGAGGTACAACCCGCAATAGCCTTACTAAAATAGTAATGTGTGTTGGTGTTAAACGTGAAGCTTCTGATCTGGTGCTTTTGTGTGTTGGTATTTCTGACTTGACTATTTGAGTTTACCGTCGCTTCGACAGTATTTCAGTTATATAGCGACGTCCAGCTAATTACATGTGGAGGAAGACCCCGAATGCACGGACATGTGGAGGAAGACCCCGAATGCACGGACATGTGGAGGAAGACTCCGAATGCACGGAGGCATCCGGGTAGAACCACCGACCTACCGCAAGCCAGCTGGAAGGCTTCCTCACATGAAAATCCGAATGACCCTGTCGGGTTTCGAACCCACGCGGTTGAGGGGCTGAGTGAGTGTTAAAGTCAGCGACTTTACCCTCTCGGTCACGGAGGCTCCTGGCTTCTGATTAGCCTTTAGTGTCAGAAGCTCCTTAAGCTAGCAAATGAAAATCCATATAAGCCGGTAAACTTGAAGCTGTTTATCATGGAGTTGTTCAAACTGATAAACAGGAATTTGTTTTGATCGTAGTAATGCTTTAACATCTAATACACTTTTTTTTTCTTTAGAATTGTAGTGTACAAACAAGGAACATTTCGAAACTGTCGTCACAAAAACTACGGCCAATGCACATGCATTCATAACAAACGGTAAGTTTCTTATCTACTCAAATCAGGACTTCCGAGAATGTGTAATAGTAAACAATCCTTTTCATGGAAAATGTACATGTAAAACTAATTTTAGCTAAAGAGTTAAGTTGCCTACATGAACTTTCTGGAAAAGCAAGAGGTTAATTAGTCCCATCAATGAGCCGCTCGGCGCGACATGATATTTTTGGTACTGGTTGTCACTCCTCACCGTAGGGGATATCGCCAAATCGAAAGTAGAACGATATCACTAATTATAGGTACATATATGTGGACTAGACATATAGTAGGGAACTGAAGGGGTAACTGTGAAAGCAAAGAGGTGTCTCATAAGTCAGAACAGGCTAGCTCTTTCAATAGAGGTGACACTATCACAAACAAACACTTTACTTTTATAATACTGCCTTACAGCGATATCACGCCGTAGACAAGTGGCATGTTACCACACCCAGTCACATTATCCTTGGCAGACCGTCTGGACAGGAGAAATGTTAGACACATTTTTGTTTGTTTGTTAGTTTGTTTGTTCTTTAATCATGACTGGAAGTATGAAGATAATAGCCAATAAATACTTAAGAATGGATAAAATATGAAAAACTGACCAGAAGTCAGATAAGTCTCATTTTAAAACACACTTGAGATCGTTTCCGGTTTTGTACTCTTAATGCAAATAACAATTGTAGGGGTCTGTTGAAAAATGAATATTTATAAAGAATGTGTAATGGATCTAACGACTCAATAGGTCTCGGTGGTTAAGTGGTTAGAGTGTCCCCACCCACCTGCTCGGGAAGGTCGTGGGTTCGATTCCCAGCCGCGACATACAAGAATCGTTAAACATTGCTCTGGAACATAACAGGTAAGCTAAGTGTGAGGTTAATATGACTGTGTGTTGTGTCATGCCACTTGTCTACGGTGTCATATACGGCAGTAAGGCAGCACTTTATTTTTTATTTTTATTTTTTTTGTAGAAGGGTGACCAAAACCAGGCGCGGATCCAGGATTTTGGGTTAGTTGGGCCTAAGTCCAGCAACTACCGGTACTTACATTGTATTAATGACATGTTTAATACCATTTATTTAAACACACACGCTGTTGTTGTTGTATTGGAGTTTACCGTCGCTGCGATAGTATTTCAATCATATATACACAGAGGTACCCGGGTAGAACCACCGACCTACCGCATGCCAGCTGGAAGGCTTCCTCACATAAAAAATCCGAAGTCCCTACCGGGATTCGAACCCACAGCAGTGAGGGCTGAGAGATTTGTAGTCCACGACTGTAACCGCTCGGCCACGGCGGCCCAAACACGCACGTATATTGATTTAACAGAGAAAACAGTTATTATATCGGCATAATATTTTTTTTTACTAAATCATTAAATAATTCCACACAAAACAATCAGTAAATACTGGTTAAATTCAATTCAACTCATATAGTTTATTTTCAAAGTCGACAGCGCAGCTCTCTTTCGCAAATACATCAATAATTACAATAAATTGATAATGCACGAACAATAAATCACAAGATTATATGTATACAATTCAAGACGCATGTGTACATTAATTAGTTACAATATATTTAATATCAGTAACGGTAAATCAGGTATTATTATATGGGCAAAACATTTATACTATGTATTTATTTATTATACATACTTTATTTATGAACTTATATTGATATTATTTAAATTTACACGATACTTACATTTTTACAATCATCTTGAATTATACAACATTCAATATGTCATTCTTAGTCCTTTAATGCATTAATGAATTGTTTCCGCAACTGGAATCTCTGTTTTCAGACAGAGCACTATACTTTTAATATCATTTTGTTTTCACGTATACTTATCGAAAGTATTTTTTTAGGTATTTTGCGTCTTATACATCCATATTTTGGACACACAAGCAAGAAATGATATATAGATTCTATCATAGATGAGTTACAAGCACATAATCCTTTTTTCTAACTGTTCCATCGTATCTCCCTACCTCAGTATTTAGTTCATGGCTACATGAACGAAATTTACTCAAAACCTTTGATAATAATTTTTTTTTATTATTTCAAAGTACGTTTCAAATCTAAATTCTGTTATGTATTTACAGTTAGTTTCAAGTTTTGGACTATTATTTATACATTCATGCCATTTCTGTATAAACTTTGTTTTATCATTGGTATATAGTCAGAATTTTTCCATATTTTTCCAAAACCTAAGTTTTCTAAAAGCGATTGAATTCCAAAGACCCAGTTTCTTTTTTCGCTTGACTATTCAGTATTTTAAACATTAGCGGATCTTGATTAAAAGATATTTTAATGTGCATTATTTACATATTGTAGATAATGAAAATCTTCATTGTTCTCCCAAAACTGCTGTATTGGGGGATTGTGATCTTACGCCTAAAATGAATTTACAATATTTTATATGTATACGTTAAATTTCATCAATTTCATATACTCCCCACACCTCTGAACAATATGTTAGAATAGGTGTATTCATTTTGTCAAATAACTGTAGTTTTGCTGAAACATGTATATCAAAATTTAAACGAAAAACATTTAACAAATCCGACACCCCTCTCATTGCTTGTTCAGACAATGATTTAATTGCATAGGACATATTGCCAATATAAAACATATTAATACCCAAGTTACAGAACTTATCCACAACTTAAATAAGCTGTTCATTTATATTCCACTGACATATTTTCTCCTTATTCTTTTTTTTCAAAAATGCATATTTTTGCTTTTCTTGCATTTATTCACTTTATAAACACTTTCGCTGCCTAAAAACGTAAATCGACGGCACCAATGATATGTTAAAAACTCATTTATCCGATTTATAATGGGCACGCATGATAATCAGGTAATTTACTAGTGCTACATCTGAGAATAATTTTAAAGCAAAAGCAAAAACAGTCATTTTGTTTTCTTTCACACTTGTCGAAAAAAAAAAACCACAAAAAAAACACACAACAACAACAACAAAAAAACCCCATCTAAAATCTGTCTGAGACTGGTATAACTGAATGGATCCAGCCTTTTGCACTTCGATGGACCGGACAATTTTCAATGTATCGACTACTTCTGCTTGTTTAAATGGCAGAAAGGTGCCAAACCAGCGAAAAATGAAACTGATACGAGAAAACTTATGTAAAAAACAAACTGAAAATGACATTTCGATATTGATCAAATTGACTGACTCTAATTGTCATATATGAATTTTAAAAAAATTGTGGATAAACGCATAAAAACCCACCTTGGACGATTTTAGGGGGGGGGGGGGGGGGGGGGGGCGCTTCCGACCCCTCTAAATCCTCCCTTGAAAACTGATGGAAAATATTGTCGATGGGACGTAAAACCCAGGCAAACAAAATCATACACAACAACAACAAAATCCTCCAAGTTTGAGTCTCTCTCTCTCTCTTTCTCTCTCTCTGAAACCATTGTTATTTGGATAGCGACAATCTTTGTTCCGCGCGTTGCATGCTGGTTTATACAGTTCTTGGCAAAAACCAATTTGTCACTATATCAAAGTAATTTATTTATCTCAAGTACATATATGTTTAAACATCATGATATAGCCTGGTACTAACTTTGTGACATAACTAAAAAAAATGTGACATATGAATATAATATGCATATAACACAAAAGTCACTTTGAGTTAATATATAAAAAAAAAAACTGCCAGAAAAATGTTTTATTAGATAACATTGAGCGAGAGAGAGAGAGAGAGAGAGAGAGAGAAAATTGAAGAGAAATTAATTCGACTCAATAGTTCACTGCTTTAACAGATCGCTTGCGTAATAGGCCTAATAGTTTATTCAATCTTCTAATATTCTGTCGATCTCTTATAATAAGAAAACAAAGATGTGTTTAGCATATACTTACATCATGTAGTTCCTTAGTACACTTTGCACTTTCACAAAATACGGAGTGGTATATGATGGCTGTTTACGTCATAGGATCCTTTTTCGATTTATCTTAAGGACGTGCGTGACAATTTGCTACATTTTCGATATAGATCAAGAAGGAAAAATTAAACTGTTCAATATATTTTTTAAACTGTGCATGATTATAGAGAATCATAAAAGAAACATTTTTATGGGGAAAAAATGGGGGTCACCGTCCTACTTTTTGAGTTATCTGCCCCTGAATGGGATATTTTAGGCCAGATCTGTTAAAAGTAACATTTTACAAAACAGTTAAACTTATGAAAATGGTTGTATTGACCGTTTGAATCAGTGAATATTATCATTTTAAGTCACTGTCATCTCCCCATTATTCACCGAAAGACATTAAATAATATTTTTATTCCCCCCATTTCGATCTGACCACTAAACTGTCCAATTTCCATGTCTTCCTATATGCACTTGGAGTTGTATCGCGATCATGATCTAACGTTATTTGCGGTCATGATCTAGTTTTAAAATACCCAACTGTGGATCCGAAGGTTGTGGGTTCAAACACCATTTGAGACGAATATTTTTCAAGACATTCCAAGGCGTCACGTACTGGTCCAACCCAGGAACTTTCAATAAGTAGTAAGAACTTGTTTCCCAATCGACGTAACTTTATATTTTACACCCTTATATGCTGAGCGCCAAGCTTAAGGAAGATAGGCCGTACTAAAGTTTTATGATTTTGGTTAGTCCAAGCATTTAGTCGTTGGATTTGAAGCTAATTTTCGATTTGGTCAAATTCTACTTCTAAAGTTATAATTTCGTGTTCTGGTGTAACCAGCATATATGTACAACAATGGCCGTCGATTTAAACGAAGAGTTATCAGATTCCGAGCTTTATTTCAACTAACATTAGTTACCTGTTTTACTTTTAATTCATATCTCAGTAAAGAAATAAATTATCTACCAATGTCAGAAAAGTTTTTAGGCCAACCTGCACCATTCACGTATGATATCATAAGTTGTTAAATATCTACCTAAATGGAAGTCGGGATTTGCTATGCTTTTTATGTTGTTTTGTTAAAAGACGTAGCTTATGCCAAAACGTAAACGGTAAAATGCCATAATAATGACCATGAAAGTTGTAAAAAATGCATATGCAGAGCTTTTAATGAAAATGTTGGTATGTCGCGGCCGGTAGCACTTGAACCACATGATTTGGCCGTGTGGGGCCGATTTTCATCAGCCTTATCCACATAGGTAGCACATCACACTAAATGTAGCCACAGCTTCTTGAATAGCGTAAATATTCTGGATTTAAATGGCTGTTTGTCTTTTAAATGCCTTTTTAGCATCAAATTTGTTCTTGTGACTTCTAATATGAACTCTGGCAAATTCGAAAACAGGGCCAAGAATCATTTGTTCATGCATGAGAATGTCAAGGACGCCATTTTCTGTAAACAGTGCTTTTCGTCTGCATGGTGGTAAATATCAAGTCATTTTACAAGGGGTACAAACTTTTAGCAATTGCCAAAAATATTCATGCGTGAGCACCACATTTTTGGGGATAGTTTGCAAGTATAGGGAGTTGCTAAAGCAGAAACACTTTGTTTAAAGCCCTTCTATTTGCAGATATTTTTTGCCAGAGTGACAAAATGTGGTGTTAGTGGTCTCGGCCCACAGTAGATTTTAGTCTTCAACAGGATGAATCACAGCTTCTCGTACTGCCTGACCACGGTAAATGTCACAATTTTATTGCAGAGTTGCAATGCAATGACTAATATGTTATCAATAAATTGTGTCTTTTTTTCCAGTTTTTTTTTTATTTCGGAGTCAGGAATTTTGAACATCTTGTTTGTGGGACGTGGACAACAAAAAGTTGGATTTTAGTGTGGATTGCTACAATAGTGATAAACATAAACCGTCCCGGATATAATCACAGCCAGACAGGCAAATACACCCCCACGTGATCACGTGATTTTTTTTTTCAGGGAGGACATCCCTCACCTCCATATTTATGTAGGGGTGATCCTCCTTATATTCATTTTAACCCGAAGTAACTTTAAGTCTGTAATAGACATTTGGTATTTTACATTTATGAAGACGCAATACAGCAATCTCTTACCAATTCAATTCATTGTTTAAGTGCACAAATGTACAAACCTTTGTCGTTCAAAGCAAATCAAGTTGACTATTTTGTCTTACACTCATTTAGAGTATATATGGAAACTAACTGACCCGCCTTGGGGCCTCATATTTCGGGGGTTCAACAACTTTTAGTAAGAAGAGGGCCATGGAGGTCCTGGAATTGCTCACCTGAGAACCAGGTATAAGTGGGGAAAAAGGAAACAGCAAACTTCTTATGGCATAATGGAAAATGTGCTCCTCTGGCATTGGCAACAGACCCAACTGATTTTAACAATCTTGTAGAAAGTGACCCCAAGGAAAATCTGTGTCAAATAAAAGAAAAATTAAAATTAAAACACTTTGAAATCCAGACAGTACTTTTGCTCAAAAAGATTTTTCATTTTACATTTAAGGAAAACTGGCTCCGCTCCTAGTGGTCATGTATTTCGATGGATCAAAATAATTTTAACTTTCTTAAAAGACAGTGACTTAAGAATCCTATGTGCTAACTTCTTTGAAATCTAGCCAATACTTTTGGAAAATAAGATTTTTCAAATGTGTACAATATACATATATGGAAAACGGACCCCCACCCCCAACGGCGATCATGTTTTTAGACGGATCCAAATTATTTTAACAATCTTGTTAGAAAGTGAACAAATACTTAGAAATCCAGTTAGTGCTTCTGGACGAAAATACTTTAGAAGTTTTCACATTATTTCTCTTTTAGTTGCCATGGAAACCAGATTCCTGCATGGGATTTAATTCTTTGAACAACTTTGGAAGGGGACTACCCAAAGAACATTACTGTAAATTTTTCTGACAATTGGCTCAGTAGTCTAGGAGAAGATGTCGTTTTAAGTTTTATGTTGACGACGGATGACCTACGTCGGACATTAATCGGTTGCAATAGCTCATCTTTGAACAAGTTGATTAGTTATGATGGGGGCCGCCGTGGCCGAGCGGTTACAGTCGTGGACTACAAATCTCTCAGCCCCTCACCGCTGTGGGTTCGAATCCCGGTAGGGACTTCGGTTTTTCATGTGAGGAAGCCTTCCAGCTGGCTTGCGGTAGGTCCGTGGTTCTACCCGGGTATCTCTGTGTACTCGGGGTCTTCATCCACCTGTAATTAGCTGGAAGTCGCTATATGATTGAAATACTATCGCAGTGACGGTAAACCCCAATACAACTATGATGAAAGGCTTCGAGGTGACCATTTGAGCCAAATTATTCTGACCACTGACACGCATATGGACATCTGCTGTTATGCACCTACATTTTTTTTATATTCTATATATTAAATATTTTCTTGACAAAGGCATTTTGTCGCCAAATACCTGTACTTAATTCGACACACCCGTGACTATCCTAGGAATATCAAATATCTGACTACTCCGGGTGCCTGAAAGGCGAAGTGGTACGCGCTTGCTTTTCACCAATGCGTACCGGGTTCGATTCAAGGTCACGTACGTGTATGTAGTGGTAGCCCGCCCGGACACGTGGGTTTTCTTCGGGTTTCCGTTCCCCCCACTGCCCCCATTAATGACCACATACGCCGCCACCAGAGCCATCGCGAATAATAAGTAGGATTGTCTACTCCGTATCAATATTTTCCTGTTTATATATTTACGTTACCATGTTTCATTAGTAGCTGCTGTAAATGAGAACATTCCAGAATATAAAATAAATGAAAAAACATATATTTTCCTTCCGTGTAAATACAGTTCATTGTCCCGATAACAAAAATAGCTAAAGAATATCTCATAAAATAAAAGAAAGGAAGAATATCATAAAACCAGGCATAATACTAATTGCTGTCAAATTTGTTTAGTCCAGGTAAGGTTTGTGAATTGTACAACGAAACAAAAAAATCCCTTTAAAAGGAAGGCTTGTCCAATTAATTATTAGCCGGTCTATCCAAAGCACCTGTTGCTTAACATCCATTTATTTATTTATTTATTTGACATAATAACCAAATATTCTCGAATTAATGGATTCACCGGTAGACTATGGATTTAGATTTCATGAATAAGTAGTAATACAAATATTATTTCAAGGAGTTAGATGTTGATTGCTGCATTTGCTATATAACAAACCGAATTGTGAAAAAATTGTATTTTAAATCAAAGTATCAGAAAAGCATCACAGTCAGGGGTGCATGTGGCGCTCCATGCATTGAGTCCCTGTGTTTCTGTAGCGTGTTCGGTGAACGTAACAGTCGATATCGTGAGCGGTTATCGTAGTGTAAGCAGAATGTTTAACGTTACGTGAAACCTTGGAACAAAATAACTTGGAACTGTAGTCCGCTCGCACAGGTTTCACGTAGTGCTTAGCTCAGTTACTGATGGAGATCCTGTATACCGTGGAAAGCTTATATTTTTATCCTTCGACTGACACATATCCCTTAGAAATCGGATGAAGAAATGAAATACTTTTCTGATTTTCTATTTTATTTACGTTTAGTAAAACATTTTATGTTTAGTTTAATACAACAATTATAACCGGCTGAATGAGAGAATGTCACAGACGTTAATCAAAAGCCCCAGTCATAAAATGGCGACGAGCATATAGTTTTACACTTGTCCGTGTGTGTGTGTGTGTGTGTGTGTGCAATCATGTAATCGCGTCCCGGTTGTAATTTTGTTGTATATAGTCGTGTTTTGAAATTTTGAAACTTGGCATAGATGATCTCTTGGACGAGACGATGTGTCGAGAACATGAACTAGGTCTCTAGTTTCAAGGTCAAGGTCACCGCAGTCAGATGAGTTAAAAATCTGTGCTGGCTGTAATTTTGTTGTTTATAGTTGTGTTTAGAAATAACTAAGATACATATCCCTAGGACAACACGTTGTGCGTGAACTATAGAACCAGGTCGATATAGGTTGACAGTCAAGGTCACATCGGTTGAATGCAATCAATTGTGTCCTGTCAGTTACTTTGTCGTGTTTTGAAATAATTTGGCACAAAATATCCCTGGAACAAAATGATGAGTCGTGAACAAGAACCAGGTCGCTAGCTTGAAAAGGTTCAAGGTCACAGCAAGTGACAACATTAGAATCACGAGCTGCTTTTGTAATGCACTCGACGAGCATATAGTGTTACACCTGTCCAGTTCGTAGTTGATGGGTAGGGGTTTTCCGAGTACATATAAAAAAGGGAATATTTCGAATTAATTATTTCTTTACTGAAGGTGTCTAATTGAGTACTGAGGGGAATTTGTCTTGTGCTGGGGTCCCTTATCTGTTGTGCATGAATTATTCTTCTTGTTTTTAATTTATCGCCAGTTTAGCCTATATATAATTATTGAAGTCTTTACATCTTATTACATAAATAACATTTCTTACATTACATGTCATGTCGGCATTTATATCAAATATTTTTCCATTAATGTTAACGGTTGATCCTTCAAGTATACATTTGCAAAGACTACAGTTTGGTTTGCCACATTGTTTTACTTTATGTGCTTCTTTGTTGTTATCCTTAAATTTTGCGCTGTTATGTTTGGAGGTTGTCTTTTACTTTTGATAATTTTTAGTTGTTAAATACTTTTTATCATTTTCTCGTCTGATTCTAAGATGTGAAAATTGTTCTTGAATATTCCAAACATTTCTGTGTTGTGTGGGTTGAAGGTTGATACATATGGTATAATATTCTCGTTACTTTTCTCATTAACTTTTAGGAGGGTGTCTATTCGAATATGTAATTTTTTTTTTTTTTTTTTTTTTTTTTTTTTTTAATTCCAGAGTCGAATAGTTTTTTAGGATATTTTCTTTCAATTAATGAATTTTTAAGTTTTGCAAGACTTGTATCCCTTGTCTCCTTGTTAGATACAGTAGTGCAAATTCTCCGTGCTAAGTTATAATGAATGCTATTTTAAGTATGTCTGGGATGGCATGAGAAGTAATTTAGGTATTGTTTGATATCCGTGTCTTTAAAATGAATATCTGTGAAAATTTTTGTATGGTGTTTCTGTATCAAAATATCAAGAAATGGTAAGGAGTTGTCACTACTTTCCATGGTGAATTTTATGACTGTGTGCTAGTTGCTTAGTAAATTAAAGAATAAATTTAAATCTTTATTTGATCTTGTCCAAAAGATGAAACAATCATCTAAGAATCTTTTCCATTCCTTGTGCAGGCATTCTTCGAAGTTTTTTTATTTATTTTTATTTTTTTTTATTTTTAGTTGTGTGTGACGTAGTCACTCACAACTATAGTACCTACATTCTAAGAGTCCGATTCTCTACATTTAAAACCGAATAACCTCATAATATTTTATGAATGATCGAACGATTGAAAAGAGTTCTATAAAATGGGTATAATGAGATTCAGCCAAAGTGTTGAAAACTCAACTTTGAGTAAAAAAAAAATCATAGTTACGGGAAACAATAATTGTATGTAGCATTCCCTGTGATGTTGCGTAACTTTCACTTAACCGTGAGGAGGAGTATTGTTTCTTTCTATGCAAAGGTGGCTCGTGCCTGAATTTGGATGGTAGATGTGCAGGTTTTGGTTATTTAGTGGTGTTACAATAGTCCATATAGAATATAATTCCGATACAAATCCGCATAACTTACTAATAATCACATCAAGCTATCTAAGATACATCGAGATACCCTAGGAGTTATTTGTTACTCTATGGAATGGCTGGCGTGTGTATATATCTGCTCTCAGAAGTTACTAATGACATAGAGCCACTGATGGAAACTGTGCCGTCGCTCGGTAGTACAAATCAAAGCGCTGATAGTGCTAAGAGAGCAGTATTTTCGCATTTCTTTTGTTTATCAAAGTAACTTTAATAAACGGGGGTCAAATTTTCGCGCAATGCTAATAACCCCACTTTAACGTTACGTTAACATTGTCATTACAAGAAATTAAAGATGAATGCACCATTTGTTTCGTCAGACTGTTAACAATTGTCACATCGCCACTCTTACTCTCCCTATTTCTATAGCCAACAATGAACAATCGTTTATTTTTTTAATATGAGTTTGATATTTGGCAAAAACTAAGTAACACTGCATGTCTGCAGCTCATCAAACCCTCTTCCACTTGAGACACACACAACTTCAGTGCATTCAGCGCTTTGATTTTTTTATATGCAACAGTTCCTGTGGCTTAGTGTTTGATTCTTCTAAGTAACCTGGAAATAAAGTATATATATTCAGCCAACAATAACCCAATAAATCAGCTTTGTCTTTGTTATTTTTTTTAATGGACAGCTAACATTTTTAGCTGTGTGTGACGTAGTCACTCACAACTATATTACCTACATTCTGAGGGTCCGTTTCTCTACATTTAAAACCAAATAACCTCTCAATTTTGTATGAATGGCCGAACGATTGAACAGAATTCTACAATACAGGTTCAGCCAAAGTAGTGAAAACTCAATTCTGAGTACAAAAGAAATATTTACAGGACATAATTATTGTATATAGTATAAAAGCTCAGAAGAACTATTTCCCTAGGATGTTGCTTAACTCACTTTACCACGCGGAGGAGTAGAGTTTCTTTCGAATGCAAAAGTGGCTTCAGTTATTTAATTAGAGGTGTATCAGTGGTCCATATATAAAGCTTGAATAACGATAAAAAAATCCGTATAACCTCCTTATAATCGCATCTAGCTATCTCAGATACATCAGAGACATCTCCAGGGGTTATTTGTTATTGATTTATATTTCTTTATTTTTTTATTTAAAATTATTTTGTTAATTTATTGATTTTTTGCCGCCTTGTCAATCAGTTAGGAAAGTGTTTCCAATACAAACAAATTGCATGTGGCAAGGTCATGACAGGTATCATCTCTAATTATTCATTAAAATAAATGAATGAGATCAACGAAATTGATAATCCATATAAACCACATTTCTCTCTATCTCTCCCCCCCACCTCTCTCTCACGTCTAGACGTGTAAGAAGATTTATACGCTACGCAGTGTTTATTTAACACCACTATCGGTGTGAGACCCCCTACTGCTCAATCAATTAGAAAAGTCTGTCAGATCAGAAATGATCATTCCAGGTATCATCATCATCAGCAGCAGCAGCAGCAGAAGAAGAAGAAGAAGCAGCATTATAATCGAAACTGCATCCTTCTCTTTAGTCATCAGGACAACAACAACAATCATCATCATTTTCATCATTTAATATTTCAAGAGACATAACATTTTATTTCATCACAAATAAATACAGACATATACATAAAGTTTAATATCAAGTGTTTGATATGTATGACGTATGTGATACTTATAATGCCAGTAATGATAAGCAAATACATATTTGTTTCATACAGTTATATGTATAAGTTTTACACATTAACTGACTTACAGTGTGAACAATCCCATTGCCAGCTTGAAAGGCGCCTTTTCTTACTAACACCAACACATCTTAAATGAAACCATTTATTACATTTGCGATTTTCACAGCCTATCATATCATCCACAAAATCTGGCATTCCATAAAAGCATCTGCTTTATTTCTTTCCCATATTGGCAATAGCAAAAACACCACAATAATACGAATGTGGCTGTTGCTGTACCCTTGGTACTTTAACAGACACATTATTAATATTATATATCTGACATAGTTGAATCTGCACATTGAATTTTAAGTGTTTTAGTTTATCTGACACACTATCTAAATAATACATACAATTTACCCCCCCCCCCCCCCCCCCCCCTCATTCAAAAAACTACATGTCCAATGACAGTTTCTGTCAAAGTGAATTTGAGTACATGGCGGTGTTGCCGTTTGAAACTTTCTCGCTGAATTCCAAGTTTTGTCTTTTGGTCATGTTTGTGTATTGAAAGCCTTGAATGTTTTATATTGTTTAGAAAGTATTTTATCAACTGCATTAATATGTTTGTCGGTGAGCAACTTGTTTGATTCAGTTATTTCTTTGTCATGCATGAGAAGTCCAGTTCAGGTAGCCATGGTACACTTGTGTATGAATCTTCGCTATTTAATTTTTACAAAGACATTATCTTATTTTGTATCAAAAATTGTTTTCCAATTAATTTAGCATCGGTCTAAAAAGTAAGTGTGGAAATGTTTGTTATAATCTGCTCTCTGTAAGTTTTATAACCCCGTAACTATGACACCTGTCATAACGATATACAGGTAATCCATTTCACTATACGTTTAATACCATACCGGATCCCGGC
>CM037785.1:8572450-8622450 GCA_021229015.1 Solen grandis
AATTTATTTGATGAACAAAGTTCCTTGACGAAATACTACCTTTCATGAACTTTTCAGAAAACTGTTTTGAAATCACATTTAAAGAAGAACATTTCATTTATTTTCATAAAAAGACATTGGATTTTCAGACTGGTCAGAATGGGGACAATGCTCTCAAACGTGTGGAACCGGAAGTCAGACGAGGTCACGTGTTTGTAATACTCAAAAAGGTAGATTGTGTGAAGGTAAAACAACTGAAAAACAGAATTGTAACACACATGAGTGTCCGGGTAAGTACTTTTGAACGAAACATTCTTAAGCATTTATTAGAGTTTCTGTCTCCAGTGGACATTCTTATTATCCTTTTATTACCTTCTTGTAATGGTTAACGATTCAGTCCTGGATGCTGTGCAGACGTCTAGTTTTTATGTATATATGTTTATATTGCAGTTAGAAATAATACCCCTGGTGTCTGCGCAAATAGGTTGCGAGACATAACAATAGACAGTCATGCAACAAGACTGTTGGTATCACATAGATACTACATTCCTTTAGGATGGAAATTAATAAATGCATTCCCGTGTCTGCTTTTTAGCTCACCTGTGCACTTGTGCTCAGGGTGAGCTTTTGTAACCACTTTTTGTCCGTCGTGCGTCGTCCGTCGTCAACAATTGCTTGTGAACACTCTAGAGGCCACAGTTTTGGCCCAATCTTCATGAAACAAAGATGTTTGCCTACATGAAATCTCGGATGAGTTCGAAATTGGGTTATGTGCGGTCAAAAACTACGTCACCAGGTCAAATCTTTGAAAAACATTGTGAACACTCTTGGGGCCACAGTTTTGGCCAATCTTCATGAAAAAATGGTCAGGATGTTTCTTTACATGATACCTTGGATGCGTTCAAAATTGGGTCACATGGGGTCAAAAACTAGGTCACCAGGTCAAAAACCTTTGAAAACCCCTGTGAACACTCTAGAGGCTTCAGTTTTACACTTATACACTTGTGCTTAGGGTAAGCTTTTGTGACCGCTTTTTGACCGTCGTCTGTCGTCCGTCGTCAACAATAGCATGTGAACACTCTAGAGACCACAGTTTGAGCCCAATATTCATTAGATTTAATCAGGATGTTTGTCTACATGATATCTTGGATGAATTCGAAATCGGGTCACGTGAGGTTAAAAACTAGGTTACCAGGTCAAATCCTTGAAAATCCTTGTTAAATCTTTTTTTTTGGGGTTTCCCGGATGAGTTCAAAAATGGGTCACATGGGGTCAAAAACTAGGTCACTAGGTCAAATCTTAGAAAAACCTTGCCAACACTCTAGATGTCACAGTTTTAGCCCAATCTTCATTAGATTTGGTCAGGATGTTTGTCTACATGATATCTTGGATTCCTTTGAAAATGCATCACATGGTGTCAAAGACTAGGTTACCAGTTCAAATATTAATAAAACCTTGTGAACATGCTTAAGGCCACATTTTTGGCCCAATCTTCATGAAACGGATGAGGTTGAAATTGGGTCATGTTTGGTTAAAAACTAGGTCACTAGGTCAAATCTTAGGAAAACTTTGTGAACATTCTCGAGGTCACATGTTTGGCCCTACCTACATGTAACTTGGTCAGAATTTGTGTTTACATCAAATCTCGTATGAATTCAAAACTGGGCCACATGCGGTCAAAAAGTAGGTCACAAGGGTAGATTTTAGAAAAAATCTTGTGAACACTCTAGGGGCCTACATTTTTGTACCAGTCTTCATTAAACTTGAAAAGAATGGTGACTGCATGAATTCCCAGTTGAGTGCCAATTCAGGTAGGATCGAAATCTAGGTCACTTAATCAAATGTAAGGAAAACACTTTAGATGCCACTCTTTTGTCATCATGCCAAACACAGCGATCTTACTCAGGTGAGCGACACAGGGCCATCTTGGCCCTCTTGTTTAAAATCAATATGATCTCTAAATCTCCAAGATGTTGTCACTGAGATGCTGCATTTTTGTACACCCATCGTTCAGCAAATGTCATCTCTCTAAAAAATATAAATAAAAAGTTCACTTATTTGCGAAACAAAATAAAGCAATACTATCGTATTAGTTAGTTTAAACATTTTTATTTATTGAATATTATCACTGAACAAATCACATACATACAATACTGAAATAGGATTGAATCGGAAGGTTAAAGCTAATTGGCATTTATTACTTTGCAAGTTTTGATATTTTTTTTAAATAAACTAATATGTTGCTCTCCTACACTATATAACTTTCCGATATGTAATGTCAAATTTAAAAAAGAAACAATAAGTAGTAATTATAAATCCCTGGCATCAATATCAATATAATGAACTTTTAACTTTTCCCTACTATATTTTTGCACAGTTCTCAGCACTTGCTGTCACGGATCAAGTAGATAAGCACCATTTTATAAAGCAAACGCACTGCTAGAGAATAAACTGTCTTTTAAAATTTGTTTTCACCTAGAGTAGAGTCGGGTATTGCTCTACCTTTCGGTAGTTGACAAATTATAGCTGCATGTGTGTGTTTGTTACATTTTGTTGTTGATATGCCACATTAAGTTAAATATTAACGTGCAAGTTCATTGCTGCTTACAAAATAAAAAAAAAAGCTTAAGAGCCCGAACAGGATAGGGTAGTTTCGTATATGCTTATGGGTATGATTTAGATTATGTTTAAGGGCATTTTGATTTTTTGTTAAAGTTAAATGATGGGCTAAATTAATTATAGAATATAAGTTAAATCAAGCATGAAACAGTGTGAACTGGAATAACGATCTATATGACAGACATTAAATGACATACAAAGCCATTAATTTTTTATTAAACCCAATCCGAAGAGGTAAAGTTTAATAATTTCTAGACAATGAGGTTTCGACTCAATCTTGTAAATTCCTGTATTACATAATGTTCGAATGTGTACATATATTTTCGGTGCACAACGTTTAATTTAATGCCAGTTTCAGTTTTATGTTAAACGTGTTTCGACTAAAGAGATTGTATATAATAATAATAATAATAATAATAAAATAAAAAATAAAAAAATATATCAAAATAAGTCTTGTTTTAATTGCAGCTAGCAGGAGGCTGAAAAAAAGAAGGCAGAGAATAAAGATAAAACTAAGTCATCTCCAAATACCAATCAACATATCTGATAACAATATACTGTAAGATCAAAAAGAAAATATGTCTTTTATATTTTTCTTAGATTCTGAGTTCTTAGATTTCGTTTCACTTGATGACAGTATGCCTTGTGGAAAAAAGCAAACTAAACGTTGTTTTTAAGTCAAAGATTTTTTAATATCGGCCAATGAGAACATGCCTTTTAAATGAAAAACTCATTGGCGCGCGTGGAGGATTGAAAATCATGGAAACTTATAAAAATATGCTGTTAACAGTTGTATAAAAGGAACTCTTTGATTGGTTAAATAACTTGAAGGATCCAATGAAAATGAATGATTTGACAAATACTACAGCCATAAAATATATAGTGATATAAAATCCAAAGGCAGATACATAATTTCGATCGACCTGGCGTGGTATCCGACGATTCTTAGATGTATGCATTGTTTCTTTGGGTACCTTAACTGAATTTATTTGACACCAATTTCCAAAATAATTAAATAAAAAGACTATTAAGTAGCAAATCAAATATAATATGAAACATACCACACACTTTCAATATCTATAAAAAAAACGTATCCTTTTAATCACCTGATGTCCCCTCTTTAATTTTCTATCAATCCAAGCATGTGCAAATTAAAACCAAAATTAAAAATCAAACATTGCTAAATACCTAAACCACAATAGCTACCCTATATGTCCATAAACGTTCCGGAACCACCACTTTATCGTGTTGAACACCATCTTACTCTTGGATGGCGAATAAAAACATTAGGTTTAAAACTTAAGTGAATATATGTACGATCCATATTTACGACAATCGCAAAATTTCAGCTTCAGGTTTTCAACCAAATGTCCTACTACTAATTCTCTAATACTAGTCAAACTACACTTGTCAGAACCAATGACAAAGTGGCTAACTCTCCTCCTCCTTCCGCTAAATGTAAGACTTTCCACTAGCAAAGCATATAAAGGGAGATAATCATCCAAGCATCTACATCGCACTTATCATAACATAAATCTTAATTTCAAATCCAAAATCGTTTAATTCTCAGTTTAGCGTACGGACCAAAACATCACACAGAATTATTATGTAGGTCTTAAGTAAGTCGGTTTTATGAAATGCATTTCTAAAAAAAAAAAATATAACTTATTTGACGAAGATGTTTTGAAAGTTTATATGCATAAAGTGAACGTGACTTTAACTTTTAGGCGTTCTAAACTTTACATGATGAATATAATTCACTACTTATATTTAAAATATGAACGTTGTACAATTCCATATTAAACATTTCAAAACTAGGATTAGAGGAAATGATGAAATGTGGCCAGAATTTGACGCAGCCTGGAGTTATTGCCTACCCATCCGGTCGGAACTTTGCCAGCCGCTCAACTGTACGTGGTTCATCTCGGCCCCTGATGGCAAATTTGTCAGGATTGATATCATGGACTTTTGGATATCAGAGGATTGGGTAAGATTGATTTTATATTCAACGAAATTGTATTATAACAATCAGACTTATTCCGAATGACCGAACATTTAGTTATAAGGTACACTTTCGCTAGATCCCGATTTCCCTTCTGTATCTTATATTTAAATATGTTTATAGAATACCTGCTGTTTTAACGTATTCTCGGTAAGAAGAAACCCCTTTTCTGGTCAAAACCAGCATTTTCAACTGCAATATAGATATTTTCAACAGACTGTGAAGATCGATTTCATCCTCGCAGAAACCTTGACACGTTTGATTGGCACGTAATACACTAATTGCCATAGAAATCAAGTAAAAACCGCAATTCTTGTGTGTCTGCAGAATATAAATCTATATAGTTATTTTGAAAGGGCATGCTATGCAGTTTGCATGTAGCGCATCTGAATGTGTGCACCTGTGTGTAGAGACATGTTTTACTGAGATATTACGTAGCTGCTATGAGTGAACTCTTTACGTACAATAATAACTGTTCAATGCAATTTATAAATCTAAATTGCTTGTATATTTGTCCACATTGTATAAAGCCATAACTTGATGGGATATTTTTTTTTCTGTCCGCATTTGATTGTTAGATAAATATTGCGACAGCAGCGTCAAAAGGTGGAACGATGCATACCGATTTACGGCAAAATCGGAAGTAGTGGGTTAATTCACTGTATATCATAACGTGAAGGGCTATTGAAAATATGTATGAACTGATGATAATTGAATAATGAATCGCAAGAATCATACACAATTCAAAGTATATGTGTATGAACTTATGATTTATTAGTAAATCCATGATCATAAGAATAAATAACAATTCTATCTATCCTCTCGTCGAACATTTCAACTGTTCATGTGGAAATCTGTTCGCTATCTAAATGTCATGTATAAGATAAAAAAAATCCTTATATTGGTTACAAGAAACGTCGGATAGTGCGAACAAAAAGTCATGGTCCGGACTAGTTTGATATAAGTTTTACGGTATGTGGAAATGGGTGAATTGCAATGAAAAATGTCAATATTACAAATAAAAAATAAGTACTTATCATAGGCTACCCGGCGCACAATCGACCATAACACGACCCTGTAATGTCTCCAGTCAAACCTTTCTGCTTAATCCCACCCCAAAAATAATAACACAGTTCATATTTCATACAACTTTTCATCTTTATCACCGTACCAATCAGCACCGAAGTCGCTGCATATTTAGCTTGGACCCATTATTGAAAGATTCTTAGCTGAGACTTGATCTCTGGACAGACACGAAAGTCCACCTGCGCCAGCACATGGCTGAACGATTCGAATAAGATATCTGAGAAGCTTAAATCGTATGGACTTTATTCTTAAACACACACACACACATTATGTATACTTATATGCAAATATGTTAAAATGACAGGGTGTTTTCTTGTTGGCCCTTCGATCAAAATATTACAGAATCCAAATTAAGTCGCATTGTATTTGATGTTATGAAACAGGTCTGATTTACGGGATTTGTAAGAGAGTCTACAAGAATTATTCTCACGGACATGAAAAATTTACATATAACCAAAACATTTATTTATTCATATACATACCAGGAACCAAGTTTAACATTTAGAACCATATATTTATAAATACAAATGCATTATTAATTTCTTAGTTTATGTGAACGAAAACAATTTAAAATAATAATTTCATATTTTTATCAACATTATACATGTAGTCATTTTTAACCGTGTCGGTGGGTTTTTGGAACGTCGTTTTTTTTAGTTGTTTTTTTTTTAAATCAAAAACTTCAGTTCTGGCATTTTTTAGTTAAAAATATATGAATGTCTTGTTTATGAAAAAATGCATTTATATTAGTATATTAGCTGAGATATCGTGCCTTGAAAATAACGCATTTCCGATCGTAAATAGCTGATTTCCAATAGGAAGACTGAAAAATCCGATCGATTTTTACCTCTCGAGATAAACGATTGATAATGGCTGACTTCCTATCGATTTTTTTTATCGAGAACACCCTATCGTTTATTAGCGGTCGGTTAAAATCGATAAAAATATTTATTTTGTGTGGGCATTGTTACGAAAAAGTAATTTAATCTATTTGTAAACAAGTATTCAAAATCGCACGGTTGTGTAAAGTATGCATAAACCGGTACCCTGTGTTAAATCAGACATGTATTACACGTCTCTGGTTTTAAACGTATGGTATTCGGATTCATCAGAGATTTAAATTACCTAATGTTGCATCGTGGATTCAGATACCTAATTTGTGCTGTATTTTTTTTTCTTCCAACGTAAATTTGAACAAAAAGTAACGTTATTTAATAGAATTCTTCATTTGTTTTCATCAGTAGATCAACGTACAATACTGTATTGAACTATACGTTTCCAGGATCAAATTAGGGTAAAAGTTTTGACCTAAAATACTTTAAAGAATAAACCATTTGAAATTTATAACTGGTAGAGAAATTTCATGAACAGATCATTAACAATAGATATTTTATAAAATAGTTTTTATATAAAACTAAGGATATTTGTAATTATAGATAATGTTAATGAATAATTGTCATCTGAAACCATACTAAATTAGAGAATATACTGTAATATAACTCTCTGGTAAAGTGGTTACAGCTGCTGACTTACTATCACATAGCTCCTTCTATTGCGAGTTCGAATAACTGCAGGGTCACTTTTTCATATGAGTAAGCCTTTCTGCTGGGTTGTGATAGGTTGGTGTTTCTGCTCGGGTACCTCTGTTCATCCCTGGTACTTCCTCTACACTTTATTAGCAGGACATCACTATATAACTGAAATACTGTTATAGTGACGGTAAACCTCAGTACAAAATTGTTATGTGTCTTGTCATAGGTTAATAAAAAAATAAATAAAAAAGAAGCATCAGAGAAATGATTTCGGACTGTTAGTGCATGACTCATGCCAATGACCCCAGATTCAGACGTGGGGGGGGGGGGGGGGGGGGGGGCCACCCGTTGCGCGCCCCCTCTAAAATTCCCCGACCATCCATTAATATAGACATCCCCCCCCCCCAAAGAAAAAAAAATAAAAATAAAGAACTCGTAAGAAAGCACTATTTTCAGCAGTAAATGAAGATAAATCGCACAGGAATTCCCTAGGATCCCTAGTCCAACCGGAATAACACCCTTACCACGGCCCTGGCAAAGTGGCAAGCCGCTTGCATTGTCA
The DNA here is from genome assembly GCA_021229015.1 of Solen grandis. Classification (NCBI taxonomy): domain Eukaryota; kingdom Metazoa; phylum Mollusca; class Bivalvia; order Adapedonta; family Solenidae; genus Solen; species Solen grandis. The sequence continues at coordinate 8,580,231 of CM037785.1, forward strand.
CTGCCTACAATTTTTAAATATTGCACCCCCCCCCCCCTCCATAACCTGAAATCCTAGATCCGGCTCTGGTCGTAGTAGTAGTAGTTATAGAAGTAGTAGTAGTAGTTATAGAAGTAGTAGTAGTAGTCATTGAAGTAGAAGTAGTAGTTATAGAAGTAGTAGTAGTATTGGTGGTTGAAGTAACAAGTAGTAGTTGTTGTTGTAGTAGTTGTTGTAATAGTAGTAGGAGTAGTAATAGTAATAGTTGTTATAGTAGAAGTTATAGAAGTAGTAGTAGTAGTCATTGAAGTAGTAGTAGTTATAGAAGAAGTAGTAGTAGTTGTTGTAGTAGTAGTCATTGAAGTAGTAGTAGTTTTAGTAGAAGTACTAGTAGTTGTTGTAGTAGTAGTTATAAAAGTAGTAGTAGTATTGGTAATAGAAGTAACAAGTAATAGTTGTTGTAGTAGTAGTTATAAAAGTAGTAGTAGTATTGGTAATAGAAGTAACAAGTAATAGTTGTTGTAGTAGTAGTTATAATAATAGTAGTAGTAGTTGTAGCAGCAGATGAAGTAGTAGAAGGATAACTAACAGGATATATATTTCTACCCACGCACATCACGTTTTTTCATCTGTCATCATTGAAGTTTGCACAAGGGGTGGGCGTGCAAAAACGCAGGACTCAAACTCATAACCGCAGGAACACAAACATGGTACTTGCTCTACCAACTGAGCTATCAGTAGGGATTAACTATAAACAAGAGTATTCTTTGAAACATGTGTCACAAGCGTGACGTAAAATGTGTTTCGGACAGACAGACGACGGAACAGTGATCCCATTGGTCGCCTCTGCTTACAGCAGGCGATGCAAAAAGATCACAATTTAAATAAAAAAAATTAAACCATCAAACAAATATGTGTTAACAGATTTGGATTCAAACCCGTGAGCCCTAGCTTACATGGCAAATGCTCTACCGATTGAGCTGCTGGACAGCCAAAACACATCTTTTATTAATGAGTCTTACTTATAAATACTAGGCGATTACATTTTATAATGATTGTGAAGAAAATTTCTTGCAGCTTTATCAATTAAACTACATAAGCACATATGATAGTGCATTTGTAATACTCAACAGAAACCTGTGAATAATAAGCATAGCTCACTGAGACTAATATAACTCTGTCATTAATATTATATCTCTCGTATATTCATATATAAAGATGTATAGTAGTTCAGTTGATAAATTTTGCATTAAACACAACAATTTAAGAACTGATGAATGAATATTGGCAAAAACGAGCCCTTTATGAAATATTCTTAAACATCATTTATTACCCTAAATCAGATTTGGGATAAACTCATTAAAGGAGACTGTATATTGAGAATGAAATTCTGACTAGATACAAGGACATAATCTAATCTATGTACACTTTAAGAGGTCATAGTCATCAGAATTAAGGAACAAAATGTAATGCGATCAAATATCATATTTTCACATTGTTATATAGCAGACTCCTGCGTCTGTTTAAAATAAGATGGTAGGATTTGGCAAAAGTGCGTATCAAGTTTTCATTTGAAAATAAAAAAAACAACAACTTATCATTATCATTTCTTGAGTTGAGTTAAGTTGAGTGTCAACTTAAGATACCTTGGTAAAAATAATATTCCTAATATCATTATAAGTATCACATTTCATAATCACATGGAATTCGTTTTCAACACAGTCTCTACAAAATTGGCAAATTATGTTCTCTTCTGCTAACATTTCGAACCGACCTGTTTCTATGCGCAGTGGAGCGTAACCTGAACGGAATTTACTTAAAGCTGACCTGTGTTTCGCTGGCAGTATGGTTTTGACATAATTTTCAGTTCCTAAGTTTTGTTTAAAAAGTTTTTAAGTCCTTAATTTATTACCTCCATTGCCAGATCTAGACTGTTCTCTATTGATTGTATCACTCCATTGGCATACAAAACGTTCCAAAGCCGCTGTTTCAATACAACTAACTAGATATAAATACTATTCTCTATACATGTATAACTGCATAAATCATAATCTTTTAAATTTTATTAGAGACACTATAAAACCAGTTTTTACAAGTTCGGGCATATTTTTCAGCACAATATTTGAAGACTTGTTTATTTGTTCTATTCTCTTCCATGTTAAAACATCTTTCCCAGAATGCACACACTGAATTTAGCTGTCTGATTTTAACTGACTCCCATCCCATATCTCCAATGATTGCTGCATCAGGTGTTTATTTACTAGTGCCTAGTTAAAACCTCATTGCTCTGTTAAAAACCGCATCAATGCACGAAAATATTCTGGTACCCCAAATAACAGCCTAATAATTAATAAGTGGCCGGACCATGGAGTCAATAAGTTTTGTAAGGTAACCCTCCCGCGCTCCTGTATTTAACAATTAAAGGACCAAACTCTCTACTAGCAGATTGTGAAACAAATTTTACCATTATGCTATTATCTATGTGTTCACTCGGTGAAGACAGAGATAAACGTATTTATCTCATAGACTGATATTTTCATTTCCACACCTAAATACATAAGAAGTTCGCCTAACTGAGGGTGGTCTAAAATCTACAACATTACTTTTCTTAAAATTATCATACGATTGACCTGATTCAACTGAGACAATTTATCTAAGAGCAGTTGCAGATCCTGCTCATTTTCAGATAGGAAGACGATATATTCGGCATACATTAAAATACAAAGCTTCTCTTCGTTACCAATATCAAAATATATTCCAAAATTCTTTGATAAAGTTGCTAGGTCATCAATAACATAACACAATTAAAAATGTTCGGAGAAACACAGCACCCTTGTCTAAGACCGACTGCGACATTGAACCACTTTGTACACATTTTTCCCTTCAAGCACATAGCACTGAGTTTTTTCTTTAGGATAGTCATACGCCTTTCTAAAATCAATAAAAGCCGCAAAGGTAGATTGTTTCTTTTCCTTTCTGGTTTCAACTATATATGTTAAGGTAGATGAATGATCAATGGTACTACGTTAAGGTATGAAGCCGTTTTGTTCATCATTTATAACATTTTTCCGACTTGATCCATCGAGATATCCTATTATTTAAAACAATGCAGTAGAACGTGTACATGACTGGGGCTAACGTATGACTAAGTGGGCCCTGGGGGTCTGTGGTTCCAGACTTTGGTGTAGGGTTAATAACTCTTTTACCCCAGTCTGTCGGAATGTTTCCTGAGTTAAAACAAACATGTAAAAAAGAAATAAATGTATCGTTTAAAAAAAAATCAGCAAAATTCATCAAAACCACAGGCTTTACCCCTGTATGCACTGTTTACCGCAAGTTTCACTTCATCTGTAGATATACCATTATTATAAGCTCGCTCCTCGTCATGATTTTGTTGGGTATTGTTAACATTGGCATTTAAAGTTTCCCATTTTTCAAGCACAAGAATACTATCTTTTACAATCGCTCCGTCTTTTAATTTCAAATTAAAGGTATATTATTTTTCTTTGAATGGGCAACTCTAATTTTACCAATAAATTTCCAATCTCTGTATTATTATTTTCGACAATGTTACTTAAATCATGCCCGCAAGACATACCAGTATCTTTGAACAACCTGAGCAAAACATTTCCTTCTAGCAACGTAGTTTGACATAAATTTACGTTTTTCTGAGTGTACTCTGCATACTAGCCATACTTTCTCTGTTGCACATGCGCTATTCCAAAGATGAGTAAGTTGACCATTCCACCAGGGCTTCCCAACCCTTCGTTTCTTTTGATTGAAAATGCTGCAGCCTATAGCTTTGCATGAAAGTTTATTCTTCAATTTCCGGTTAATAGCTTCACAGAGGGATTGATACGAGTCATCATTATCCTGTTGGCTGCGTATACTCTCCTCAAGTTTAAAGATATATTCATGTATATTTCTAATAAAATGTTCATCTGCCATAAAATCATCTGGTATATAATCAACTTTAAATTTTGACGCCGAAGCCCTGTGTGATTTTGTCGTGGAGCCGCTATAAGCAAATTTCCACTTAAGACATTAGTGGTCGAGAATACTTGATATAATCTGGATACCTGCCATATTAATAAGATCTGAAACACGTATAACATTAAATTATGTAAACATGTTAAGACAGTCATGACTTACTGAACAGTAATCTACTGCAGAGCATCTCTGCGGTCTAATACAAGTAAAATCATTTTTTAAGAAAATGTCTTCCATTTAAAATACAAAAGTATGAATCTATTAAGAGTTGTACAAAATATCACAATAATCATTGCACGTAAAATCAACTACATATCTAGACGAAATATTATCAGTACCCTTTATAAGATCGATCTCATCGCTGCATCTACTATTGAAATCAACACATATAGAAAAAGGGCCTTTTTCCTGGCATTCATAAATGCTCGATAAGAGTGAATCATAAAATTTACATAAGTCAGTCGGTCTAGTTGAATTTTTGGGCGGCAAGTAACAGACGCGTGAATAAAAAGAAAACTCGTTACATAAATCTGTTAAGTTCAGCAAAAGAATACCTTTCGTTGAATTATCTTCTACTTTAATTTTAAAAGAGTTATACAATTCTTGCTTAACTAAAAATACATACCGTCTGACCCCGCCCAAGCGTTTCTAAGTAGTTCAGTTCTATTGTGACCATACCAAAGATATCCGTTAATCTTTAAGTTCTCGTTATTCTAAAATGCGTTTCAGCCACACCTATCAAGTCTAAGTATAAAAATTCAATAGCTTCTGATCTTAGGTAAAAATTGTCTGAAGACTGACTAACACTCCATCCATTTACGTTTCTGAATCCCGCTGAGACCTAGTGTCTTCTACGATTCCACGGGTTCTGTCCTCGCCTGTCACCATCGCGCCCGCGCACATTGTTCCCGCATAAATCACTCCGAGTTGATTGTCCCATTGATCGTTCCTGTGGCCCCTGTCCATATTTCTCGCGTTCCAGGGAAATGAGATATTTCACTAAATGGGGACAGGAGAGACCATTTTCTCGGGACCTGTCCCAACAATCCTGGGACGATTGGTGGAAGAGGGTTATGTCCCCAATGTATCTCATCTGAGATAAAATAGTATGGAAAACAGTGAATTTGATGTTGTGATATTGTTGACAGGCTTAAAGTATTCCTTTCGGGTGAAGTAAAATACAGTAAGTAGATTTAATTGTTGACTGTCCGACTGTGCCCCGGTTTCTACGCATAACCGTTATCATCGAGGGATTTGTGTAAGTGGTTCTGTAGTAGACCAACTTGGTAATCAAAATATTGCGGGTTCGAATCCTTGACTGGCTACACATCTTTCTCACTTGGTTACATTGTGCCAAATGTAGGACCATTATTGTATAGCTCTCCAGTATATGCCTCACCTTTGGTTTGTTCAAGATTATGGTGCATTATAATTTATTTGTACTGTGAATAAATGGACAAATTAGCATTAACCTAAATTTATAAGTATCTCTTATAAAGAGAGATGTGTGTAAGTGGTCCAGTTTCACACCCATTTATTAAGCAAGGGTTCTCAAGTTTAAAATCCTTGTCTGACTGCACACTTTTGACTTTTGGGTATTTGAATCATATTGTATCTGTCAACATGGAATTTGCTGATAGCAACTTATCCTCTGTCCTGTGAGTTTAAGGGCAAATTCCAAATAAGAGGTGGGTATAAATCTGTTATGGCCTTTGAAAAGCCCATACATCATTGTTGATACTTGTATAGCAGATTGGTCTGGTCCTGGAGACTGCGTCTGCCCCGGAATGTGAGAGGTTTTGGGTTTGATCCCCGGCCACGATATACCAAAGTCACGAAACATGGTACTGGTATAGCTCTTGGCGCATAAAATTTAAGAGTAGTTCCAAGACTGGTTGGCCAGGTGTTGGGAAAATATGACTTAGTGCGGTGTCTATGGCTCGATTTCGCTGTTCGCAGCACTGTTTCTGTAGCAAGTAAAAAACTAGGGCTGTCGCGATACGATTGAAGCGTACCAAGCCAAGATATATAGCGATACGTTATGAGTGTACCGCAAGACATACAATATCGTCATATCATACTCTAATTAGAGGTTATATCAAAAATGACTTGTGTCGATGAAATCAGCTGAATAAACTCCTGTAAATCAAATGCTCTGGAATTATATCCCCTAACATGGATCTGACCATTGCTTGTAGGAGATCGCGTTTTACAGCCTTAGCAGATATGGTATCCAAATGACTGAAATAATGTCGGTGGTACATTAAACCCAATTAATAAACATAAGCAATCCAGTAGATTAGGCTGAAGAGAACTCACACTGGACATAATCATCTTGGGTTCAAACTCTGGTTTGGCTGCACATTATTTTTAAGGTTTTCGTCACACAAATATTTATTGTAGTTACACATTCACTGAAATGTTTGGTGTTGAACTGCGTATAGGGATGTTGTTACGATAATCGGTCTAATTATATCTATCATTTTTTGAGTATGTTTTATACATGTATAATAATTGTTATTCTGATAATCAGGAGATATTGATAAAAAGTTAGGATCATCTTTCTTCGGTAAAACCCAATTTTAAACGATGATAGATATGTCTCAGTAGCCATAACTCACAAAAGACGAGAATCATGTGTAAGAAGCCGGGTAGCTCAGTCCATAGAGCATTGCCCTGTAAGCAAAAGGCTCCGGATTAAAGTTCCGGTCAGGCTGCACATTTTTCTCTCTCTGTGATATTTGGCACACGATGTGGGGCTTTGGCTGTATGTGCTCCAATATAATGTTCTCAATGTTTTATGGATCTTTTTTGAAATTCAAAGACAAATTCCAATTTGATGGAGGAATATGTCAAGTTACTACAATAGTGGATACTCATGTGTAAGCGGCCGGGTAGCTCAGTTGATAGAGCATTCGTCTTGTAAGGGAAAGGCTACAGTTCGAATCTCGGTTAGGCTGCATATTTGCCATCCTATGACAAATACTTTTCATTCTTGACAAAGTCTAGTAAACACTTAGAAAAGGAATCAAGAAATAAGGAAAAAAAACTCATCAAAAGCATTAGAACGGTCTGAATCTGAATTTGATATGCTGTAGATCCGAAAACTGGGGTTTTACACATAAACAGATAAATAAAGGAATATATAGGTTATTAGATTATAAAAAAATACAATAGAATTATTGTTTGGTTGGTTAGTTGGTTCGGTTTTACGTCCCACCGTCAGTATTTCAATCATTTGCAGACTATATCTACTTGAGACAGATATAGTGCTGTCACACTGCAGTATGTGAGGAAGCCTTCCAGCTGGCTTGCGGTAGGTCGGTGGTTCTACCCGGGTACTTCTGTGTACTCGCGGTCTTCCTCCACCTGTAATTAGCTGGACGTCGCTATATGATTGAAATACTATCGCAGCGACGGTAAACCCCAATACAACAACAATACAACAACACACTGCAGTATCATACTGTAGAAATATGACATGATAACACACCCAGTCACATTATCCCGAGATATTATCCCGACACTTTTAGTCTGGGCGCCAAGCAAGAGAGCTATACCAGTACCTTTTTTTACAATTTTGGTATGTCGCTGCCGGAGATCGAACCCACGACCTCCTGCTTACATTATTGCTTTGATTCTAGTTAAGTAAATGTAAAACATTTAATATGGAGAAATACAGCAAAAGTTCTTGCAGAGACTCAGAGAGAGAGAGAGAATGCAATTAATAATACCTCAAGAGAGAGAGAGAGAGAGAGAGAGAGAAGGGGAGAAAGATGCATTGAAAATATAAATAATTTTTAAAAGTAACATCAGTATTTTTTTCTGAGATCGAAAAATCTTTTTCTTGATTCATAAATTTATAGGCGTTTCTATTTATAACACAACAGAGCGAAAGACAGAAAGAGAAAAGGGGAGAAAGAGAAAGATACAATGAAAAGTAGAATTGGTTGATTATTTCAGTCGAATATAAATATTAAAAATGGTTTCCGCTTGAAAAGTACAGTTTCCGTATCGGTAGAAGCTGTTCCTGTTGTTGTTGTTGTTGTTGTTGTTATTTTCCCCGATTACAGTATAATTAACCACACGAATAAGATATGGTAAATAACGTCATCATCATAATCAACCACAATATTTGTAGTGCATTAGAGTATGTTTGAATATTAATTTCCACGTGCAACGAAGTCAATTATCACGGGCTTTTTTGCCTTTTACGGACTTAACTATATAAATTGGCACACACGTGTGTTGTGGTCAGAGACTACTTTTTCTTTGGAATATTCGGATATAATTTTCTTTGTACGCTAACGTTGTAAATTGTTGATAGTAATTTTATTCTGGAAATTAAAATGTTAAAATTGAATAACTTTGTTTTCATTAACTTTGCTAAGAATAAATAAATAAATAAGACTCCAGTGTGACGATTTCTTGTGATAAAATAAAAGCTCTCCCATACATTTACCTATGGTGGCTGATTTCTGCCATTTCGTGTTTCGTGTTGCGGGGCGAAGTTTCGCCCCGAAATGTCGAAATCTCGGGGCGAGATTTCGGGGCGAAAGGTCGAAAACACGAAAATACCAGTATTTCGGGGCGAGATTTCGGGGCGAAAACTCGAAATTTCGCCCCGCAACACGAAACATAGAATATTATGTCATCTCGGGGCCACGCCCCGAGATTTCGGCATTTCGTGTTTTCACCTTTCGCCCGAAACCCCCTTTTGCGGCACGAAATAATCAATATTTCGTCTTTTCGACATTTCGCCTGGCGCCCCGCCAACCCGCCAGGCGAGAATCCAACATTTCGCATTTCGGGGCGAAATCTCGCCCCGCGGCACGAAATAATCAATATTTCGTCTTTTCGACTTTTCGTGCGGCGCCCCGCCAACCCGCCAGGCGAGAATCCAACATTTCGCATTTCGGGGCGAAATCTCGCCCCGCGGCACGAAATAATCAATATTTCGTCTTTTCGACTTTTCGTGCGGCGCCCCGCCAACCCGCCAGGCGAGAATTCAATATTTCGCATTTCGCCTTCCGGTACATATTGTAAGCATGCGCAAATTGAATGTAAACACGTGTAAGCGAAACAAATCAAAGAAATGTTTTCTGGTTTAAATGGTTATGATGACAGTATCCTATATTAAACAGTTCAAAGTACTCTATCTTGTGTCAGAGCTATGTATAAACAAACCATTGACTTACAGACGAGGAATATAGAAAACAGAGCCACTGTGAAACGAAATGATTAGTTCATTAATGAATCAAGGGGAATCTCTGTTTAAAATATTTTTTATTTTTTGCTTTTATGTTTTTGAATATTTTAGTTTATACTGATTGAATACATTGCATATATTACAGTTAAATTAAATGATATTGGTATCATGTCGACAAAAGTATATCTATTTTGAATTCAAATAGATCTAGCCTTAATGAAAGCAAATAATTATCTATCATTATGAAATTATCCAACTTTCCACAAAATCTCTCTCTCACACACTCAGAGTTTTACACTCATCGAAGATCAGAAAATATGTATTTTACCCGTTGTTCACTAAAATTCCTCTTTCGTTCCCTCAGACCTAGCTCATCCAGGATAGCATCCATGTCAGGATCACATAAAGGTTATGGGTTAGATCTGTTAAAGAATATTTTATCATAAGATATATAAAGAAAATAGAAAAAAAAAATTCAAAATCTCGATAAGTCCTGTTAAACATGATAAATATTTACATAATACAATAAAAGTGTGTAGGCTTATATCTATAAGTCACATACTATGTCAAGATCTATCCTCAAGTATTGAGTTCTCTTACTATTGGTATTCTCAAGCTTTTTATACAAATTCAATACTCAACGTCATGTATGATGTGTAAAGTAATTTAACAGAGAAATAATTGACACTAAACAGAATTGATGTATCATTTTTTTTCTGATTCATTAATGCATTGAAAATGTTTTGCATAAGTATAACAAAAAATCATTTGAAATTGATGAAGAGGTAACATTTTTCTACCATTTTCACAAATGCTCCTTTTTATCATTTTTAAGCCACTAGTCAACACTCAGCAAGCAGACGATCACTTATTTATGTAAACCAACAAAAAAGAACCTAAGTGCAACTGTTGTTCATATATTTTACCTCTGTATGTGCACATTACCCATGGCAAAGTCATTTGAAGTTCATTGTCGAGAACTGCAGACATAATAATAATATTCTGACTGTTATTGGATATTGAAAGTTATTTTTTAAGTCTGCTTTTTAAAACCTTAGACAGTTTATTACATTTGAAGGATTTAAATAGATCTATATCATATATGATATGAAAGTGAGAGATCGTGTAGGTATTTTCTTTGAACCAAATACTCCAGGATATTTGAATGTCTGGCGTCAGAATCTTGTATATGGGATAAAATCAAATGGTCCTTATCGATGTCAACATAAACGTTCAGGTAATGATGACTCATCAGATATTTCTAGTATCTTGATTCCATGAAATATGTATCACTTACCGTGCAGTAATTAGAGAAATAAAGCGTCTGCGCCTGAAAAAAAAGTGTCTGCGCATGCGTACAATATGTACCGGAAGGCGAAATGCGAAATATTGAATTCTTGCCTGGCGGGTTGGCGGGGCGCCGCACGAAAAGTCGAAAAGACGAAATATTGATTATTTCGTGCCGCGGGGCGAGATTTCGCCCCGAAATGCGAAATGTTGGATTCTCGCCTGGCGGGTTGGCGGGGCGCCAGGCGAAATGTCGAAAAGACGAAATATTGATTATTTCGTGCCGCGGGGCGACATTTCGCCCCGATATGTCAAAATCTCGGGGCGAGATTTCGGGGCGAAAGGTCGAAAACACGAAATGTCGAAATCTCAGGGCGAGATTTCGGGGCGAAATGACGAAATATTATGTTTCGTGTTGCGGGGCGAAATTTCGAGTTTTCGCCCCGAAATCTCGCCCCGAAACTCTGGCATTTTCGTGTTTTCGACCTTTCGCCCCGAAATCTCGCTGCGAGATTTCGACATTTCGGGGCGAAACTTCGCCCCGCAACACGAAACACTAGTCCTATAAATATTCCTTCGCTTTGAGATATTCTTTGAGTTGCGATAAAGCAACGTCATATCGAATAGCCTAAAAAACACATAGCAAAATAAAGAAATGTGCAACTTTCGTAATATCAGTGTTACCTCTCATTATATGATTGAATAAAACCCTAAAATTCCAAATCCGCTAAGGTTTGTGCAAAGTTACGCCAAAATGCAGTCAGTTAAGCTTATTAATTCAATCCTGTTCACTCTAGAAGACGCCATAACTATCATAGTTATCGCGTCTTCTAGAGTGAAGAGTATTGAGGGGGCAGGGCGGAGATCAAAGGCGGCAGGGTGCGGCGCCCTGCCATTTCGGCCTAGGTGAGCACTGATTAGTCTATAGGTAAATAAATTTTCGAATCGGAACAGACGAAAATTTTAATAAAAAATTACCGAGTACATACCGACCGTGTTTACAATTTTACGATATGGGAATGTTTCCATACAATAACTTATACAGGATATCTAGATGACAATGACAAAGTCATAAGACACAGGAATCACTCTTCCCTATTTCAAGTAACTTCCTTTAATATTTCGTTTAAAAACAAATGGACAAATCAGCTATCAATATGATGTCAACATATATACATAGAAATGGATCAGATATCTGAAGCCACAGGGGAGATTTATTATATGAATAGATCGTAATAATGTGTTATGTTTTAATGTATGGTTTGGATTTATGTCATCTTTTTCAGCTCGCTGATATAAATCTCTTATATAGTATGATGCGTGTAATGCAGACATATATAATTAGAAATTATTTTGTTCATGAATGTATCACCTGTAGACATTGTAAATATTTGTCCACATGGGTTTGGCCTTCTGGATTTATATAAAATAAAATCTTTCCAATCTAAATGGAGATGTCTCCTGTCCAAGGCAAGGAATTTAAGTTCAGTTAGTGTTTGCATGTTCAGTTTGCATTTACCTTTCATCGGATATACATTTTGTTAACATAGTTATTGATTAAAACGTTTAAATGCATTAGATCTAAATCGATGTCTAATGACGACTATTTTGCTACACGTTTTTTGTAGACATCTGTTAAGACCTGACGCTACATGGAAAATGAAAAATGTAAAATATCAGATATAATGAAGAAAAATGGTGAAATAGGTTACGTCTAGCTCTTATAATTAAAATTACTCTCTCACAAGCCAAAAGTAAATTATTAACCAAATACCTAAAACTGCAATGCACGTTGTTAAGAAGCATGATGGTACAAACCGATAGACCAATTCATTCCGCTCGGAAACTATAACTCATTGCACGCGCGATACACACAGAATCAAAGCACTGAGAGCACTGCCAGAAGCGAAAGTTGCATGTTGGTATGCATGTAAAAAATCAAGGTAGTTTAATCTTATTAAAACAGCAGGTAAGATAGATTATTTCTTTATTGGTTTCTCTCAAATTAAACAAAAATGGATAAGAAATAGTGTTTCTCAGTATTGATCCTCTCAATACCTTTAATACTTCATAAATTTGCTGCAGACAGAAATAATTTGGATAGAAAAGTAAGAAAATGGGACGATATGAAGTTATTGTTCTTTGTCACTTCACATCCTTCCCATGTGTTAAGAATTATATCCATGCCTTCAATAGTTTTTAGACTGCATGCGCATGCATTCTTTAGTACCACAATTTCAAGTCGATTGACGACAGCTGGCACGTCAATTTTAACATTTCGTAGTATATCTACGCAGACGAAGTTCTGAGATTAAAAATAGTTCATATTGAAACATGTCGGTTAATAGAGGAAACTCCAATGTTTTCAAAATTTCGTTCAGCACTAGACAAAATCTCATTATCTATTCAGTATATTCGCTAGAATATTTTATTTAGAACATGTAAAGTAAGCGTCACCTGTCAAGTTAGGTCTTCTTTTGGTATATCAAATGTAATTGTAGAATCACAGGGGTTTGGCACGAAAGGGGGGGGGGGGGGGGGGGGCATAAAATCACTATATATAATACAAGGGATACAACTTCCGATTGATCTAAACCCATACCTTCATCAGGAAAAAGCCAACAACTCAACCACTTATGAAGGTATCTTTGAATACTTTGCACCTATCGCAAGCGTATACATTTATGTAACCAAAAGTCACCACTTTTTTACCCATGCGAACTCAGGTATTCAACAATGAAACTCGCAATGCGAAACCAACCCCCGTTTTCCAAAATCTCGACACGCGTTCGTACAGGGTCGCTCACTCGGTCTACCAGTGTAAACAAGCGTTTCTGCGGCAAGACAATGTAAACCGATGCAATGAATCCATAAAACATATTAATTACTCACATCAGCATGCAGAAACTTTCCTCGGCACAAAAGAAATTCAGTAGAAATCGTCAATTTCAACCGTTGACCTACTTTCACTTCCATTTAGCCATTATGCAAATTACGTGCGGTAAATACCGGAAATATAGCTTTATTCCGTTTTATGCCTATGAGTTAACGGGCAGATCGGGAACCAGGAAGTTGTTTGTTTACCTCTACAACCAATCGCATTCAGCGTAGAATTACTGGTCACGTAATTTGCATAAAGGCTAAAATGGAAGTGAAAGTAGGCCAGCGGTTGAAATTTGCGATTTCTGCTGAATTTCCTTTGTACCGAGGGAAGTTTGTGCATGCCGATGTAAGTAATCAATATGTTTTATGGAATAATTGCATCGGTTTATATTGTCTTGTCGCAGAAACGCTTGTTTACACTGGTAGACCGAGTGAGCGACCCTGTACGAACGCGTGTCGAGATTTTGGAAAACAGGGGTTAGTTTCGCATTGCGGGTTTCGTTGTTGAATACCTGAGTTCGCATGGGTAAAAAAGTGGTGACTTTTGGTTACATAAATGTATACGCTTGCGATAGGTGCAAAGTATTCAAAGATACCTTCATAAGTGGTTGAGTTGTTGGCTTTTTCCTGATGAAGGTATGGGTTTAGATCAATCGGAAGTTGTATCCCTTGTATTATATATAGTGATTTTATGCCCCCCCCCCTCCCACCCTTTCGTGCCAAACCCCTGTGTGTAGAATTACCGAAATCATATTGATACAGCCAAAATAAAAGCCACAAAAGCATAAATTTCACCAAAACTTAAAAAAAGAATTATATGATTAGATTTGAATCAAACGTGTGATGAAATCTCAAAGCTTTATTCATCTTTGATGAAAGTTTTAGTTAAAATATATAGCTATAAAGTAAGAGGTGCATTGTATTTTATCATTTCTAATCCCCCCCCACACACACACACACACCAACTACGTTGATAGTGAATGACAATGGAAGGAGCGAACATAATTTCCAGTTTTGAAGAGGATCTATCCATTAGTAAGAAAGATGCAGTAATTTGAAAAGTCAATATCTATTAGACCGATCGATTTGATAATCGATTTCCCCTATCATTATGATTTAAAGTTTTCCTCTTAAATTTGTTTATATTTTTATCGCCATAACAGTCAGCTAGATCTAGTCTTTTAGATTCAAAACAATAATGTTCCCATTTTATTTTGTATTTATTATTATTTAGTAGTGTCTACATCTACATTTATTTATAGATATGATATGAGATTGAGAATCACAATTACTTGAATTACAATTACAAGAGGCAATTCATTGAATGATGTGAATGTAATATAACAATTTAAGAAAAACTTAATCCAGACATGGATTTGAAACCACGACCCCTCAAATGGTTTTAGTAAAAGTGGTCATGAGAATGAAATCATATTGACTGCTTGTTCTAATGAATTATTAATACATTATGGGTTTTTTAAAGGCCGTAGAAAATAACATCCACCTCAAATTCTGAATTAATTGGGCTCTAAGGTCAAAGGACTGAGAACAAATACCTTTTTTTTAATCCTATGGCAACACGTTTATAAATAGTAAATGCAAAATGATCAGGTAAAAGAAATGTATAGCCAGACCAGGACTTGAGTGGGTACACTTACAAAAATCTTTTACTTAGGCCCACGTGCTGCATTTGGAAATTATCCCTGAATTCACATGACATAACAAATTTCCATATTATTGACAACCGAAGGGCGATATATACAGATTAACTATACTGAAAAGGACACCCTTTTTGGCAGCAAATGTAACCAGGTGAAACAGAATGTAAAGCCGGACCAGAATTCAAACCTAGGACCCTTGGCATACAATGCGAGAGCTCTACAGTCTGATATGCAGAATTGCTAATACAATCTCATACTGATAAAGGTTACTCATGGGCTGTTATTTTACCTAGTATGAAAAATGAACAGCCAGACAAGGATTTTGATTCTAACAGGGTGGTCATACTATTAGACCACTGACAATAATCTCTTACTTAGCAGTTACATTTGAAAATTTTACCTTAATTCAGGAAAGGACAGAACAATTTGCTATGTTCTTAACAAACCAAAGACTGATATATACGCGAAAATGTTACCGAAACGGCCCAATGTTTGGCACCAAATACAACCAATAAGTAGGTGAAAAAAGAATGTGCAGCCAGACCAGGATTCGAAACCTTACAGCTTACAGCGCGAGAGCTCTACAGACTTATCTTCAGGATTACCAACACAAATATCACACTGATCAGGATTACTAACAGGCTGTTATATTACCAGGCAAAACATTCAGCATGATGCAGATTTGAACCCAACTCAGACCCCAAGCATACAGAGTTGAAGAACCACCAGACCACAGACACAAATATCTCTCGGATAAGAATTACTTTTGGACAGTTTAATAATATACATCCATGCATAAGCCATATTTGAAATTTGTTCATGAAAATAATCTATGTTCCTGATATACCCAAGTGAGATATACACTGGACAATTATTACTGTATCGGCCCTACATTTAGCCAAGGACTAGAACCAGTACCATATAGATATGGTTATTGGAATGTTTACACAGATCTCACAGCGACAATGGTAACTACTTGGACATTACATAACCATGTGTAGAAAATGTGCGGATAGATCAGGATTTGAACCTGAGACACATCACTTACAAGTTTTGAGCTCAATCAACTACTAGCTATCATACTGCTTACACATTATAATTTTGGCTACTTGAAGTATTTGAAGGCATCTGCTGAAGGCTTGAGATCTTACTTGTTAAACAGCATGTTTAGCATGTTTCTCAACGGGCCTAAATAAACAACTGTTGAGTATTGGCACTAAAACTACTCTTAAAAATCTATTAATTTAGTGACTATATTACATCCATGTGAGGCTGATGCTGTTGTTAACATAAGATAGGTTTCAAGTGATACCAACTCTTTAAAAAATGTTTAAAATTCATTTTGTAGATCAAAAGGAATTATTTGACAGATTTTATACTATACAGACTCTATGTGTGTTTCTTCTTTTAAATTCCTCTTTAGATAGGAATCAATGAACTCCTGCTACATATATATGATATTTCTAAAAGCTTAGCACAGGTCACTGTTATTTACATATATCCAATATTTTATGAAGTTTATTTATTAAATTTAAATATTGTTACATTTTATTCCCATATTAGAATTCCACATTGAGCAACTGCATTCAAGATTCAGTTTTCAACAGATATTGTTACACATGTTGTTGCTTTTTCTGGTGCATGTGGTTGTTGAAAAAACAAAATGGAAGATGTAATTTGCTTAAAATTTGCTTGCAACGTATGCCTCAGGTCCTTTTATTTTTACAATTGTTCACTGAGTTTGGGCTGTTGATATATATGATTTAAAATGTTATAGTATACACAGTTTCAACTAAATGCTTAAAATGGTAAAGCCAAGCTAACTGTGCCCGATAAAATGGTGAATTGAATTATTCATATCATCTTGTTGTGGCATACTATCTTTAGAATTTAACATGAATAACTAATGAACCAATCGATGTCCAATCAAGACCTTGTTTACATATCAGTTAGTTTACAACTGTAAAAAAAATGTGACATCAAAATATATCTAGATAGCTCAGTAGTAGAATGCATAAATCCAGATCACAGGTTTGTGGTTCGAATTTTGACGGGTCGCCACTTAATTGTTGTTCGCCTCCATCCATGGAACATGCAAGGGTTATTCGCGTCATGCATGTCTCGGCTGATTTATGAATAAACGGATTGATCAGGATGTAAACATGTTAAGTCAGCTGCATGAAACTAACATAATAGGAGATAATAATTTCTACATTTTAATGGAAATTTCTTATGAATCATATTACGACTTAAATAAAACTATTACACATAGATATTGGAGATATATAGATATTGATCTCTCTCTCATACCTCACTTGATTTGTTATAACAAATTATAGATTAAGGAATAGAAGCCCTGTTTTTTAAAGGTTTCTCTAAGTCTCCATGACTTTGGGTCTTACTATAGCAAAGTCCGTTACAGGTGGATATCCTTACTTCACTTTGAAACCAACATTAGTGTAAACGTGACAAACTCAGTATATATGTCTTTTAATTCCTGTATTGGTATAGTTATGTACAACTCACAAATTTGTTACATTGAAGTTGTACATAAGTGTACCCGATGCTCTCTTTTGATTGTTCTATTTCACTTGAAAGAACAATGTATACCCAGTTTACATGTAAAGAGGGTCAGTGATAGTGTTTTCTAACTTGTGGGATAGCAATTTTGAAAAGGAAAGAAAATATATATTTTAAAATAGGTTCTGGAGGAGGCAGGTCGGCAAGCTTTTTATTCCCCTCACAAACTTAGTTTGTGGAGAGGGGGGTATATAGGAGTCACTGTGTGGGTCGGTCGGTAGCTTTTTTATGCCCACACTTGAAAAATGCATATAGCATTGCTGCTGCCTGTAAGTCCGTCCGTACGTTCGACCAAATCTTTTCCGATCATTAACTGGATAACCGCAGGCCTATGGGTTTGTGAAACATGTAGGGACATTGCCATGGTGAGATGAACCCTATTGATTTTGATCATAGGTCAAAGGTCAAGGTCACTGTGTACATTAGTGTAAAATCCTTGTCCGATCATTAACTGGAGAACGAAGGGCCTGGGTTTGTGAAACCTGATAGAGACATTGGCCATGACCAGGAGATGAACCTTTTTGATTTTGGTCATGGTCACTTTAACATTTTGTATGAAATCCTTGTCAGACTGGTCGAAGGTTCTTGACATGCTATCTTAAAGAAAGCGGTTGTGGGAGCATCTGTGTCCTATGGAAACATTTCTAGTTTATCCATGCTATTTCTCATTAGCTACTGGATTGATTTCAATCAAATTTTATAAGAAGATTCACTAGCAAGCACAAATTTGCATATTGTACAGCTGTAATGATTGAATGATTTTTCTATGAGTTATGTCCCTTTAATGAATTTCTGGAGCTTTCTTTGTCCACGTTATTTGTCAATAACTATTGGATGGATTTCACTAGCAAAGACAGGTGTGCATATTATACAATTTGTTATGGTTGAATGATTTTTTCTCTAATTAATTTTTTAAATTTTTTAAAGTACTGGATTGTTTCAAAAATTTTGCATATTTTGCTTTTCTTACGGTTGAGAAAAAGATTCTCTGAGTTATGGTCCATGGATGATTTTCTTGAGTTTCCTTTGTCCACGCTATTTCTCATTTGCTACAGGATGGACTTCAATCAAACTTCATAGGAAGTTTCAATTACAAGCACAGATGTGTATATTGTACTCATGTTATGATTGAGCATTTTTTTCTGTTTGTCCCTTTGATGACTTGTCTGCGCTATTTCTCAATTACTACAGGAAGGATTTCAATAATTACCATCTTCTTAATCTTATTTGTCTGCACTTATGCTAAGCACAGATGTAAATAATTATACTTTTAATACTGTTAAATGTTTTTTTTTTGTTTGTTTTTTTTTTTGGGGGGGGGGGGGGGTTTCAATAATTTATTACCATTTGGAGAATACTCTCCCCTCTACCAATTCTCGGAGCAACAACATCTTTATCCAATTTTTTACAATTTGTAGCAAAGTGCACAATGGAATGTTGGCACATTTTAGGTTGCTTTGCAAAGCCTCTGTTTGATCTTCCTGTTATTGTCATAGTTTTCATTATCTGTATCAAATTCTGTCTTTTTGTGGAGAGCAATTTTGTGAAGCATAGTGGGGGTGTTTATCACCTTAAGTGTTAGTTCCAGTGCTACTTTGTACAGAATCTCATTAGGGCTATTGTCATTGAATATGTTGATATAAAACGCAAAGTGGATACTAAGATGACGAAAACGCGATAGCATCATACTGGTCACGCGACAGAACGATGATGAAAACGCGACAATACGATAGTGCGATGATGATAATGCAACGTAGCATCGTGTTTTACGTGTCCTATCGCATTATCGTAATTGCATCTTCGCGTTTGCGCAATCATGCTATGGTGTTATCTTTATCCCTCCATCGCTTTCCAGTGCGCATGTGAATGCTGAAAAAAAGATCTTTAAGTACAGCAGTTCAAAAGGACGAGTTTGTCTCATGTAAATGCAATGTTTTTGATATTCATATGACGTCAATTTTGACACTTGTCCGCCACCAAATTCTAGAACGACATTCCTAAAATGTTCATTGGAGGTTTCAGGTATAACCTCCCCCCACACCCCAATACTCATATTCCATATCTTGCAATTTGATCGAAATATTTCTTTGAAACATTGTCACTTTGAAGACATTCAAAAAAAAAATGTTTCACCGAGAGTTTTTCCAGGTTTTATTAGATTTAGGGCGGATTAATCTGTATTTAAGTGTAACGTGTATGGGTGCTAACTATTTCTAAATATGTACATAACTTAATTTTTCTTAGGCTTCCTTAGAGACCAATGATACAATAAACTGATTATGGTAACACAAAAATCACGGGGATCAAAAAAAATTTTTAAAATAAATTAAAACTCTAAAATATCCGGTCATAAAACCCTACAATAAACCCTGCCTCGGCTATGCAAAATTAAAGAGATCAAAACCACCTTAAAATGATGTCTCGGGCCACCTTAATATTATTAACTGATGAATGAAAATATCCTAGGATGATAAAACCCTACGTATATGATAATCTCTATACCGACAGACAAGCAAACGAAATTGACGCTATATGAGCTCCCAAACTCAAGATACAGGATGTATCGGAACCCTTGGTATCAAGAATGTTCTGAATCGTTTCGTCCCTAACAATGCCAGGTGACTACTTGGGAGACAGAACTTGCATCGAGATACCAAAGCCTAACAATCAGCTATGGAAGGGAATCGCCGCCAATATTCTATCTTACAACTTCTAATTTCTATGTTCTAACTTCTAATTTCTATACCTCATAGTACATTTTCCAACATCTTGAGGTTATTAATTCATACCTCTTACTTCCAACTTCTTGTAAACTTTCGTTAATTTAAATTTTATCTTTCTTTTATTCGCTTACTTATAATGACCAAGCAATTAAAAGTTACATAATGTTCATTCGAAAAGATAACATTTAGAAACAGAGACTGATAAATTAGAAGTTAGAACTTAGGACATAGAATTTGAAGGTTAGAAGGGCACCAGAAATCATTGATTCTCGGCTCAACGTAAATTGTATTGAAGATGGAACCAGTATTACTGGTATCCTTCTAGCGCAAACAGCGCAAAGTTGACTTCCCTCGAGTCGAGACTACTTTACGGCACACGGTGTTTTCCAAACGTATAAATAGCAACAGAAGTCCTCTGGATAACACTGTACGAATGCATGCCACTAACTAGTTGCAGCATAATCATGTTTGTATGAATACATTTTCAATTGTCGGCAATTTCTATCGATAAATCCTAAAGATCTTCTTTCGCCAAACTTCGGACTACAAAAGCTCATATGCCGATGTTCCAAATCCCATGTACATCATGATCGAATCCATTGGGGGGTATATAGGAGTCACCATGTCTTTCGGTCGGTCCGTCCGTCCGTCCGTCCGTTTTGTCCACGCTATTTCTCAATAACTACTGGATGGATTTCAATCAAATTTCATAGGAAGCATCACTAACAAGACTAGATGTGCATATTGCGAAATGGTTACAGTTCACTGATTTTCTTTTGTGTTATTGCCCTTTGCTGATTTTCTTTGCATTATTTCCCAATAACTAATTTACTTTCTTTAGCTTCAGTTTTCCTCATCTCATTTATCTGTTGATGAACTTAGAACTTTATTACATATACAATTTTAAATTAGCTGGTCATTTAAATTTTCTTTTATTATTATTATTTATTTATTTATTTTTTCTTTATTATTATTTTTTTTTTGCATGTGCATGCTGTTCAGACTAATTTGTTTATGGTGCCCTTACTGAATTGATGAATGTTGGAATTTTTTGTTAAAGACAACCACTGAACATAATAAGATATTCTTTTTTTATTAGTCTTTTATAATTTGTCACTTGAATTCATCAATTCAGTAAATGTGACTTATCTCCTATAGATGGGCACTTGATTGTAAACAAAGGCTGTGTGGGGGGTGGGGGGGGGGGGGGGGTATTCATCACCTTTAGTGATAGCTCTAGTTTACATTAAGCATCCCCCCACTACCCATACCCCTTTACAGGGGGTGGGGGGGGGGGGGGGGAGCGCAACGAACCATCAGAAGGGGGAATTTAAGAATTGTTATGATTTTCAACCTATAAGGAAAAGTTGTTCATGGCTATTATTATAAAATGAAGGCAAAAAGACAATTTAGAAACCATCCTTTTGCATTGAAAAGTAAATAATGAGAGGGAAAAATCGTTTTTGAGGGGAAAATTCAGTGCCAGTTGGAAGAAAAATGGACATTTTATGCCGAGGAGAAACTGCCCTTAGAGGGCAGTAAAATGCAGCCAAAAAAGTCACTTTTATTTCTAATAAATACTGTGTGAATATGGGTATACTAATAAGGCACATGTGGGCTTCAATCTGGCAACTCTCCTAGTTATTCCAAAATGCATATACACGCATGTATATATAGAGAGAGAGCATTTGCATTCTGTACACATCATCATTTCATTAAATGCAGCTTTAATTTACACGGGTCTACACCTGTAGTTTATTTCTAATAATGCCCTTTGTTTTCTTTGCCAAGTTTTATATTGTTGAGAATTTTGAAAACTAAAAAAAAAATGAATTGGATTGTGATATTCATTAAAAAAAAGATTGTGTAGGAACGATATTGATGCCCCGCCCGCATATAATTCGAAAGTACAAGGCTTTTATTTTTTGTTGGGATGGGTTGTCCATGTTATGATGAATAAGTGTGCAAAGTATCATAAAGACTCGGATTAACGGTTCCATTCCTGAGAAATCAGCTTAAACGTAAAGGTAAACCTCAGTGTCAAGACTGACGGACGGATGTACGTTCTAACTAATTGGTTTTAAGTGACTCTCCTATTATCAATTATTAAGTCTAATGTTCTCATAGAAATGCCACATAAAACCAGAGATCAAAGGATCCTAACCCATTGTTCCCTCGCCCTTTAAACCAAGTTTGTAAGCACGGACGGGCGGATATACTAGACCGAAACACTATATGGCCCTCAACAAAGTTGGCGGGGCATAAAAAAGTTTTATAGTGCTGATGCTATCTTCAAATTATGACTTACACAAATAACGGAGTAGCTCAATAAAACATCAAAAATACGACCTAACTAGAGAAAAAAGTACAGGTACTTTTGCTTGGAATCCCGATTTTTATGTTCTATTTATAGCATTTTCATTCGATTGTCGCAAAATAAACTGCAATTTCTAAACATAGAAACTAGAATATATCAGTTGGAATAAAGATGTTGAGAGTTGGAAATTAGAAGTAATGACTCAGACAGATGATTGAGATAAGAGGTTGGAATTTGAAAATTGAAACCTAAAAGTTAGAGGATGGAATTTATCTATAAGTTTGAATTCAGATATTCGAACAAAGCATTTGGAAATTGTAAATATAGAAGTTAGAAGAAAGAAATTAGAAGTTGTAAGAACGAAGTTAGAACATAGAAATTAGAAGTTGTAAGACAGAATATTGGCGGCGATTCCCTTCCATATTCAACAACGATATACGTATGTTATGTTAGATCTTACCCTGGTGACAGTTGACAACAGTCTGACTGAAAATCTGAGCGGACCCGCCTTATAAATCTACAAGTCACGTGACCAACAAAACATAGAATCTTCCAGGGCGAAACCATCCGTTAAATAAGAATAGTCAAAGGGGTGTCAGCTTATATGAAAGACTAAATGATCATGATTTAAGCATTTAAATTAAGGAATTAAATCAATGAAATATGATAAATTAAACTATTTCAACTTGCGATTTAATGCTTCTTTATATTAGAGTCGATTTATTTTGTTAAGAGTTCGGGATTTTGCGAGACTTGTCAACTTAATTGAGATTTAACCAACTTAATTGAGATTTAACTGTTAATTGAGATTTTACGCAGAACTGCGCATGTCATTATTTCAAATTATGCTCCGCTCTATTCACGTGATAGCCATATATGGCAGTGTTTACTACACACGAGGCGTGCTTATCATTTAATTCCACACTGGCGCATGTTGACGTCATTTGTAGACATTGAGTAAAGTTGCTATCATGTTTAAATACACATTAACATAAGAATGGAGAGCTTCGGAAATATTTTCGCAAAATAATGATTATCAGCTTAATCCAAAACGGACTCCTATGCTAAAATAAATATTAAAATACAAAAATATATATTTTTTTGTTATCATGTTTAACGTCCCACTGACAGAATTTAAGTCATTTGAAGACGATGTCTACTTGAGACGGAAGTAGTGCTGTCACACTGCACAGTACTACGCCGTAGACAGTTGGCATGATACCACACCCACTCACATTATCCTGACACCGGGCCAACCAGTCCTGGAACTACCCTTAAAATGCTGAGCGCCAAGCAAGGGAGCTATAACCTTACCTATGTTTACGACTTTGGTAAATACAAAAATTGAAATTGATATTACGTTCATAAATAATTTACAGATCATGTAATAACTCATTTGATTTGATATTTCCTGGGTATTCCTAGCCTTGATATCTTCCGCTGACAGAGGCTATTCTATACATCTACGATTATTATCCTTATATTTCGATCTTTCCATAACGACAATCAGTTGTTGTGTACTGATGTCTTAACTAATCAAAATAAAATAAATAAGTAAATAAATTAAAAAAACAGTCATCACTGAAATTAAATTTCCATGCCTCATTATTGAAATCTGAAAAAGAAATGAGCCGACGGTGAAAAAAGGCGCGAAATTTATGTGTTACATCCATATTTGGAGAGCACGTGCATGTGTGTGAATACTTTAACAACACGCTGACGTAACTATTTTATGGCGCCATCTCCTTATATAGCAGTGTGACGCAGTAATATGGCGGGGCAAACTCTAAGTTAGTCGAGCTTGAGCGGTTTAACTTGTTAAATCCTCGATATCAAACTTTAACCTACTTAATGTATGGAATTATGTTTTGACTTTACTATCCAAGTCCATCTCTACACGCATGCGCACAAGGATTGGTGGTATATACTAGGTTACCCATTAAACCAAGCGGTTTAATGAGTTAACCGATCGAAAATTTTGAAATATACTGCATTGGTCAAAATATAATTCCATACCTTAATGTAGGAAAATGGAGAAAATTTACTTTTTGTAGTTTTCAGGGGACATAACTTATAACAGCAAAATTATAAAGGGGTGGGGGTATTAAAAGATTTTCTGTCATATGTTATAACATGTCAATTTACCTTTAAGATTTGCATGGTTTTACATTTTAAAAGCTTATATCGTAAAGTTATATGCATGGATTCGGTGGTTATTATGGGGCATATACCTTGACCGGAAGTGAATTTCAGGGCACAAACCTTAAGTTGAGATATTGTTGCATGTGTATCTGCACTTTTATTTTTAATTTATTCAACAATTAAAATTGTATGATCAATTCAAATTTCGATCCATTTTTATTAGATGTCTTCAAATACACAAAAAAAGGTTTGAAGGTTAATATGTACTAGACACATGAAATTACAAGTTTAACTAGATTTGCATACTGCAAATGCAACGGTTTTCGTGATGATCAACAGTTTCAAACCTGATCAGCCAAGTTAAAATACCAGAAAAACAACAAAATGCAAAATGCTTTATATGTGACCAAAACTTAAAGGCATCTCGAAAGGAATGTGATGTCCCACTGAGCCAGGCCCCCATCTGCTGTGATCAGACCTGCTAATTGCTGGTCATCACTGCAGGGAGTCTTTAGCCAATATAGTACCTATATGTTACGGTAAAACCTCTGATGGGTTGATGCATAACTAAATTATCTGCTACAATGGAAGTGAGATAGTAGGCTAGTTTTACACAAAGCAATAAACATATAATGACTTGACTATTTGAGTTTACCGTCGCTTCGACAGTATTTCAGTCATATAGCGACGTCCAGCTAATTACAGGTGGAGGAAGGACACGAATGCACGGAGACATCCGGGTAGAACCACCGACCTACCGCAAGCCAGCTGGAAGGCTTCCTCACATGAAAATCCGAATGACCCTGCCGGGATTCAAACCCACGCGGTGAGGGGCAGAGTGAGTGTTAAAGTCAGTGACTTAACCCTCTCGGCCACGGAGGCCCCAAACATATAATGAATGATAGTGATAATATGTGGGTTGTTTAGTTTATGATCCCTTACATAATTATTCTTTATTACATTTATTACTTGGAGTCAATTTTGTAACTGCATGATTATAGGATCATACGGCATTTATTTCAGAATTAAAGTTTTGATATTGAAAATATAGAGATACGCATTTTTGTAGTAATTAAAATGAGCCTGAAGGACATAATTCTGACAATGCAAGATCTTTTTGTTTTTTATTTGCTTTTGCTAGAGACATTTTGTTACATTTTATTCAACAGAATTTCTCTTATTGAATAAACAAGTAATAAAATTTGTGTTGATTTCCGACATATAAACATGTGTTGAGGGAAGAAATGAGAGAATGAAAGTAATGAGTGATACATAACTTATTTAAAAAATTAATGTCCCTTTTTATGATAATTTTACAACTTAAATAAAATAAGAAAGAAAGAACAACATAAATGAAAAAATGAAAGAAAGAAAGAACAAAATAAAGTAGACAAAATAAATCAACAGAGAAAGAAAGAAAGAAAGAAAAGGAAGATTTATATTTGCTCGAATAAAAAAAAAAAGAATAATAGAGAACTTTTAGGATCATTTCTGGTATTTGGTATGTTCACAACTTTTTTACAAACTGTGAATGACTACATACAACCCCATGTAGCAACATATGCACTCTTGAACAATACCTGTGACAGACTGTGGCAGCCTGCCTAATCAAAAACAGATGCCCACACAACGGCGGGTGGGTGAATTTTTGCTTGATGATATATATTATTATACTCAATACCATAATTAATTGAAAACAACCGCCATAACCAATATATTTTGTTACTATATGCTTTGTCCAATGTTATTTACTATGTAAATCTTGGAAATAAACTATTGAATTAAATTGAATAAATGGGGGGTGGGGGTCACTTATATAAGGGTTTTGAGATGCCTTTAAGCATCCATATATTGGCAATGAGCCAATATGATCTAAGTGTGGCACATTGAACGATTTGATTAATGTTGATCATCACTGTGCGCTCAAACATGTCTTCCAAAGTGTCCCACTTTTTATACTAAACAGTTAAAAATCAGGTGAGGCAGTTGGGAATCCTGCTTATTATTATAAGAACAATAGTTTTCAGTAGTATAAATGATTTACAATTTATTTGTTATCAAAAATTTTGGTAACGTAACAAGCCATTTGGTTAAACATATATCAGCTTTCACTCTATGCCTCAAAGTTCAGTAATGCACTAGAAGGAACTTTTGGTAAGCTAAAACTTGTTTAAAAGGTGGATGTTTGTACATGTACTTAGTTGTTTTGCTATCCAATTCAATAGTGAGTGTGTGGGAGGAATAATAATACATGTAGAATAAAGACACAATTCATCCCCTCTCTCTCCCTCTCTCTCTCTTACCCATGATTCTTTGAGCGCTTTTACACAGGTCATTCAGACCAGTGTTGACACATTGCTCTCATAGTTACACATACACTGTACATTGACCTGTTGCAAGCCAGCTAGCAGGGCTGCATCTAATTATAGAACATAGGTAACTTCTGTCAAATTTTCTCTGTTTTTATTCTGGGTCATGTATTGAAATTCTCTATAAATTCATCAATTCTTGACAGATTTTCAAAATTCTTTTTTTGTTGACGAGGTAAGACATTCTTTTTTCCAATGATGACAAAATATATCACACATTTAAACTTTAAAGGCTTTAAAATCAATTCAAAGTTTGACCAAACTTCATACTGCCACCAAACAACCAAATCAATCCCGATCTGAAAAAACTAAAATTCTTCAAAAAGTGCTCTTTAGAGGCTTTTGATTTTACCCATATTCTTTCGATAAAATATTTTTAGATTTTGAGATATTTAAGGTCAAAGAAAAAACCAATAATCACAATATGACCTTGACCTTTGCATTTTTTGAAAATTTGAAACTGTGAAGTCCCTGGAAACAACAAACAATACAATCTGTGAAAATTTCATAAAGATTGCTTCAAAAATAATGACAGAATCCTCCAAAAACTAAAAAAATGCCTATTCTCGAAAATTTGTTTCCTCCATATTTTAGTGCACTTTGACCGCTTATTGAAAGCCATTTTATGCATTTTCTGAAATCGCCACCCCATATATTTTGTGCGCAAAGATCTTCGGAATCAATTTCAAAAAACAGAATGAGCGTATCTAATCTCTAACAAAAATGGGCATGTTTTTCGTGGACACACCCTAATTTGCCAGATTTTTTCAAAGATTCAAACATTCAACCTCTTCTAGCTCAAAAGTTTCAAAGATATGGATATTGCCACTCATCATATTTTAACGGGCAGTTGACAGAGAACAGAATGCAAAAAACTGCATACAAATAAAATGTCAAATGACAGAGTTATCGGCAATTATATGTTTTGATGCTAAACGCCACCTAGCGGCAAAACTTAGTACTAAAATGAAAAACAAACTTAGTGGTGCACAACTTCAGATACATGTGAGTATCCATGGAAATTTTCATATTTGTAGCACTTCTAATCATGTCGCAACAGCGGCCACAAAAAAAGTGCAAAGAATAATAATAATGGAAAACTAGAACCGCAAAGCGGCATCTTGGTTTTCGCTTTAACTTGACTAGTAAGAGTACTGGTTTCAACTGCAGACATAATTGATTGATATTAACTTTATTCTAATATTTTTGTTAATTGATCAAATTAAGTCCGATCTTCAAAAACTAAACATCATTAGAACGATCTCTTCACGAACTAGAACTTTTGTTCATATACTTTCTATAAAATATTTCTAGATTGAGAACTATTTTGTGCCGATAAAAATAATCGGTATTATGACCTTGACCTTTGCA
This sequence comes from Solen grandis, assembly GCA_021229015.1. NCBI lineage: Eukaryota > Metazoa > Mollusca > Bivalvia > Adapedonta > Solenidae > Solen > Solen grandis. Next base: position 8,608,742 of record CM037785.1, read on the forward strand.
TATTTTCATCGTTATTTACTATGAGTTTATTTGTATTATTTAAATGCATAAACAATGAAAAAATGATGAAGATTGAACAAAAATAAAGTCAGGAGCTGCAAAAAAGAAGCAACATATGGATTTACAATTGTTTGATAAAAGGATCAAACTTTGGACTGTGGTAATTTGATCAAATGAAGTCCGATCTTCAAAAACTAAACACCAATGGAAAGATCTCTTCACAGACTAAAACTTTTGTTCATATACTTTCTATAAAATATTTTTAGATTTAGAGCCATTTTATGCCGATAAAAATAATAATAATTGGTATATGACCTTGACCTTTGCATATTATGCTCGTTTTTTTTTCTATGATTTTATTTGTTTGATAAAAATGCATAAACAGTGAAATAATGATGAAGATTGAACAAAAAATAAAGTCAGGAGCAGCAAAAAGAGAAAAACTATGGATATACAATTGTTTGATAAGAGGATCAAACTTTGGACTGTTGTCATTTGAACAAATGAAGTCCGGTCTTCAAAAACTAAACATTAATGGAAAGATCTCCTCACAAACTAAAACTTTTGTTCATATACTTTCTATAAAATATTTTTAGATTTGGAGCTATTTTATGCCGATAAAAATAATAATAATTGGTATATGACCTTGACCTTTGCATATTATGCTCGTTTTTTTTTCTATGATTTTATTTGTTTTATAAAAATGCATAAACAGTGAAATAATGATGAAGATTGAACAAAAAATAAAGTCAGGAGCAGCAAAAAAGAGAAAACATATGGATATACAATTGTTTGATAAGAGGATCAAACTTTGGACAGTGGTCATTTGATCAAATGAAGTCCGATCTTCAAAAACTAAACATTAATGGAAAGATCTTCTCGAAAACTAAAACTTTTGTTCATATACTTTCTATAAAATATTTTTAGATTTGGAGCTATTTTATGCCGATAAAAATAATAATAATTGGTATATGACCTTGACCTTTGCATATTATGCTTGTTTTTTTTTCTATGATTTTATTTGTTTTATAAAAATGCATAAACAGTGAAATAATGATGAAGATTGAACAAAAAATAAAGTCAGGAGCAGCAAAAAAGAGAAAACATATGGATATACAATTGTTTGATAAGAGGATCAAACTTTGGACTGTGGTCATTTGATCAAATGAAGTCCGATCTTCAAAAACTAAACATTAATGGAAAGATCTCCTCGAAAACTAAAACTTTTGTTCATATACTTTCTATAAAATATTTTTAGATTTGGAGCTATTTTATGCCGATATAAATAATAATAATTGGTATATGACCTTGACCTTTGCATATTATGTTGTTGTTTTTTTCTATGAATTTATTTGTTTTATAAAAATGCATAAACAGTGAAATAATGATGAAGATTGAACAAAAAATAAAGTCAGGAGCTGCAAATAACCTTAAAAGTCATGCTTTTAAAATGTTGATTTTTCGAAAATATTGGTTAAGTTTGACCGCATACTGTGGACAAACCATGCATTTCCCGAATTCGCCACCCCATATATTTTGTGCGTATATGTCTTGCAGATCATATGCAACAAACAAAATTCTCCTATCTCATCTCTGAATAAAATGGGTAGGTTTTTGGTAGACCTACCCTTATTTCACAGTTTTTGCGAGATTCGAACTTTCAACCTCCTGTAGCACGAAAGTTTTATATACGCAAATTTTTGAAACCTATCATATTTTATTGGGCTATTTACAAGGAACATTGTGCAAAAACCGCATTTGAATCGGACCTCAAATAATGGAGATATTGCTTATTAAATATTTTCATATAAAACGCCCCCTGGCGGGAAAATCAAAACAAAAATGAAAATTATCTCGACGTTAGGATCATCTTCAAGTACGTGGTTATTACTGATAAAAGTTTCATAGATGTGGCTTTTCTCACCTCGGAGCTATGCCGTTCACAAAAAAGGGGAAGAAAAATAAACTAGAACCGCAAAGCGGCATCTTGGTTTTCGCTTTAACTTGACTAGGAAGAGTACTGGTTTCAACTGCAGACATAATTGATTGATATTAACTTTATTCGAATATTTTTGTTAATTGATCAAATTAAGTCCGATCTTCAAAAACTAAACATCATTAGAACGATCTCTTCACGAACTAGAACTTTTGTTCATATACTTTCTATAAAATATTTCTAGATTGAGAACTATTTTGTGCCGATAAAAATAATCGGTATTATGACCTTGACCTTTGCATATTTTCATCGCTATTTACTATGAGTTTATTTGTATTATTTAAATGCATAAACAGTGAAAAAATGATGAAGATTGAACAAAAATAAAGTCAGTAGCTGCAAAAAAGAAGCAACATATGGATTTACAATTGTTTGATAAAAGGATCAAACTTTGGACTGTGGTAATTTGATCAAATGAAGTCCGATCTTCAAAAACTAAACATCATTAGAACGATCTCTTCACAGACTAAAACTTTTGTTCATATACTTTCTATAAAATATTTTTAGATTTGGAGCTATTTTATGCCGATAATAATAATAATAATTGGTATATGACCTTGACCTTTGCATATTATGCTTGTTTTTTTTCTATGATTTTATTTGTTTGATAAAAATGCATAAACAGTGAAATAATGATGAAGATTGAACAAAAAATAAAGTCAGGAGCAGCAAAAAAGAGAAAACATATGGATATACAATTGTTTGATAAGAGGATCAAACTTTGGACTGTTGTCATTTGAAGAAATGAAGTCCGGTCTTCAAAAACTAAACATTAATGGAAAGATCTCCTCACAAACTAAAACTTTTGTTCATATACTTTCTATAAAATATTTTTAGATTTGGAGCTATTTAATGCCGATATAAATAATAATAATTGGAATATGACCTTGACCTTTGCATATTATGCTTGTTTTTTTCTATGATTTTATTTGTTTTATAAAAATGCATAAACAGTGAAATAATGATGAAGATTGAACAAAAAATAAAGTCAGGAGCAGCAAAAAAGAGAAAACATATGGATATACAATTGTTTGATAAGAGGATCAAACTTTGGACTGTGGTCATTTGATCAAATGAAGTCCGATCTTCAAAAACTAAACATTAATGGAAAGATCTCCTCACAATCTAAAACTTGTGTTCATATAATTTCTATAAAATATTTTTTAGATTTGGAGCTATTTTATGCCGATATAAATAATAATAATTGGTATATGACCTTGACCTTTGCATATTATGCTTGTTTTTTTTTCTATGATTTTATTTGTTTGATAAAAAATGCATAAACAGTGAAAAAATGATGAAGATTGAACAAAAAATAAAGTCAGGAGCAGCAAAAAAGAGAAAACATATGGATATACAATTGTTTGATAAGAGGATCAAACTTTGGACTGTGGTCATTTGATCAAATGAAGTCCGATCTTCAAAAACTAAACATTAATGGAAAGATCTCCTCGAAAACTAAAACTTTTGTTCATATACTTTCTATAAAATATTTTTAGATTTGGAGCTATTTTATGCCGATATAAATAATAATAATTGGTATATGACCTTGACCTTTGCATAATATGTTGTTGTTTTTTTCTATGAATTTATTTGTTTTATAAAAATGCATAAACAGTGAAATAATGATGAAGATTGAACAAAAAATAAAGTCAGGAGCTGCAAATAACCTTAAAAGTCATGCTTTTAAAATGTTGATTTTTCGAAAATATTGGTTAAGTTTGACCGCATACTGTGGACAAACCATGCATTTCCCGAATTCGCCACCCCATATATTTTGTGCGTATATGTATTGCAGATCATATGCAACAAACAAAATTCTCCTATCTCATCTCTGAATAAAATGGGTAGGTTTTTGGTAGACCTACCCTTATTTCACAGTTTTTGCGAGATTCGAACTTTCAACCTCCTGTAGCACGAAAGTTTTATATACGCAAATTTTTGAAACCTTTCATATTTTATTGGGCTATTTACAAGGAACATTGTGCAAAAACCGCATTTCAATCGGACCTCAAATAATGGAGATATTGCTTATTAAATATTTTCATATAAAACGCCCCCTGGCGGGAAAATCAAAACAAAAATGAAAATTATCTCGACGTTAGGATCATCTTCAAGAACGTGGTTATTACTGATAAAAGTTTCATAGATGTGGCTTTTCTCACCTCGGAGCTATGCCGTTCACAAAAATGGGGAAGAAAAATAAAAAAAACTAGAACCGCAAGCGGTATCTCGGTTTTCGCTTTTAACCTAATCAACTTGAACACTTTATTTCAACTCAGCCACAATTTTCAATATGAAACAGAACGAAAAGGTTTTTGAAGACCTACTCTCATTTGCACAGTTTTATTTTTGCAATGTTAGAACATTCAAACTCTTCTAGCGCAAATATTTTCCCATACCCTGTCCCTTGAAATCCATCACATTCTGTGGTGCTGTCAACAAGGAACAAAATGCTGAAAACCGCATTTCAATCAGACTTTAACATTTTTAGTTAAGCAAAAGAGTGATTTTAAGTAAAACGCCCTCTAGCGGCAAAATTAGAATCAAAATTGCAAAAACAGCAAATAGTTCAAACAAGTATACAAGTCGCACTAGTCGAACATTCTTTTTCTTATATATCACAACTTGAAGCATGAAAACTGATTAACAATTATTCCAAAAAAGGATCAAACTTTGGACTGCCGTAAAATGAACAAATCAAGTCCGATCTTTAAAAACTAAACATCACTGGAAAGAGCTCCTCAAGAACTAAAACCTTTGTTTATATACTCTCAATGAAATATTTTTTGATTTGGAGCACTTTTTGGCCGAATAAAAACACAATTATCGCAATACATGTATGACATTGACCTTTTCAATGTTTTTTTTTTAAACTTTTTAATTGTGAAACCCTTTCAAACTTAACAAAACATAACTTGTGAAAATTTCATGACGAATAAACAAAAAATAAAGCCAGGAGCGACAAAAAACATGTTTTCAAAATTTTAATTTTTCCTAAAATTTAGTGAAGTTTGACCGTTTCTAGTGGACAAACCACGCATTTCCTTAATTCGCCACCCCATATATTTTGTGTGTATACGTCTTTCAAATGTTATGCCGGAGACGGAATTCTTCTATCTGATCTCTAAAAAAAACGGATAGATTTTTCGTAGACCTACCCTCATTTGCACAGTTTTTTTGTTTTTATTTGCGAGGATCGAACATTCAACCTTCCGTAGCTCAAAAGCTTTCAGCCACACAGACCCTCGAATCCTATCATATGTTATTAGGCTATCAACAGGGAACAGAATGCAAAAAACCGCATTCGAATCGGACTTTAACTTTTTGAGTTATAAGCAAAAGAATGATTTCAAGAAAAGCGCCCCCTAGCGGCAAAATGAGAAAGAAAATTGATTAAAATTTTTACTGTAAGGTACCTAGCAAAGCAGCAAATAGTTCAATCAAGTATACTAGTCGCACAAGTCAAACTTTTTATTCTTATGTATCAGCATTTGAAGCATAAAACCTGATTTACAATTATTCCAAAAAAGGATCAAACTTTGGACTGCCGTATAATGACCAAATGAAGTCCGATCTTCAAAAACTAAACGTCACTGGAAAGAGCTCTTTAAGAACTAAAACTTTTGTTCATATACTCTCAATGAAATATTTTTAGTTTTGGAGCTATTTGGGGCCGAATAAAAAAACGTAATCGTAATATGACCTTGACCTTTACAATTTCTTTTTAACTTTTTGAATTGTGAGGCCCTTTCAAACATAACAATACATATCGTGTGAAAATTTCATGAAGAATGAACAGAAAATTAAGTCAGGAGCGACAAAAACATGTTTTCAAAATTTTAATTTTTCCTAAAATTTAGTGAAGTTTGACCGTTTCTAGTGGACAAACCACGCATTTTCTTAATTCGCCACCCCAATTATTTTGTGTGTATACGTCTTTCAAATGTTATGCCGGAGACGGAATTCCTCTATCTGATCTCTAACAAAAAACGGATAGATTTTTCGTAGACCTACCCTCATTTGCACATTTTTTTTGTTTTTTATTTGCGAGGTTCGAACATTCAACCTTCCGTAGCTTAAAAGCTTTCAGCCACACAGACCCTCGAATCCTATCATATGTTATTAGGCTATCAACAGGGAACAGAATGCAAAAAACCGCATTCGAATCGGACTTCAACTTTTTAAGTTATAAGCAAAAGAATGATTTCAAGAAAAGCGCCCCCTAGCGGCAAAATGAGAAAGAAAATTGATTAAAATTTTACTGTTAGGTACCTAGCAAAGCAGCAAATAGTTCAATCAAGTATACTAGTCGCACAAGTTAAACTTTTTATTCTTATGTATCAGAATTTGAAGCATAAAACCTGATTTACAATTATTCCAAAAAAGGATCAAATTTTGGACTGCCGTATAATGACCAAATGAAGTCCGATCTTCAAAAACTAAACATCATTAGAACGATCTCTTCACGAACTAAAACTTTTGTTCATATACTTTCTATAAAATATTTTTAGATTTGAAGATATTTTGTGCCGATAAAAATAACAATAATCGGTATTATAACCTTGACCTTTGCATATTTTCATCGTTATTTACTATGAGTTTATTTGTATTATTTAAATGCATAAACAGTGAAAACATGATGAAGATTGAACAAAAAATAAAGTCAGGAACTGCAAAAAAGAGGAAACATACTGATTTACAATTGTTTGATAAAAGGATCAAAATTTGGACTGTGGTAATTTGATCAAATGAAGTCCAATCTTCAAAAACTAAATACCAATGGAAAGATCTCTTCACAAACTAAAACTTTTGTTCATATATTTTCTATAAAATATTTTAGGATTTGAAGCTATTTTGTGCCGATAAAAATAACAATAATCGGTATTATGACCTTGACCTTTGCATATTTTCATCGTTATTTACTATGAGTTTATTTGTATTATTTAAATGCATAAACAGTGAAAAAATGATGAAGATTGAACAAAAAATAAAGTCAGAAGCAGCAAAAAAGAGGAAACATACGGATTTACAATTGTTTGATAAAAGGATCAAATTTTGGACTGTGGTAATTTGATCAAATGTTTGTTTGTTCATATACTTTCTATAAAATATTTTTAGATTTGGAGCTATTTTATGCCGATAAAAATAATAATAATTGGTATATGACCTTGACCTTTGCATATTATGTTTGATTTTTTTTCTATGAATTTATTTGTTTTATAAAAATGCATAAACAGTGAAATAATGATGAAGATTGAACAAAAAATAAAGTCAGGAGCAGCAAAAAAGAGGAAACATATGGATATACAATTATTTGATAAGAGGATCAAACTTTGGACTGTGGTCATTTGATCAAATGAAGTCCGATCTTCAAAAACTAAACACAAATGGAAAGATCTCTTCACAGCCTAAAACGTTTGTTCTTATACTTTCTATAAAATATTTTTAGATTTGGAGCTATTTTATGCCGATATAACTAATAATTATTGGTATATGACCTTGACCTTTGCATATTATGCTTGAATTTTTTTCTATAAATTTATTTGATTTATAAAAATGTATAAACAGTGAAATAATGATGAAGATTGAACAAAAATTAAAGCCAGGAGCTGCAAATAACCGTAAAAGTCATGCTTTGAAAATGTTGATTTTTCGAAAATATTGGTTAAGTTTGACCGCATACTGTGGACAAACCATACATTTCTCAAAATCGCCACACCATATATTTTGTGCGTATATGTCTTGCAAATCATATGCCACGAGCAAAATTGTCCTATCTCATCTCTGAAAAAAATGGGGACTTTTTTCGTAGACCTACCTTTATTTCATCGTTTTTTTCGAGATTTGAACATTCAACCTCCTGTAGCACGAAAGTTTTATATACGCAAATAATTGAAACGTATCCTTTTTCATTAAGTTTCTGACAAGGAACACAATGCAAAAAACCGCATTTGAATCGGACCTCAAATAACAGAGTAATTAGCCCTTAGTCATTTTTACAAAACGCCACCTAGCGGCAAAACTAAGACAAAAATGAAAATTTTCTCAACGTGAGGATCAAATTCAGATCTTAGGACAAAAGTGGTAAAAAAATCAGAAATGTGAATTATTTCTATCATGGTGATATGCCGTTCACAAAAAAAGGTTAGAAAAATAATAATAAAAATAAAAATAAAAAAAAAAATAAAACAGAAGAAGAACAATAGGTTTTCGCAAGCGATGCGAAAACCTAACTAGAATCGCAATCGCGATATCATCGGTTTTCGCAAAAGCAATTCCATTCAGTTCACGAGTCGCATGATTCGAAAAATATTTCTTCGTTCAATGGCTTGTTTATAATGTTAACAGCGATCTTTCAAACACTTTTGTCACAATGTTTAAGAAGACTTTTTACCCAAAAGATTTTTGAGTATTACCTGTCAGTTATGTAGTCGCGATATCATCAGTTTTCACGAAAGCAATTCCATTCAGTTCACGAGTCGCATGTTTCAAAAAACATTTCTTAGTTCAATTGCTTGTTGATACTGTTAACAGTGATCTTTGAAACATTTTTGTCGCAATGTTTAAGCAGACTTTTTACCAAGAAGAACACTTTTAAGTATTACCTGTCTGTTATGTAGTCGCAAACTTGAAAACCTTTTTTACGGACTTCGGGTACTGCAACGTTATATGTGTGTGTTGCTTTATGATGGCGACATACGACAATTGTACTCAATAAACAAGAATTGCAAACGACAAACAACAGTTTAAAATAACACGCGACAATGTATTATGCAACTCAACACTATTACAGACTAATGTTACATTGAATTACTATCATTTTCATGAAATATCGCTTTGATTTTTAGTGTTGTTTCAAATTGATGTCACCAAGAAACAGAATGTAAAAAAATTGCATAAAGTCAGACTTCAATTATTTTAGTTATAAAGAGTGATTTCAAGCCAAGCGCCCCCTAGCGCCAAAACGAGAAACAAAATTGGGTAAATATTTTCTATTAGGTATCTAGCAATGCAGCAAATGGTTCAATCAAGTATACAAGTCGCACTAGTCAAACATTCTATTCCTTATATATCAAAATTTGAAGTATAAAACCTGATTTACAATTGTTCTAAAGAGGATCAATATTTTGGCTGCCGTAAAATGACGAAATCAAGTTCATTCTTCAAAAACTAAACATCACTGGAAAGGGCTCTTCAAGAACTAAAACTTTTGTTCATACACTTTCAATAAAATATTTTTTGTTTTTGAGCTATTTTGAGCCGAATAAAAACACAGTAATCGTAATATGACCTTGACCTTTGCAATTTCATTTTAACTTCTTAATTGTGGGGTCATTTCAAACATAACAATACATAACTTGTGAAAATATCATGAAGAATGAACTAAAAATAAAGTCAGGAGCGACAAAAACCATGTTTTTGAAATTTTGATTATTCCTAAAATTTAGTGAAGTTTGACCGTTTCTAGGGGACAAACCATGCATTTATTAAGATCGCCACCCCATATATTTTGTGCGTATATGTCTTGTAAATAATTTGCAGCAAACAGAATTCTTCTATCTGATCTCTAACAAAAATGGATAGGTTTTTCGTAGACCTACCCTCATCTGCACAGTTTTTTGCGAGGTTCGAACATTCAACCTTCCTTTAGTAGCTCAAAAAGTTTTAGCCACTCATACCTGGAAACTATCATATTTTATTAGAGTATCAACAAGGAACACAATGCAACAAATCGCATTTGGATCAGACTTCAACTTTTTGAGTTATAAGTAGAAGAGTGTTTTTAAGCTAAGCGCCCCCTAGCGGCAAAATGAAAAACAAAATTGATTAAAATTTTACCATTAGGTACCTAGCAATGCAGCAAATAGTTCAATCAAGTACGCAAGTCGCACTAGTCGAACATTCTATTTCTTATATATCACAATTTGAAGCATAAAAACTGATTTACAATTATTCCAAAAAAGGATCAAACTTTGGACTGCCGTAAAATGACCAAATCAAGTCCGATCTTCAAAAACTAAACATCACTGGAAAGAGCTCTTGAATAACTAAAACTTTTGTTCATAAACTCTCAAAGAAATATTTTTAGTTTTGGAGCTATTTGGGGCCGAATAAAAACACAATAATCGTAATATGACCTTGACCTTTTCATTTATTTTTTAACTTTTTAATTGTGATCCCCTTTCAGATATAACAATACATAACTTGTGAAAATATCATGAAGAATTAACAAAAAATAAAGTCAGAAGCGATAAAAAACATGTTTTTGAACCTTTAACTTTTTCTAAAATTTAGTGAAGTTTGACCGTTTCCAGAGGACCTACCATACATTTCTTAAATTCACCACCCCATATATTTTGTGCGTATATGTCTTGCAAATCATTTGCAGCAAACAGAATTCATCTATCTGATCTCTAACAAAAATGGATAGGTTTTTCGTAGACCTACCCTCATTTGCACAGTTTTTTGCGAGGTTCGAACTTTCAACCTTCTGTAGCTCAAATACTTTCAGCGACACGTACCTCGAAACCTATCATATTTTATTTGGCTATCAACAAGGAACAGAATGCAAAAAACCGCATTTGAATCAGACCTCAAATAAGTGAGTTATTAGCCATTAATAAATTTCATGCAAAGCGCCCCCTGGCGGGAAAAGTAAGACATAAATGAAAATTTTCTCAACGTTAGGATCATTTTCAAATACGTGGTAATAACTGATTGAAATTTCATACATGTGACTTTTTTCTATCATGGTGATATGCCGTTCACAAAAAAAGGTTAGAAAAATAATAATAACTAGAATCGCTAATGCGATATCATTGGTTTTCGCAAAAGCAATTCCATTCAGTTCACGAGTCACATGTTTCGAAAAACATATATCTTCGTTCAATGGCTTTTTGAATACTGTTGAATACAGTGATCTTTCAAACATTTTTGTCGCAATGTTTAAGCAGACTTTTTACCAAGAAGAATACTTTTAAGTATTACCTGTCTGTAATGTAGTCGCAAACTTGAAAACTTTTTTTACAGACTTCGGGTACAGCAACATTATATGTGTGTGTTGCTTTATGAGGTTGACGTACGACAATTGTACTCGATAAACAACAATTGCAAACGACACACAACAGTATAAAATGACACGCGACAATGCGATATGCCACTTAACATTATAACGAACTAATGTTGCATTGAATTACTATCATTTTCATGAAATATCGCATAAATATTTTAGTGTTGTTTCAAATTGATGTCACCAAGGAACAGAATGCAAAAAATTGCATGAAAATCAGACTTTAATTATTTTAGTAATAAAGGGTGATTTCAAGCCAGTCGCCCCCTAGCAGCAAAATGAGAAACAAAATTGAGTAAAATTTTACTATTAGGTACCTAGAAATGCAGCAAATGGTTCAATAAAGCATACAAGTCGCACTAGTCGAACATTCTATTCTTTATATATCACAATTTGAAGCATAAAAACTGATTTACAATTGTTCTAAATAGGATAAAACTTTGGACTGCCGTAAAATGACCAAATCATGTCCGATCTTCAAAAACTAAACATCACTGGAAAGATCTCTTCAAGAACTAAAACTTTTGTTATATACTTTCAATAAAATATTTTTTGTTTTGGAGCTATTTGGAGCCGAATAAAAACACAATTATCGTAATATGACCTTGACCTTTGAAATTTCATTTTAACTTTTTAATTGTGAGGCCCTTTCAAACATAACAATACATAACTTGTGAAAATATCATGAAGAATGAACTAAAAATAAAGTCAGGAGCGACAAAAAACATATTTTCGAAATTTTAATTTTTCCTAAAATTTAGTGAAGTTTGACCGTTTCTAGAGGACAAACCATGCATTTCTTAAATTCGCTACCCCATATATTTTGTGCGTATATGTCTTGCAAATCATTTGCAGCAAACAGAATTCTTCTATCTGATGTCTAACAAAAACGGATAGGTTTTTCGTACACATACCCTCATCTGCACAGTTTTTTGCGAGGTTCGAACTTTCAACCTTCCGTTGCTAGCTCAAAAAGTTTCAGCCACTCATACCTATCATATTTTATTAGGCTATCAACAAGAAACATAATGCAATAAACCGCATTTGGATCAGGCTTTAACTTTTTGAGTTATAAGTAGAAGAGTGCTTTTAAGCTAAGCGCCCCCTAGCGGCAAAATGAGAAACAAAATTGATTAAAATTTTATCATTAGGTACCTAGCAATGCAGCAAATAGTTCAATCAAGTACGCAAGTCGCACTAGTCGAACATTCTATTTCTTATATATCACAATTTGAAGCATAAAAACTGATTTACAATTAATCCAAAAAAGGATCAAACTTTGGACTCACGTAATATGACCAAATCAAGTCCGATCTTCGAAAACTAAACATCACTGGAAAGAGCTCTTAAAGAACTAAAACTTTTGTTCATATACTCTCAATGAAATATTTTTAGTTTTTGAGCTATTTGGGGCCGAATAAAAACACAAGAATCGTAACATGACCTTGACCTTTTCAATTATTTTTAAAAGTTTTAATTGTGAGTCCCTTTCAAACATAACAATACATTACATGTGAATTAACAAAAAATAAAGTCAGAAGCGATAAAAAACATGTTTTTAAAACTTTAACTTTTCCTAAAATTTAGTGAAGTTTGACCATTGGCAGAGGACAAACCATACATTTCTTAAATTCGCCACCCCATATATTTTGTGCGTATATGACTTGGAAATCATTTGCAGCAAACAGAATTCTTCTATCTGATCTCTAAGAAAAATGGATAGGTTTTTCGTAGACCTACCCTCATTTGCACAGTTTTTTGCGAGGTTCGAACTTTCAACCTTCTGTAGCTCAAATACTTTCAGCGACACGTACCCTCGAAACCTATCATATTTTATTTGGCTATCAACAAGGAACAGAATGCAAAAAACCGCATTTGAATCGGACCTCAAATAAGTGAGTTATTAGCCATTAATAAACTTCATGCAAAACGCCCCCTGGCGGGAAAAGTAAGACATAAATGAAAATTTTCTCAACGTTAGGATCATCTTCAAATACGTGGTAATAACTGATTAAAATTTCAAACATGTGACTTTTTTCTATCATGGTGATATGCCGTTCACAAAAAAAGTAATGCTTTAATACAATGATTTTTGAAAGGATCAAACTTCAGAATGCCATAAAATAACCAAATCAAGTCCAATCTTCAAAATCTAAACATCATTGGAAAGAACTCTTTTAAAAATAAATATTTTTTTTTTTATGAATTTTTTTGGTTTTTTTAACCAACCTTTACAATACAATTTTAAATTTTTTATAATATAAAACTTAAAGACATAGTTATACATTACATGTGAAAATTTCATGAAGATTGAACAAAAAAATAAAGTCGGGAGCTTCAAATGATTTTAAAGTCATGCTTTTAAAATGATGATTTTTCGAAAATATTGGTTATGTTTGACCACGTACTGTGGACAAACCATGCATTCCTCAAAATCGCCACACTATATATTTTGTGCGTATATGTCTTGCGAATCATATGCAACAAACAAAATTCTCCTATCTCATTCCTGAAAGACGTGGATAAATTTTTCGCAGACCTACCCTCATTTCACAGTTTTTTCGAGATTCGAACATTCAACCTCCTGTAGCACGAAAGTTATATATACGCAACTTTTTGAAAACTATCATATTTTATTAA
>CM037785.1:8622550-8661607 GCA_021229015.1 Solen grandis
TTTTATTTTTTACATATCTTTCAACCCCAAAAAGGGAAGTCTTTCTTTACGCCACCCCTACGTTTTCAAGGGAAGTACATGTAATAACTATGGGGAAGATTGCAAATTAATACGGGCCCTTTTTCCTAAACCCTTTTTTCAAATAAAATCTTAGTGTCCCTGTTTTTTTTCTTCATCATTGTCCTTTTGTTGTTGTTCCTGCTCCCTGATGATGATGATTTTTTTACTTTGACTTTAGTACCCCCTTTTTGAAAGACCCAAACCCTATTTGAATAAATTTATAAAAAAGGGAAAATTACCTGTTGTAATAAGTATCTTCACTGTTCTATAGTTTATTTAAAATTATGGCACCAAAAAAAATCACCACATAAAGTGTCTACTAAATTAAAAGTTTTCTCGGTATTTTATTGTTCTATATTTTTTAAAATAATTTGTACGTTTTTTTTTTTTTTTTTTGGGTTATTATTGTTTTGGGGACCTTTTCGTAGGGACTTTGCTTTGTTTAAAAACACCCGGCGTTTTTTAATCCTTTGCATCAAAATTAGTCATGTTCTTTTCTTGTAAAGACCCTGTCAACGTAAGGTTAAAGCGGGTTTATAACATTGGGTTTATTGGAATCGTTTGAATATTTGATCCCCGTTTACAACATTTACTTTGATAAACAAAAGAAATGCGAAAATCTGTTCACTCAGCGCTATCAGCGCTTTGATTTGTAATCAGTTCCATTTTAGATTGAAGTAATATGCAAAATGTCGTCTGCCACAGTCGATGGGTGGCTCGTACCTAATTTCGGATAGAGGTCAAGTGATAGTTTTGCATAGAGAAATTTATTCGTTGTGTTTTTATACCAAGGAAAATTATTATTTTCCGTAAATATTTATTTTTGACTCAAAATTAATTTTTAAACAGTTTTACTAAATCTCAGAGTTAAATACAATCGTTGGATCATATTTACAATATTGAGAGGTTGTTCGGTTTTCAAGGCAGAGAAACGGATTCTCAGAATGTAGGTATTATAGTAAGTGATACTGACGCCACTCACAACTAAAAAGTATAATTTACTTTTACTTTTTCTAATAAATCAAGTTAGTTGTCTACTGATTTATCATTTATATTCCGAAGAAAAGCTTGTAGGTCACAAGTGTTATAATGCCGTCACCTTCGATACGTTACTCGTATATACCATGTGTAAATAATCAGGACAACACGTTTCTGTATTACTGAACAGGGTTGTTTGTATACATTTCTGCATCGGACAACATTTCAAACCTATATCTAGACACATTTGAATTTCCCCCTTTTTACTACGCAGAAATATTGTTCAACTTTTTTTTCTGTCTTATAACTAAGTGATACGGAAGCTATTAGTGCCAATTGACACTTATTATTTTTTTAATTTAATCTGTAAATTTTACAGATTAATCTGTAAAATTCACACTTTTTTCTGTAAAACTTCTTTCAAAATCTTCTTTCTTTCTTTCTTTCTTTCTTTCTTTCTTTCTTTCTTTCTTTCCTGAATATATTATACATATATGTTGTATGTACATGCTGTATGTATTTGTTTTTATAAATATATTTGATGTGTCGGTATATATTGTACATAGTATATTGTATGTATATTTGTAACTGGTTATGTTGTAGTATTTTTGTAGGTATGTATTGTATGTATATATTATAGGTATATGTTTTAGGCATATATTGTAGGTATATGTTATAGATATATGTGGGTATTTGTACCGGTACATCTTGTAGGTACAGATATATGTTGTAGGAATGCAATGTAGGTATATGTTGTAGGTATATGTTTTGTGTAACGGTATGTGTTGTAGGTATATATAATATGTACCGGTATATGTTGTAGGGGTATATGTTGTAGGTATATATAATATGTACCGGTATATGTTGTAGGTATATATAATATGTACCGGTATATGTTGTAGGTACATATAATATGTACCAGTATATGTTGTAGGTATATATAATATGTACCAGTATATGTTGTAGGTATATGTTGTATGTACCGGTACATCTTGTAGGTACAGATATATGTTGTAGGAATGCAATGTAGGTATATGTTGTAGGTATATGTTTTGTGTACCGGTATATGTTGTAGGTATATATAATATGTACCGGTATATGTTGTAGGTATATATAATATGTACCGGTATATGTTGTAGGTATATATAATATGTACCGGTATATGTTGTAGGTATATATAATATGTACCGGTAAATGTTTTAGGTATATATAATATGTACCAGTATATGTTGTAGGTATATATGATATGTATCGGTATATGTTGTAGGTATATATAATATAATAAGTACCGGTCTATGTTGTAGGTATATTTAATAAGTACCGGTATATGTTGTAGGTATATATAATATGTACCGGTATATGTTGTAGGTATATATAATATAATAAGTACCGGTATATGTTGTAGGTATATATAATATGTACCGGTATATGTTGTAGGTATATATAATATGTACCGGTATATGTTGTAGGTATATATAATATGTACCGGTATATGGGTTATATGTTATAGTTTTGTATTTTTAAATTCTGTAAAAGTAATATGAAATTTTGAGACTAAAATAGTGTTAATCATAACTTGAATAATTATTCATTAATGTAAAAACTACTTTAAAGCAAAAATAAATTTTATGTATATATGACAATTATGTAGAATTTTGTAGCTTAATTTGCCAAAAACAAAATTGGGTGGTTAGGAAAAATATTCTCAAAGTTAAGGTTTTTTTTTTTTGGTTTTAGTAATACTAAAAGGTCGAAACCTATGTTATCCCCACTCTTTCTTGTATTTAGTCTGGTGTTTACTTTTTAGCTTATGCTGCTTTCATTACATGTCTTCTTCAATACATATATCTTTACCTACCCACTAAAGATAACTGCAAAAAAAAACAAAAAAAAAACAAATGAGGATGCCCTTGTCACTTGTCATAAAACATCACCACTGGCAGAACTAAGCAAACTATTAATTCAATAGGAAAGAATTTGGTCATTTACACGGCTCTTTTTATCACCGCAACATTTGAAACAAATGAAATAAAGAAAGAAAGATGGAAAAAACAATGTCTAGATATTTTCACCTCTGGATGTGCTTTTTTATATTTTCGTCGTGCGTATGAGCAACCTTATCTGCACGACCGTCGTGCCGATAGACACTGCCATTATTTAAACAGGCTAGTTTAATGTGTAAAATTTATTAAAATGTAAAATTTAAGAATTTACAGATTAATCTGTAAATTTTACAGAAAAAAGTGTGAATTTTACAGAAAAACGTGTGATTTTTACATTTTAAACTGTAAATTTTACAGATTAATTGTAAATTTTACAGATTAATGTGTGAATTTTACAGAAAAAAGTGTGAATTTTACAGATTAATGTGTGAATTTTACAGAAAAAAGTGTAAAATTTACAGAAAAAAGTGTGAATTTTACAGAAAAAGTGTGAATTTTACAGATTAAAGTGTGAATTTTACAGATTAAAGTGTAAAATTTACAGAAAAAGTGTGAATTTTACATTTTAAACTGTAAATTTTACAGATTAATCTGTAAATTTTGCAGATTAAAGTGTCAAAATTAAAAAAATAATAAGTGTCAATGTGGCACTAATACGCTTCCGTAAAGTGATGATAATTATTATGTTTAAATGCGATTGCATTATATGAGTAAAATTGTATAAAAATGTGTAAAAAACGATGCTGGAGATTATATGCTTAATAAATTGGAATACAAACGTAAATGCGCGATGAATCGCAATTCATACAGAGATATATTTGAACCAATAACTTCAGCAGTTGTAATTGAATTTAAATAGGTGACCTACTGCCGCAATAGCACAAATGGTCCGATTGCTTTTAAAATTATTGCGGGTTCGAATACAGCTGTGGATTTATCTTAATATTAAATCTTATATCAATGTACGTATAAGAGAATATATAGATAAAATGTTATAAATATGTCATATATAGATTAAGGACTGGGTGTAATCTTTAAGGTTACTTTGCAGTTATGTACTTCCCTTTTATTTGGGCCCTAATTAAGAGAGAGAGAGAGAGAGAGAGAGAGAGAGAGAAAGAGAGAGAGAGGAAACATTCCTGGGATATATTTGTACTAGGTAATACATTAATTGTTATATCCTTTCTTGTGCGTTTGTTGCATTATATTTGGTACCATTTGATTTAAGCGCATTTATTTATGTAAATCAACTATTTGGGTTTAATTTGGTTTATTGGCTTCGCTTGAAAATTTGATCTGCGCTTATTAAATTTGCTATGATACACAAAAACATGCAACATACAACTGTCCTCTCAGCGCTATCGGCGCATTAATTATAGTACATGCTACTTAGTCACGTGTCTGCTTCACCTGCCCTGCAATCCAAAGTCCGGGGACAGTCCCGGCCTAAAGGTCGAAATGTATCAGTCAAGTTACGTGTGTCTGGGCAGAATTGCGATAAAGTTATCATCAATCACCTTGAACGAAATACAAAATGTGATCAGGCCATTTCAGAAATGATTGTATGTTTTCCCTTAGTCATTCTGTTGTATATTTGACATCAAATGAAATTGGAATAATGTAGACATATTGCACAATAAGTCATACAATCAAGTTCATAATATTTTGCTGATTTAAACATATTTCTACTCATGCCGATCAGGAAGCTCGTTTCTTTTTCTTTCACCCTCGACTGTTCCTGTACTGCACCAGCACTTTGCGCCATGAAATGTCACACACATTATTTTCTCAATCTGGGGTCGAATTTAAACCTTTGAATCAGAACACGTGTCAAGGCGGCTGTTAAACATAATTCTTCGCTTGAAAGTAGGCATTGTGCTCCCATTATAATTATAGGACTTGTTTTAGGAACATTTAACTAGCACGTGTAACTCTTCTTAATATTTTTTCGATAAAACTCTGTACATGTACATGTATATGTAAATATAATTATTGGGTCAAGCATGCCCCTATGGTATAGTTGCAAAATCTTGAACCAGCCAACCATAAAAAAATATGAGCTGGATACATTTTGTGTTCATTAGAAACTCATGATAGATCGTTTAGTTTATACATTATTTTTCACTTTGGTTGTAGTTATGACTGTAAAGTCAATATGTGTTTTAAGTCACAAAAGTTAGTTTAAAAATTCAACTTCATTTAAAGTATTTCCTTTTCATCAGACGTTCAGAATTATCTTTTTTTATATAAAATGAAAACAATTGTCTCAGATTGTTTTTATAGTTTTTACAGTAACTTTTTTGGAGATGAAAGATTGTGAAGAGAATATCGAAAATTAGGATATGTAAATGTGTAAACATCATGGCTCTGTTGCAAGTGATAATCATAAATAATATTATAAATTTAGACAAGTAACCTTGTGTTAGAACTTACGTAAATCGTTTTTAACCTTCTCAGAACTCAAAGGTCCATTATTCATCCAAAAGCAGTGTATATTCTTCAGACAGAAAAGCAAATTGTGTGCTACAGATTTGTGATTCGACAACTTTTTTCCAAATTCAAATTATTTTCGATTATAGACTGTCTTCGGTTAAAAAGGTAAACAATGACAGTTTTATGACATCCATTCAAAATACTAAATTGCGTTATTAGATCAACATTTTCAATGCGTTTAACTGTTATTTTACAGCAGATAGTATGAACCATTTTTATTAGACAAAAATATGTCAATGTTGGGGGTCTCCGTGGCCGAGAGGGTAAAGTGGCTGACTTTAATACTCAGTCAGCCCCTCGCCGCTCGAATCCTGGCAGGGTCTTTCGGATTTTCATGTGATTAAGCCTTCCAGTTGGCTTGCGGTAGGTCTTTCTCCACCTGTAATGAGCTGGACGTCGATATATGACTGAAATACTGTCAAAGCGACGGTAAACTCAAATAGTCAAGTCAAGTCCAGTCAATGTGTTTTTATATTTTCTTTTTCATTAAAATCTTTATGATATATAATTGGCCTTTAACCTACATTAAATAATGTGTACCAATCAAGAGGGTTAATAAGTTATTGGTACAATTAAACACATGATGACAACATACAACGTCATTTGAAAATAGGAGAAATGGGGACTATGTGACCATCAGTCATGGATGAAAAATATATATTCAATAAGTTCAAATTCGAAGTTGTTAAGATATGTTACATAGTTTTTAATAAGTTTTGTAAGCAAGGAACATGAACAATTAATTAATATCATAAGCTTAGAAGGATGGTACCGATTTAGGCTTTTTTTTATTTCAAAACCTGGTCAGATTGAAATCTTCTCTCAGAATAAACAACAGAGTAGACCAACGATAACACAAGTCGGCGTTTTTATCTAGACCTTTACTTTATTTCCTATGTCGCGACCTGGGATCACACCCGCGACAAATCTTCTACAGGGCGTATGCTCTAGCCACCACTCTGCGACCGGGACAGCTAAACAAAGGTTAAACATTTGACAAACGTGGCTTTGATGAAAGCATATGTTGTTATGCATGTCGTAGGAAAACAAGGTCCAGAAAAAAACCTTCAAATCCTTAAACATGTGACCACTTTGTCCTATTATGTACCCATTTAACTGCAATCGGGCGTGGAACGTAAAAGCGAGGCGCACAACCGCAACAGATAAGGTAAGTTAGCAAATTAAAGAACAAACAAAGCAAAACATTTGATAAATATTACATCACAAAACGAGATCTTAGATCAAAGACGACAAAATTTATTATTCTGAAGCCCCCCCCCCCCCCCCCCCCCTCCCGTTAATTGCAAAATTCGCATGTGTTTTTATTTTCTACATATAAAACATGAATTCATCACCTTCCAGATCTTTCATAAAAGATTTAGAACATAATTATTGACAACTTTTAGTATCCAATACATACAATAGTGTCGGTGTTTGATAGACAAAATGTCATGATTTACCCCGACAAAGAAACAAAACGAAGACGGCTAAAACAATAACACTATATACTACTTTAGTGGATTTATAGCTAAATGTAAATCAAATGTTAACTTTACACCTCTTCTTAGAATATCTCGGGTCAACCTCATGTGTTATTGTATAAACCATACTACACACACACACACCTAAAAAAAGAAAAAAAAGGAATAAGAAAAAAAAATGCGCTCTACCCTTAACAAATAGATTGACATCGTAAAGAAAATTTGCACGCACATGTTGAATGTATATATCACCAGAGATACCATATTTATTTCACTGGAGTAGAGAAGACTGTTTGATTATTTGAGTTTACCGTCGCACGGACTCATCCAGGTAGAACCACCGACCTACCGTAAGCCAGCTGGAGAGCTTCCTCACATGAAAATCCGAATGACCCTGCCGGGATTCGAACCCACGCGGTGAGCGGCTGAGAGAGTGTTAAAGTAAGCGACTTTAACCTCTATGCCACGGAGGCCCCGGAGTAGAGAAGAGAAAGTAAGAAATCAAATGAAAATCATTGTATAGGTTTGAACACAAGTTACTTGTACGCAAATAACCCCATCGATAGTATAATCAGGTCCAAAAGCTTTTTTTCATAAATGGATGTTTGTTTGTTAGGTTTAACGTCCCACCGACAATATTTCAGTCATTTGGAGACTATGTTTATTTGAGACAAATATAGTGCTGTCCAACGCACTTTGGGATCAGAATCGGACACCAGAGAGCATTGCATTGTTGCATCACAAATTAGGACAGTAGCAAATCCAGTGCACATTGGGATCAAATGTTTGAATATATGTTTAAGAAATAGCATGCATTCAATTGAATAGAAGTGGTTTCCAAAGCTCTTTTGCCAGAGGTATAAGTTGGTATGCTAATTTGAAATAATACAAAGCGTGTTATGGGTGGTACTTGCAGGATTTATTTTACATCAATAAATAAACATTTGCTTCTTGTTCAGCACATCGGTGCTATTTTTTTACTAGACCATTTTTTTTATAAATATATTGAAATATAAAGACATCACTGAATCTGGTCTTATCTATGCACACATTAAGTTCATTTAATTCTATTTTTAAAACGTTTTTCGCCACATGATCATCATCTTGAACATCATAATCATACTGAGGAACTTTTTTATCTCTTGTTAAGCAAAGACTAAAGTGCAATTTTATTTGTGAATCTAGTCGGAGATTGGGTGATTTAGAGCTAATTTTATAAACATATTTATGATTTAAGCCGTTTTTACAAGCATTAATAAAATATCTATGAATTTGATTAAGTTTCACTGAACTGGGATTATCTTTTCAATGTTTGTAAGAAGTTGAAGATGGGCTGGTAATATACCTTTGCTAGAAACCTATGTAACAAGTTAGAGGTGAATGGCATTTCATATCTAAATGTATTTTATATGAAGAAATACACGCCTTTGTATCTTGTATGTTGGAATGAATTGAATCCATACTTCTACGAGTATATTCAATTATTTTAAAATTTTTTTTTTCCCAAAATTTTTTATTGATGTATATCATTGAATAATTATTTATTGACATTAAAGATAATTCATTTGATTTTAAATGGATATATTCTGTATTCATTTTGGGGGCGATTGTCCTAGGGGCAGTTGTCCTAAGGGGCAATTGTCCTAAGGGGCAGTTGTCCGTACCCAAATCAAAACAAAAGGGAGCAACCACTGTTACTATTGTAAAATAAAAACATGTACAGTCCAACCTCGCTATTCCGATAACCGTTGAACCGAAAGCCTCTCTATTTCGATTTTTTTTTTCGGTCCCGATTTTTCTCCTATAAAATTCAACTAAAATAAAATGTTTAATCCGATTTTCGCTATTTCGAAAAAAATCCTATTTCGAAGTATTTTTTCGGTCCCGAAATCGCAATTTATGCACATTTTTCAATTGTTAAATCGAAGTCAAATTTTCAGTCACTTTTCGTACTTACCCGGATGAAAAACAGACACGCTTATTTTGCGGCGTCGTTGTGAAAGTTCAGGTAGGTTTTTCACACCTTTTACAGGGGAGGGTACACTGTCGTGTGCCCGACTGGATATCTGGTTATTGCTAATTGATGCCTGAGGGGTTGATTAATACATCATAGTCAGGCGTCTGACACTGGGGAGGTGTGGGGGTAGGCTGTCGCGGGCCCAACCGGATATTATTGCTTATTGCTAATTGATGTACTGTATGACTGTTAGAGTAAATATCACGCGTCAGCAGAAAGTACCTGAGAATGTAGGTTTGAGTAATTGTTAAATTATGCATTTAAATAATCGGTGTTTGCCTTAATCGTCAATCATTGCCTGATTGCCTCTGCTTTCATGAAAGGAAAACTCTTGCAATTGTCAATGTCTGAAAAACCAAGTGAAATACCCGGTATATCCGGAGAAATAACTGGTTTTGAAGCATCCCATACTGTCCCAGTCGAGCAATCTAGAGAAGGGCCCGGTAACCAACCCGGGAGGATATCTGGATCGACACAGGGACGTAAAGGGGTTAAACGCCGGCACACCTCAAAAACTTACCAAGAAAAATATGATGCCATCCAGGAAGTTGAGCGAGGGGGGAAAACAAATCGCCGAAGAATTTCTTATTTGTGTGTCTTGTATTTTGATAATCTTACGGCGTAGTTGTTTTCATGACACTCACCGGTAAAATAATAAACACCGATACATGTATGTCACCATAAAAGCATCGATTTTTAATCCGAATTATCGCTATATCGAAGTTTTCAGCTCGGTCCCAATGACTTCGGAATAGCGAGGTTGGACTGTATATACATTTACTCGTATAAAGTGAAAGTTCGTTTGCCCTAGTTTTGTAAAATTGCAACTTGTGGTTTGGCCTTCTGGAATATTCAAAATAAAAACTTGAAAAGCGTAATCATCAACATCATCATCATTATCACCACCACCACCACCATCATCATCATCAACAGCAGCAGCTTCATAACCATTATTTCAACAACAACCGTCAATAACTTTATCATAATCCATTTTAAGTGATTGTCTTTGTGGAATTTCTTTGATCATGATTCCACACCCAGTAACATGATCCTGACACTAGGCAAACTAGTCCTCATTCCAAGTAGAGCAGTAACCAGTATCAGTTATTTCTAGCGACTTTGGTACGTCGCGGTCGTAACAATAATCGATACAATTGTAATACATATTCTAATAATGATAGTTAAGACATTGACCAGGACAAACACGCTATTGTAATGATGATGCTGATGAGAAGAGAAGGAGGGATGATGATAATGAAGGCGCCGTGGTCCAGTGGTAACGTATCCGAAGGTTGTGGGTTCGAACCCCGTTGGAGGCAAGAGTTCTTTATGACCTTCACGGGCGCAAAGTACTGGTCCAACCCAGGAAACGTCGAGAGGGATTAGTATAAGTTGTAAGAACTTGTTTCCCAATCGACGTAAAATAAACAAGTTTAAACTGATGATAATTATGAAAATGTCTTTAACTGTCGATCATGAATCAATTGTGGAAGGGCGCAAAAGTGGGTTTTAGTATGTGACATATCATCGCACTATGGGGTCCTTTTTTAAGTTGAATTCAAAGTGTTTAAACCGACCCCAAAGTGCGTAACGCACTATGGGGTCATACCCCAAAGTGCGCTGGGCCCATAAGTGCATTCCAACAGTGCTGCCATTGTTACTGCGATATCACGCCGTAGACATGTGGAATGATACCACACCCAGTCACATTATCCTGAAACCGGGAAAACCAGTCCTGAAACTACCCGTATATGCTGAACGACAAGTAAAGGGACTATGCAAGTACCATTTTTGCTATATGTATAAGTCGTGGTCGTGGATCGAACCCACGACCAACTGCTCCCGAGGCGCGCGCTCTAACCGCTCGGCCACCGAGTACGGTATAAATAAATATAAAACAAACAATACAACAATACAAAATCCGATCTATTGTTATTGCTGAGATAAATTGTATATATATATTTTTTTAACTTACGGAAAGTTCTCTTATCCTGACGATTGGTAACCCGTGGTTCCCTTTTCAGCACTTGAGCAGATTCGATATATTAAAACAATAATTGTTATACACTAAACAATGTTTTATTTTCTTTAATTTACTTTCACTTATTTCAAAATTAATAACAAGAACATGTGTATGAATGAAGTGGATACATTCAGCTCGGCCTAATTTATACAGATACGGTTATCATATCGCCAGTCTATTTTTAAATAAACGTAGATAAGTTATGGTGTGACTATGAGCTGATCATCACGTGCAGTGTACAGTTCAAAGTTTCTCTCGCACTTGTGTATGTATGTCACCATCAAGTATATCACAAAGAGAACTGTAAGAAAATAAACGAATATATTGCTTTTTACATTATGTAGTTTGGCAGTCAGGTTGTTTAATATTTTACTATGTTTCATTTTCCGAAAATTGGTTTTGCTCATCGGACCAAACAATATATTGATTTTGTCCGATACCAGAATGTAGCGATTCCCATCTCTTTAATGGTATATATATTTATCTTGAGGGCTACTTTACAACATTTTTTCCTGTTCAAAAATTAAATGAAAATGTATATCGTTACAGGTATCTATGTAGCTGAAAGCTCTACATATGGAAGGATCATGATTTCGTTAAAAGATATTTCGGTTGTGATGACGTTCCTTGCACCTTGTTTGCTCGAAATGATGACGATCAAATCCGTTTTTACCTATATAGAAAAAAAGAAAACTAAATTTCAGTTGTGAACACTACTACACAGACATTATCTATATATCCCAGTCAGTAGTAGTAGTGATTGTTGATTTGAATTTAAATATAAGTTCCAGCCTTTTCCATGTTTTTATGTCACTTCACATCTGCTAAGTTTATCACTGTACCTTTAAGCCCCCTTTCTCTCCTATTTGTTGACGTATTATTCAAACCATGCATTGCCCCTTTCAACTCATTTTGAACAGATGTCGATAGTTTATTTTCAGAATGAGTGAGGCAATCATGAATTTAAATAATTTAGTTATTGAATATGGGAACATTATCTAACAATGTTATATAAGACTACATCATGTAAAATACAATTTGCATTATTGTTTTAAACGACTGCCTTGGCAACAACAAACACTGTTTACATTTTGGTATTTGTGTTGTTGACTGAATACAGTTTTTATTTCCAGCAAATTTCGTATGACAATGTCGTCATGATTTTGGTCAGTGCTGTTAAACGTATTTTTATCACCAAATGAACATAGTTGCGAATATATTTCTAATTACTTTTCTTTATAAATTTATCACCTTTTAAACGATGTCCTTATTGTATCCAATGTATATATTTGTGTGTTAAAGTTTGATTCAAATAAAACATTCTGAATATCTTGAATAGTTATACCAGTCTCTTGTGATAAGCGACCCTTTCTTAAGTGTTGGTTATTTATTAGGCTTGATATTACTAGAGAGAAAACTGACTGTGTGACAGTTATTTCTGATGGAACTGGCCCAGTTAAACCCTATCTTTAAAATTAATAAACAACTGGACACGTTTTCTTTTTTTCGAATCTCTAGCATATCCAGCAATATTTGTGTACGAGAGATAGTTTTGTTAGCGACAAAACTTTCCGTGTAATAATTGTAAAATTAAGTTTGAAGTTTTGAAATACATGTATGTCACATATGTCGCCCAATTATCCCCTTGACATACAATTAATAAGAGGTATTATGTTCATATATTTATCTAGTACATGACCATTAAATGTTTCTCATTTAGTAAGATGAACATCAATTTATTGTTTACACCGCATTTACATGATATTCCCCTATGTAAAATAGTCCAATTTGCACAAGCTTTTACATTAGGTAAACTGATTATCAAGCTTACATACATACAACGTATAATAGACAAAGGCTCAGAATGGATTTTGCATGTTTGATCGTGGACGGAATATCTTTCTTTTTTTCTTAAATTCTAACGCATTTGTATAGTGTAGTTCTTTATTCATTGTTGTATTTTTGTACTCGTCTATACTGAGGCGGAAATAAAGAGAGAGATATATATATATAGCCGGTATTTACTTTACGTTCAAATATTTTGTACGTATATAATAATAATGATGATAATAATAATAATGAAATACTATGGATTGAATGTCAGCGAGATTCGATAATGAGTATTTGCATACAACCTGGCATATTAAAAAAGAAGAATATGCAATCATGGTTTACGATTACTGACACAAATGCGTTAACTCAAATATAGGGATTAAATATAAGACAGTGTTATAACTTCTAAATAGGTAAACATTAAACGATCTGTACCTGGTACGCATTGGTTTGTATACATAAATTGTAGATAATATAACACGTTATCTGAAACTTAGAGAAACAAAGCCTGATATGTTTGAACACTTATTTATAAACGCCGCTATCAGTGACCGAGTTGTACATATTGTATGTATACATGCGCTGCACCAATTATTTGTCAAGAGACAAGCATGTTATATGCTGAAAGAAAGGGGCGCTAAGTTGTTCCGATCACTAATAGAAAAGATGCTGCGAACTCTCTCCCTCTCCCTTTATCTCTCTTTGACTTATTCACACTGTTTAAACATCATTCAATGTGTTTTTTTTTTCGGCTATTTTCTTCGGCGTAAACTTTATAAAATGGATTTTGACCTATTTCTTGAACAAATCTAATCTTGGTTAACAACCGAAGAGTTCGGAAAAGCACTACAAAGCTATATTAAATATAATGTAGGCAGTGACAATGCAAGCGGCTTGTAGAAGTTGGGGTGAATTAGAATACCACCTACCACATTTATGATTTCGCCACATTTATAATGAGGTCAATATTTAGAACTGTCCGAGCGTGAGATAACGAGGGCCTACGATTGGTCGGCGGAAACCAACGTACAGATAAGCGGATTAAGTCGAGAAGGTAGATAGCATCGCGGCATAAAGGGTTTATCGATTTGCATCAACTTGTAGCGGCGCGTTTTACTTTAAGCCTGCAAAAACGCCGAGATTAAGAGCTAGTTCGATGTAGCAGTGAACTTCGTTACGGGTAAACTACTTACGGGTACTTACGGGTAAAAGTGGAAAGGTCAGAGCAAACCAGACATTTTGATTGGTTACAAGGTCTCGCATTTGGAGATTTAAGACATCTGCGTACAAGACACTGTATTGTACAACGTTTACCAGGTGCTATTAAAGTTCTTCCTCGTTTATAATTAAACTCCTCATTTGAAAGATTACACTCATCAAACAAGCGAGTATAGGAGGGTAGAGTATATTGTAAATATAGTATCTTTAGATATCATGTTGATTTCGCATCATGTAGTGTGAACTGTGCTTCCTCAGACCTCAATTTAGGAACAGTATTGTCTCTTGCGTTAAAAGATGAGCTTCTCATCTTAAAGGCCCATTATATCATTTAATGATTCAATTTTCATGAAACGGAAAATATGAAATCACATTGACATTGTGTAATCTAGCACAAATGGAAAATAATGTGAAAATATATTTTGTAAAATAAAAGATAAACGCATTTAAAATGTGTATTACTCTTCTATATCCGCCGTCCGACTTTGTTAATTTAAATTGTAGTTATTACATAACATGCTGTAGAATACAATCGACATGCTTTGTTGTTGATAATCAAATTGGGAGAAATATTACGATGGAAAGACAGTAATATTTTGCGTTAATGACCTTAAATATATTCTACTCCTTGTATCACTGTGCAATATTTAACTCGGTGACCTTCTCTGAATATGTGATATGTTGATGTTAAATCAGTTTAGAAACGAATTATGTAATAAAATTGAAATGTGTTCGGGCTTTTTTTTAACTTTGCGTTTACTTTCCCTTTTCATTTATTCTATTCAAAATTCGTGACGTCGACGTCATTCATTTGGAAACTAGGTCTACGACAGTATTTTATTCATTTGGAAACTATGTCTACTTGAGGCAGATATAGTGTTGCCACATTGCAGTATCACGCCGTAGACATGTGACATGATATCACATTATCCTGTCACCGGGTGAAACAGTCCTGGAACTAATTTTATATCCTGAGCGCCAAGGAAGGGAGCTATACCAGTACCAATTTTTTACGACTTTGATATGTCGCGACCGGGGATCGATCCCGCAACCTCCCGTTCCCGAGTCGGACTTATTTGATGTAATTTACAGTCACTTTAGATATATACGTGTATATTATATCATCCTTAAGAATGTTTTAAATGTTTAACTTTATCTACTTTAATAATAACTTATCCAAACGAATGGAAATCAGATTAAAAATTGTCTGTTTTGGCTGTAGATTCTGTAATATTCAGACTGAACTGTAACATAACCCAGAAACATATTGCGACCCGACCAAGACTTGAACCCAAAGCTTCTGGCATATTGTGCACACTGTAATCACTGTGCTTCTAAGCCATATACTATTTTATCAAGTGCATGTACCTATCCTGCTTCACTAATCCCCTTTTCTCTAAGATGTATCTCCAAATCCCACGTGTATATTATCTTACATGTTGATATAATACTATTGACCAGTGCAATAACGCAGTGATACTTATAAAAAAGATTATTTTTTTTTACTCCCTTCGACCACGTCACACATTTAAATTGATGTACACAGTTATAGTTTTATTATCCGGTTGTCTTGACGTATCTCTTTAAGTGAACTTTATGAGTTTGTGATATTGCCTCATATCTTCAAATACCGATATGGTGTATCACAAAAGACTTCCTGTTAAGAAACTAAACCTGTTACTATCGCAGTATTTAAAGGTAAACTTGACAAGACCAAGACATTAAGTTACCAATGCCATTACATTCTTGGCACATACGCAGGTCAAAATACGGCAATTACCATTGCCTAGCAAAGCCCAACCCATCCATAATCTTTAAAGATATATATTATTAATAAGCAGTTCACACAATGTGTAACTTATCTAACAGATTTCGTTTATTTTATCCAATTTTATTTTTAGTTATCAAACTATCACTGTAGAGGCGGAGCGGTGGCTCAGTGGTTATGCGGTGGATTGCTAATCCAGGGGTCCTGGGTTCAAATTCTGTTCGAACCGTGGAAAATTTCATGGACACTTTTCAGTGTTCCCCGCCTAACTAGAAGATTGGAACTGGTTCATCCAGACAGTAATGAAGGGCTTCGGGTGTACCGGTACTATACACCGGGTAGGTTAAAGAAACAGAGGATCTATTCGGAACGAGCTAGGGTAGCACACCTGGATCCCTTGTATCTACATAATTATGTCTGTCTGTAGGTCACCTGTTTAGGGGTGCTTAGTGAGGATAACCCTGACAGAAAAAGTCAAAGAGAACCGAAGTCAGAGAGGCGCTCCCTGCGCCATGCACAATACGCCATAGCACGAATGCACTAGGTGTGGGGCTAGAATCACTCAAAGGCCTTTGCTATTTCTTGTGCACATTTTCAAATTAAGATTATTTGTCTTTTTAACTCACCTTGTCTTCATTTATCCATCATCCGGTGTGCGTTGAGCATCCTCGGCTTTGCTTTAAACGACATCCTCATAACCGCTGAGGCAGATTTTGATAAAACTTTACAGAAATGATCCTTAGGTGGTACGTGCACTGAACAAAAATAGATAATATGGGATAGATTTTCCAAACTCTGACTTAACAAGTTCAAATCCAGTAAGAAATTGACATTGGTCACATAAGGCGTAATAAAAAAAGTTACTTGTTTCCACTAACCCGACCAACCCTATTTTTTGTACCGACTCTTCAACCTTTTTCGTAGCATTCGGGCTATAACGGTTGGGAAAGGTTGTTTTTCGTCATTTCCTTTAAAAAATAAGGATATAATGAAAAAAAATATACCTACCGACCCATAATATTTAAAAGACGGTTTATATATATATTCGAGAAACAAGTACTAGGTTTTAACTTTAAAATAAAACTGGCAGTTGGATTCCTGCCTTGTATATAGATTATGTTTCCATTCTGTACAGTGTAGTATTTTATTTACTTGCTGAACGTCTAAATTAGGTTCTTTGTGCATTTTATATTTGATCTGTGAGTAATTTACAAGACAATGGGCGAATATTTAAATATTTAAACGTCTTCCACTTAGAATGTAAACGTATATTTTTCCACGGTTTCCAACCCGGTTTTTAAACGTCTTCCACTTAGAATGTAAACGAAAAATTAGCGCCAAGCAGGGGAAACATGTCGCGACCTAGGATCAAACCCCACTACACACGTGTTACGGACACGAGGCTTTACTGGTAGAAACGGGAAAGTACCCGACATAATTAAATCTTATAGAGTATCGTGTTTAGGTCTACAGTGATAAATTTTAGTTTAAAATCTATGTAAACTAAGCCGTAATGTTTCATTTACATGTCTGCACGTATATTGAGGTCGACCTTCCACGAATAGATTATTGCAATCAAGAAAGCCGGTGACATTTTCTACATTCAAAAAAATTAGTAACACGCGACTATGCTAGCGCCGGTGACTATATTTCAGATGTAATTGTGGGTTTCAATTGAGTGATACCCCGTTCACAATTGACATCGTGAAACGTTTATATGCAATCAAAATGTTTTCAGACCTTTACATTCGCGCCGTTCATTAGCACAAATATTGCAAAGGACACTCCATTGTCGCTAGAATCGTGTTATATTTTCAATCAAACGACTTATATTCGTGAAACAAGGTCGTTCATAATAATGGAGACTTTATAATTTAGTGTTGTTTAAATTGTCTGTACAAGACACTTCTATACACACATTGTATTCAAATGCACTACCAATCGACAAAAGTAGAATGTAGCTTTTTAATTCTTTCAATCTGCAAAATTTCTATGACACTAACAGTGAATAACATGAATTTTGTTAATGTTGTTATAGTATACAAATCACTTCTAATAGGGTTTAAATACTTAGGAATCGAGTCGTACACCTATGTTAAAACTTAAACTTAACATTAGTATAATTTAATCACGTATTAACTGACGGTCAGTAATTTCACTTTTGAACAAAAAATAAATACATTGAACTTGTTAGGGTCAACCTATTACGGCATTTAATATCAAAACTAGATTTAGATAAGTTAAACTGATTGCGGCCATTTCTGTAAGCGGTCACTTTCTATTATTCCCTTGATTGACTGCTTAAGACAAGTTTGACTGTATATTATTTGATGCAAATACGCGCTTTACGCCACGACAAACATTTATCATGGTTTTAAATCTCGTGATCCCGTCCATCAGTACAAACTGCCGGTCTAAACAAGAAGGTAGCCGAATCGATAACTAAAATGAAACCTTAAACATGTTGCTTGTTGTTGAAAACATAATTTCAGTGGCCAGCACATCTTTTATTTCACTTATTTAAATTTATTGTGCTATATACTAGAGAATGTGAGTATGACCAATATAATTACTTTGCTGAAAATTTGCGTCCAGTTCCTTGTACATTCAGGTTTATGAGACTGAATCGTATATATCCTAATTAATTATGTCAAAGAAGTGATACAAAGCCTGAACTTTTCATATTCATCATTGGAAAGTTTGATACGTGTATACAACTCTTTAAATATAGAAATTAAAAAAAATAGTATGTGTGTTCCAAGGCGTGACATTTTTCGATTGTATATAACAATTTTTTATTCATAAATTATTATACTTTTTCTTTCAAACTCTAAAAAGTAAATACTGATTCAATATTGTTTTGTCAAATGATTTAAAACTAACTAATAAGTATACGACAGTGCGCGTGATTTAAGGAATTCGTCATTTATAAATACGTCACTAGTCTAAAGATGTATCACGGAATGAAGTATTTCAGCGTAACTGCGGGACAGTTTTTCGCGCATGCGTATAAACCGCTAGGGTTGGCAACGACAAAATAGCGTCATTAGCAACAATGGTAAAAAGTTGCTCTGCATTCGGTAGCACTAACAGAGCAAATGTACATGTAAAAAATGAAAGGTATTTTTTTTTTCAAATCATAAGAGGCGTTGTTGTGCTCTGAACAGAAAAAGATTGGCAGCCGAACGATAATCCCTACGTCTGTTTAGCGAACTTCATCTCCGGGTGGCACAGCTATGACAGTAGTGAGGTGGATTTTACACCTACACTTTTAAAGTTTAGGTGTCAAGCTGGTGACAAAAAAAAACGACAGGAACGAGCGTATAGACGTAATTTATCTAAGGTTATGCAAATTACACATTATATACTCTATTGCCTCTGTGTTTCAGGAGTGCTTATTCGCCCCAATTTTTATTGTACTGATATCATTCTGTTCATCCGTATTACCGCGAATCTAAAGCTTATATACATTATGACACTGATTAAAATAATTATATCCTTTTATATACTACTTTTTAAATGTTTAAACTTTTATGACGTTATTTTAAGCTAACGCGTAAAGCATATTTTGCATCGATTCAGAAGGAAACACTGTTGTTAGTATTTTATTTCTCTATCAATTATAATAGTATTACGCGTTAGCTTTAAATGACGTCATATACCACGTGGTTAGTTAAGGGTGACATTGACTTATATAATTAGAAAAACCTTTTTTTCAGTAACCAAAGTCAACTGACTCGTAACAAAATTTTCGCTGCCTTTTATAGTTTTCTGCCACATGGATGACTCGGTTCTGACCGTTCTACATATAGAATAGGAACCCTTTGTTTTTACCGTATTAATAACACGAAGAATGCATGTACTAAGCTAGAATAATGTTTCCTGCCAAAAATTAGTTCATATTTCACCTATATGTATTAAAATATATTAGAAGCTTTCCTCTATTAAAAAATGATTTAAAATGTATGAAATTGACTTTGAATTAAACCGACATAAGTTCCGAAATTAACCACAAAGGGGAAAAATAAGGAAACGGAAAAAAATCATCACAATACCATGTTGATTTATGTCTCATGTCTCACCAACTCACAAGCCACATAGTTATATAGTTTCTTGTCGGTTGAGAAAGATTCTGACAATTGTCTTGTGGATCCCAGTTATTTGTGGGTGGGTGGGTGCTCCATTAATCTTTAGGCTTCATTTTTTCAAGATCGTAATGAGAACGCTGATAGGAGAGATTGACTTAAAAAGCGTTTATGCATATTATGTTGTATATATTCTTTTGTATAGTAGAAATATGCACACGCCCGGATTCACGTAGGCGGCGAGGGGGGGGGGGGGGGGGGGGGTTAGGTGGTTATTTTTTCATGTTTTATGAGATTTAATTTAACCAAAAATATGTCCCAAGCTGGATCAGAACTCACATCCCAGCCATGCAGCCAGTAATTCGTATTTCTGACAATTTAAATCATATAGAAAATATTTTCACGTATCTATATATCGGTTTAGAGAGCTGTAAGTTTGGTCCCCGGCAAAAGACCATGGTATTTTCACGGATCTATATATCGGTTTAGAGAGCTGTGAGTTTGGTCCCCGGCTACAGACCATGGTATTTTCACGGATCTATATATCGGTTTAGAGAGCTGTAAGTTTGGTCCTCGGCTACAGACCATGGTATTTTCACGGATCTATATATCGGTTTAGAGAGCTATGAGTTTTGTCCCCGGCTACCGAACATGGTATTCTTACGGAGGATGGGAGTCTAGTACCGGTCACAAGAACGGCATTTAGGTTAACTGCCCGCCTGATACATCAGTCTACAAGAAGAATTGTCATTCGTCCCTCATTAAAGCATCTCGGCTCAAAAGAGGGTCGTGGGTCAAAAATCTTGTCAAAAGAGAAAAAACATAATGTATATTGAAGTTTATTTAAGGGACAAAAAACATAAACAAATGAAGAAGATAATACACTGATGCAAACATTTCGACCCCAAGCAATACAATTATTTACCTCAGGGATTAGATTTCAATATATAAATGTTTGTTGGGTTTATCGTCTCACCAACAGTACTTCAGCCCTTTGGAGACCATATCTACTTAAGACATATTTAGTGCTGCCACACTGCGGTATCACGCCGTAGACATGTGGCATGATACCAAACTCAGTCACATCTTGACACCGGGACCAATAATGGGACACCGTCCACAGGGCAACCACTGAACTGCCCTTATATGCTGAGAGTCAAACAAGGGAGCTATACCAGTACCATTTTTATTATATTGGCATGTCGCGGCTGGGGATGGAACCCACGACCTTCCGCTCCCGAGGCGGACGCTTTAACCACTCGGCCACCGGGGGCGGTTCAATATAAATGATAGCTTTTTTATAAGTTACATATGATAGCTTTTTTATAAGGTACATATGATAGCTTTTTTATAAGTTATAATTCATAACATAATTCAATATATAAATTATATATCTAACTTAAAAAATATCGTTTTTCCCCAAGATCAGATACTCACCAGAATGCATCTCCGTCATCCTAGGGAAAAAAGCCCCTAGCTCTGACATCACAATCATATTTTTATCACCCCCATTTGAAAATTCTAGTCTGGATCCGGGCCTGATGCACTTGGCATAGTATATTCCCGAACATAAACAATACTGTCGCTACCGATATCTGTTGACATTGATCAGTATTCACCTATAGAAAGTTGTGTTGTAAAGGTATACAGGGGTTTTGTTTATACAAGCAATCTTGTATACGTGGGTTAGTCTTTAGCCAAGGACACTCCTGACACGAAGTAGAAGATAAACGACCACGGCCTTGGTGTACAGATAACCCGTCACTGTCAATACAACAACAACAACAAATACTGCTGCTACTACTACTTCTACTCTACAATGACAGCAAAACTTACTACTGAAGAAGAGCAAACATCGATGTTATAGATATTTGTCATAGGTGACGTACGTGGGTATTGTGGAATGAAAATGCCAGACATAATATTAAAGAAAGCTATATAAAGCTAAGGTAAACATACTATATCTATGGTCGGCTTTAAGTGGGGTGGGGTTTGGTGGTGGAAGCGGTGTATGCCCTTCAAATGATTTTGAAGCCTTAAACCACATAATTATTTACTTTATATGTGCAATCAAATATCAAGATCAATTCGTTGGCTACTGTATGGCTACCACCATCCTAAGTCCCTACGACCGGTCAAATTCATGACCCCGCCACACTAATTTTTTATTAACGTTATTATTGTTTTTGTATTTTTAAAGTTAAATAATAAAGTATAATAAATAAATAGATTAAATAAACAAATAAATAAATAAACCAAATAAATAAATAAATATAAGATAAATAAATTAAATAAATAAATTTAAATAAACAAATAAATAATATAAATATACAACATAAATAAATAAACAAATAAATAATTAAAATTTAATTAAATTAATTAATTATTTATTAATTAAATTTAATACTTAAAATTAACAAAATAAATAAATAGATAAATAAATAAATAAATAAAT
Organism: Solen grandis; assembly: GCA_021229015.1. Taxonomy (NCBI): domain Eukaryota; kingdom Metazoa; phylum Mollusca; class Bivalvia; order Adapedonta; family Solenidae; genus Solen; species Solen grandis. The sequence continues at coordinate 8,644,905 of CM037785.1, forward strand.
AAATAAAAAATATAATAGAATCAAACATTCTGTTCAAATTACATTCCCTCATCAACGTGAGCGTGGAGCTGCGACCTGTGTTTTGTGTCGAATTTACACGTACATGTATATTATTTCCTATATGAATAGAGAGAAAGATGCGAGTCGAGTTTGAATCATAAACAGAGCCCCATTCAAAACGTGATTTTTTAACTACAAAAAATTCTGTTAAAGTAAAGATTTTCGTGAATAAATGCATTGACTTAAGGTTTTAGAACTGTAATTATTATATTAACTTTGCGGTATGGATCTGGTTGTTTCCCTTTTCAAGTAAAACCCATTCAGATATCTAAATATGATTTTTTTAATACTTACCATGTGTATCTCGAGAAATATTAAATTTTAGAAGAAATCTCCGAATTTTGAAAAAAAAATGACTGTAAATTCAAACATACAAAAGGTTGAAATCATCTCTATTTCTGGTAAAGGTTGGTATTTTTTTTCTGAAAAAGAGTCAGGATATATATTTCACAGGAAAAAAACATTATTCTTCCTGGTATTTTTTTTTTGAAAAAGATTCTTCCAGTACTATATTTTAAAGGTTTAATATATTTATTTTCGTTATGTACCCTGGCTTCGAAATGCACATATTTAGCAATGTGAAAAAAAAATGCAAATGTTTATCAGAATTGTTGATAATTGTAATTTGTTGGAAAACAATGATGTTATACATCAAAATAATTTGCAATGTATATGAATCATTATTAAAAATCAAAAGCATTTTACTAACTCATTTAAATTTAATTGTCCCAAATCATGGCGCAGTCAAGGCGGTAAAAACATTATACAAAAATATGACAACACGAGAAATGGTCTCAAAATGACTTAACTTGACTACTAGTATTTGAGTTTACCGTAGCCTCGACAGTATTTTGTCATATATCGACGTCCAGCTAATTACAGGTGGAGGAAGACCCCAAATGCACGGAGACTTCCGGGTAGAACCACCGACCTACCACAAGCCAGATGGAATGCTTCCTCATATGAAAATCCGAATGACCCTGTCGGGATTCGAACCCACGCGGTGAGGGGCTGAGTGAATGTTTAAGTCAGCGACTTTACCCTCTCGGTCACGGAGGCCCCGGTCTCAAAATGAAAAAAAAAAATATCTGCATGCTAATAAGGCACATATTATATTCAATAATGCCAGAATTTATATATTTTGCATTTTTAACCATGAAATCAATAAAAATGCGCCTTTGATTTTGGCAAGATGCATTGCCTAAACAGGGTTATACCATGTATAATAAAAAAAAGTTTGAGTAAATTCATGTTTTTGGTTTAATCATATGCATTTTAAATAGATTGAGAAACAAGTTCAAACTACCTATTTATCTCTCGATATTACACCAGTACTCGCTCAAAATGTGCATGCAAATGAAAAGTCACGAAAGTTACCACCTGCTCCCAGGAATCAATTGAGATACATTCTTTTTTTCCAATTTCAACTTCTCTCTATCCATTCTGCTGTCTACCTAGGAACTACACCATAACTTAAACTTAAGTAAAGTAAAGACTTTACTTACACTAATTGTGTGACCAAATGAACAATCACCGAATTTTCATCTGCTCCAAGGAATCGAACTTGGGATCTTAAATTTGCGGATACTATACCTCACAACCAAGGACTAAACTATGAGTATATTCATGTTACAGTATTGAGATGATAAAAATTCAGGCGATCTACAGCAGTAAGCATTGCCTTTTCCTGTACGCGGCAGAACAGTTATTTTTTATCGTTTTCTTTCCCCTTTCCGACTCTAAAATGCCGTCAAAATATCGGGAAAAACCCTCAGGCCCCGAGTTCATAAAACTTGTCTCCAGTTTCAGGTTAATTCCTTGCTCAATGCTCAATTTCCGTGCTCAACTTTTATAACCTCGATTTTGTTGAGCTAGCTCAGAATGAGCAAGGAATTGAGCTGTGAGCATAGAGGTTTTAGAAATCATGCGATATTTACTAAACTTAGTTAATTACTCCCGGAAATGTCCGATTCGTCGTTCGGACTTCTCAAATAGTGGCGGTATAAGTCGATGTTTGCCGAAACTTATTACAGTTTACAGTATTTTACATTAAACCCTGTTGCAGGGGTCTATATATCACAATACACGATCTGGGCCATGTTTACGACATACTGTGTAACTAGAATACAGACGACATCAAGGTAAGTGTATACTATTTGTAGGTTTGTCATATTAAAATAAATGTTATTTGATCGATCTTTAGCGATTTACGTTAGCGATTTCAGGTACCAATACATTGTATTAATCTTCTACATTGTAGGGACTTCCTTTTGTGTGTTAAAGTTTACTGTCGATACGACATTATTTCATTCATCATCATTTTTTTTATTTAATTAATTAAATTTCATATATCTAAACTTAAGTTGTCATTGTACAGGAAGACTGTCGGATGTAATTGTTTGTGTTGCTTAGGTACTGTAGATCTGATGATTTGTAAAGCTTAAAAAAATCACTATAACGACACAATTTATCACAACTCTCGATGGCTTTGGTGGCAGCGTATCTGTTCATTATTGTGGGAGGAGACCGGAGAACATCCACGTATCTTTCGGACGGCCGCTGTTCCCTTTCATGAGCGTGACCAGTAATCGAACCCTGGAGGCATTGGTGAGAAGCGAAGCGTGCTACCATAATGTTATCCAGGTACCTTTTTAACAGAAACAAGTGGCCTGTACACCGAATGGTTCCTGAAGGCGGATTAAGCAAATTTGGGATGCTTCAGCAAGTCTTCACGATGATCTGGGACCCATTTGTGTCCTTCCTAAACACTTCTGGAAACTTTCGGGCACTTCGGGGTTAAATTGTGATCGAAAACACTTCGGCATCAAAGTTTTAAAAGTTTTAAAATTTGGACGCCGAATGTTATACTCGGGACGACTTCGGGATCCTCGGCAAACCATCGGCAACCATTCAGGGTGCTCGGGAACCCTTCTTCATTCGCTAGGCATCACCGGGAAGTCTTCTGCAAGGTTTATTGAAACATTCGGAACGGCGTTGGCATCCTGAGCGGTTCTCGAAGCAATGTCGAATGTTCCCCGAAGACGGCGAACGTAAGCAGAAAAGATACCGAGAAGGCAGCTCTCATTCGGCAGCGTTTCAGCACTCTTTCTGCAAAGACGCGACAACCCTTCCGCATGTTCTGCAATGATACTTGAACCATTCCGCACAATCAGGAATCCTTCGTAAGGCTATCCGGGTACATTCGGGACCTTTCTTCGGTCCTTCGGGCTTCTTCTGCTATCCTTCTGAATTTATACCGCAGGTATTCTTGAACATTTCGTATTCTATTCGGCGTTGCATGCAGAATGACCCATTTAAAGTGTATCTACCGGAATAAAAAAATGTGACGCGGATTACCGAAGCAATTCTAACTAGATGTCATTCGTCTGAACGAATGATAGGACTTTCTGCAACCTGTGTTAATGCAAAAAGCAGGAGATAGAAGTTTCATGTAATGACTCACCTCTGGTAGTATTTCATGTTCATGCTGAACAAATGACATTATATTCCGCGAAAATAAGCGAAGAAAAAAGAAATAAGTAGTAGTAGTAGTAGTATGCTTATGACGTCATATGACGTCTCGACATAAAATATATTAAGAAATTATGCAGAACTGCAAACTGTGTAAGTTTCAACTTTCTATCTCATCCCGAAGTTCTTTAACCTTAAAATGAAATTTTTGGTCCTATGTTCGAATCTTACTTCAGCCACAATACTTCGGTTTTTCGGAATTAAGGTTAGTTGACAAAATATTCACACCTTAGTTTCAAGATGTATCATCTGTAAAAATTTGAAGAAAATCTGATCATAAATGGCGGCTGTAGAGCGCGAACACCATTTTTCACTATTTTTAGCTCTGACGTCATGTGACGTCATAGGGTGCTGACAATCATTGAAATCAAAATTTCCTCACGTGACTAATAACCCATAAAAATTTCCTCGTCCTAGGACTATTGCAACATATTAAAATAAGCGTTTAGTTAGGAAGAAGAAAAGAATAATAATAATAAAAAAATGACGTTACGTGACGTCATATGACGTTTATTTTCACATAATTGTTAATACACCCAGAGACCTACTAACTAATTTCAACTTTCTATCTCAAATAGGACAGTTTTTATAAGCATTTAAAAATTGACGTCCTTGGTTCGAATCTTGGATCCGCCATAGATGCTTGGACTTTTCGAATTTTGAAAAACGGACATCGGTATACACAATAAGAACGTAATATACACATTCTGTGAAAATTTGATGAAAATCGGCCCATTAATAATGGCTCTGGACCGTGTACAAACTTTCGTAGTCAATTTCAAATGTGACGTTATATGACGTCAAAGGCTTCTGAAAATCATTGAAATCGAAATACCAGCGTCTGAATCATTTGTCCTTAAATTTTCATAGCCCTTCGACAATTTCAACATATAGAAATACTCTTGTTAATATTAGAAATACATTATCATATAATGACGTCACGTGAGTCATATGACGTTTATTTTCACAAAATATTTAAGACACTTAGAGACCTATATACTTACCAAATATCACTTTTCTATCTCAAATAGGACCGATTTTATAAGCATTTAAAAATTTACGACCTTGGTTTGAATCTTGGAATCGCTATAGAACCTTGGACTTTTCGAATTTTGAAAAAGGGACACCGGGATGCACAACTAGAACTTAATATACACATTCTGTGAAAATTTGATGAAAATCGGTTCATAAACAATAGCTGTAGACCGCGTACAAACTTTTGTTGCATATTTCAAGTGTGACGTCATATGACGTCATAGGCATATGAAAATCATAAAAATCAAAATTTCAGCGTTTGAAGCATTTGTCATTTAATTTTCATTGCCCTTCGACAATTTCAACATATAGAAATATTCTTGGTAATATTAGAAATACATTATCATATAATGACGTCACGTGACGTCATATGACATTTTTTTTCACAAAATGTTTAAAACTTCTAGAGACATATATACTGACTAAATATCAACATTCTATCTTAAATAGGACTGATTTTATAAGCATTTAAAAAGTTACGACCTTGGTTCGAATATTGGATTCGCTATAGAACCAAGGACTTTTCGAATTTTGAAAAACGGACACCGGGATGCACAACTAGAACTTAATATACACAATCTGTGAAAATTTGATGAAAATCGGTTCACAAACAATGGCTGTAGACCGCGTACAAACTTTTGTAGCATATTTCAAATGTGACGTCATATGACGTCATAGGCATATGAAAATCATAGAAATCAAAATTTCCTAACGTGACTAATAAGTCATAAAAATTTCATCGTCCTAGGAGTATTGCAACATAGAAAAAATAAGCGTTTAGTTAGGAAGAAAAAAAGAATAATAAGAAGAAGCAGAAGAAGAAGAAGAACTAGATGTCATTCGTCTAAACGAATGATAGGACTTTCTGCAACCTGTGTTAATGCAAAAAGCAGGAGATAGAAGTTTCATGTAATGACTCACCTCTGGTAGTATTTCATGTTCATGCTGAACAATTGACATTATATTCCGCGAAAAAAAAAAGCGTTTAGTTACAAAGAAAAAAAAAAGTAGTAGTAGTAGTAGTATGCTTATGACGTCATATGACGTCACGACTCAAAATATATTAAGAAATTATGCAGAACTGCAAACAGTGTAAGTTTCAACTTTCTATCTCATCCCGAAGCTCTTTAACCCTAAAATGAAATTTTTGGTCCTATGTTCAAATCTTACTTTAGCCACAATACTTTGGTTTTTCGGAATTAAAGTTAGCTGACAAAATATTCACACCTTAGTTTCAAGATGTACCATCTGTAAAAATTTGAAGAAAATCTGATCATAAATTAAATCCGATTTTTTAAGCATTTAAAAATTTACGACCTTGGTTCGAATCTTGAATTCGCTATAGAACCATGGACTTTTCGAATTTTGAAAAATGGACACCGAGATGCACAACTAGAACTTAATATACACATTCTGTGAAAATTTGATGAAAATCGGTTCATAAACAATGGCTGTAGACCGTGTACAAACTTTTGTTGCATATTTCAAGTGTGACGTCATATGACGTCATAGGCATATGAAAATCATAGAAATCAAAATTTCAGCCTTTGAAGCATGTGTCATTAAATTTTCAGTGCCCTTCGACAATTTTAACATATAGAAATATTCTTGTTAATATTAGAAATACATTATCATATAATGACGTCACGTGACGTCATATGACATTTATTTTCAAAAAATGTTTAAAACTTCTAGAGACCTATATACTGACTAAATATCAACTTTCTATCTTAAATAGGACAGATTTTATAAGCATTTAAAAATTTACGACCTTGATTCGAATCTTGGATTCGCTTTAGAACCATGGACTTTTCGAATTTTGAAAAACGGACACAGGGATGCACAACTAGAGCCTAACATACACATTCTGTGAAATTTTGATGAAAATCGGTCCAGAAATAATGGCTGTAGACCGCGTACAAACTTTTTCACCTGACGTCAAATCTGACGTTATATGACGTCGTATGAATATAAATTTCATTGCTTCCGAAAGCTCATGGTTTGAAATATATGCCATAAAATTTTCATTGTTCTGAGTCAATGGCAACACCTCGAAATTAACACAAATATAAGAGGAAGAAAAAAAGAATAATAAGAAGAAGAAGAAGAAGAAGAAGAACTAGATGTCATTCGTGAAAACGAATGATAGGACTTTCTGCAAGCTGTGTTAATGCAAAAAGCAGGAGATAGAAGTTTCATGTAATGACTCACCTCTGGTAGTATTTCATGTTCATGCTGAACAATTGAAATTATATTCCGAAATTAGTGCAAATGAGAAGAACTAAGTATTAGTCTGTGACGTCACATGACGTCATATGACGTCATAACTCTAAACATATGTAGAAATTCTGCAGAACTGCAAACTGTTTAAGTTTCAACTTTCTATCTCATCCTGAAGCTCTCTAATCCTAAAATGAAATTTTCGATCCAATGTTCGAATCTTATTTCAGCCACAGAACTTCGGTCTTTCGGAATTTCGGTTAGCTGACAGGATATGCACACTTAACTTTCAAGATGTACCATCTGTGAAAATTTGAAGAAAATCCGACCATAAATGGCGGCTGTAGAGCGTGAACACCATTTTTAACTATTTTTAGCTCTGACGTCACATGACGTCATAGTGTGCTAAAGATGCTTTTGTTCAAAAGGGCATACTTTACTATCATAACTCTGAAATTTTCGTTATTCTGAACAACTGGCATCATGTCAAAATCATTGACCTAAAATGAAAATTAAGAAGTATGCTTATGACGTCACAAAACGTCATATGACGTCAAAACTCCAGATATATGTAGAAATTCTGCAGAACTGCAAACTGTGTAAGGTTCAACCTTATATCTCATCCTCAAGCTCTTTAATCCTAAAATGAAATTTTCGGTCCTATGTTCGAACCTTTTTTCAGCCACAGAACTTCAGTCTTTTGGAAGTTTGGTTAGCTGACCGGATATGCACATCTGAATTTCAAAAGGTACAATCTGTGAAAATTTGAAGAAAATCTGACCATAAATGACGGCTGTAGAGCGCGAACACCATTTTTCACTATTTTTTGCTGTGACGTCATGTGACGTCATACGGTGCTGAAGATGCTTTTGTTCAAAAGCAAATACTTTGCCTTCATAACTCTGAAATTTTCATTATTCTGAACAACTGGTATCATGTCGAAATCATTGCCCTAAAATGAAAATTAAGAAGTATGCTTATGACGTCACATGACGTCATATGACGTCACGACTCAAAATATTTGTAGAAATTCTGCAGAACTGCAAACTGTGTAAGTTTCAACTTTCTATCTCATCCTGAAGCTCTTTAATCCTAAAATGAAATTTTCGGTCCTATGTTCGAATCTTATTTCAGCCACAGAACTTCGGTCTTTCGGAATTTCGGTTAGCTGACAGGATATGCACACCTTTGATTCAAGATGTACCATCTGTGAAAATTTGAAGAAAATCCGACCATAAATGACGGCTGTAGACCGCAAACACCATTTTTCACTATTTTTAGCTGTGACGTCATGTGACGTCATAGCGTGCTGAAGACTCTTTTGTTCAAAAGCGAATACTTTGCTTTAATAACTCTGAAATTTTCATTATTCTGAACAACTGGCATCATGTCGAAATCATTGTCCTAAAATGAAAATTAAGAAGTATGCTTATGACGTCACATGACGTCATATGACGTCATGACTCAAAATATTTGTAGAAATTCTGCAGAACTGCAAACTGTGTAAGTTTCAACTTTCTATCTCATCCTGAAGCTCTTTTATCCTAAAATGAAATTTTCGGTCCTATGTTCGAATCTTATTTCAGCCACAGAACTTCGGTCTTTCGGAATTTCGGTTAGCTGACAGGATATGCACACCTTTGATTCAAGATGTACCATCTGTGAAAATTTGAAGAAAATCCGACCATAAATGACGGCTGTAGAGCGCGAACACCATTTTTCACTATTTTTAGCTGTGACGTCATGTGACGTCATAGGGTGCTGAAAATCATTGAAATCAAAATTTCCTCACGTGACTAATAAGCCATAAAAATTTCATCGTCCTAGGACTATTGCAACATATAAAAATAAGCGTTTAGTTAGGAAGAAGAAAAGAATAATAATAACTAGATGTCATTCGTTTAAACGAATGATAGGACTTTCTGCAACATCTGCTTTATATAGTATATATATAGAAGATGACATAATAGATAATCTGTCCAAATTGCAACTTTCTATCTCCTCTATTTCTAAATAAAATAGCACAAATAGAACACATTCTGTGAATTTTAATAAAAGTCCGCCCATATCTTGCACATGTAGTTTACATACAAAATTTATACTATGTCATATGACATGAAAGAAAAATGAAAAGGTGTTCAAATGTAAGTTTCTAACTTTCATCACACATAGAATTTCATCACTCCAGCTCAGTTGTAACCTTGTTTAATTTTAGCCTCAGTAGGAAGAAGTATTGAATATTTGTATAGTGCTATATCCTTTCGACACCTGTAACGTAGTTAAACGTATTTAGCGATTTTGGCGTGTTTGGGCTTCCGTAGTTTTGCCATAAATTCCTGGAATTTCGAACTATGGTGATATTTTGAAAGGTAACATCCCAGCCTACAAACTGATGCAATGTGAGTATCGTTAGCATAACAATGCAGTTTTTAGATGGTCTAAAATGTGGGGCTGCGTGTGAATTTTTCAAGGCTTGCAAACTGCTCGCTAGCTACATAGTGTTGCAAATACGGATTTTTGTCTTGTGCCGTTGTACATGTATTAACTTCAATGCTTATTTTGGAAACAGTCAACATTCGACAAAAAAACAAAAACAAAATCAAGATATAGCCCATCAATTGCAATTTGATATTTTTTTTTTTTTTTTTTTTTTTTTTTTTTTTAAGTCGTTGCGCAAGTATTTAAGCTTGGTGACCACTGCGCGTGACCTTTTCCATATTTTTATGATGCATGATTATGAAATATCTTATTTTCCATGTAACTTTCTTATATGAAGTCCAATTTCAATAAACTTGGTACCGTTAGAAAGCTCTTAAAACATGCTACATTTTATACGCATACTGTATAAACCTATCTTCAGTCGTTTCTGAGATATTGACTGTTAAACCTCAAGAAAACAGCATATTATCAGCAAAATAAGCTTCATTTTATTTAGTTTTTTTTTTTTTTTTTGCTTATAACTTTGTATTGCGTAAACCAATTTTAATAAACTAAATATTTTTGGAAACGTCAATTATTCAGCTATAATTCTTATTCATACATATATTTACAAAAACCGATATTTATTGAGATAGAAAGAAGAAAAGAATAATAATAATAAACAAATGACGTCACGTGACGTCATATAACGTTTATTTTCACATAATTGTTAAGACACCCAGAGACCTACTAACTGACAAAATTTCACCTTTCTATCTCAAATAGGACAGTTTTTATAAGCATTTAAAAATTGACGTCTTTGGTTCGAATCTTGGATCCACCATAGATGCTTGGACTTTTCGAATTTTGAAAAACGGACACCGGTATACACAATAAGAACGTAATATACACATTCTGTGAAAATTTGATAAAAATCGGCCCATTAATAATGGCTCTGGACCGTGTACAAACTTTTGTAGTCAACTTCAAATGTGACGTCATATGACGTCATAGGCTTCTGAAAATCATTGAAATCGAAATTTTAGCGTCTGAATCATTTGTCATTAAATTTTCATTGCCCTTCGACAATTTCAACATATAGAAATACTCTTGTTAATATTAGAAATACATTATCATATAATGACGTCACGTGACGTCATATGACGTTTCTTTTCACAAAATGTTTAAGACTCCCAGATACCTATATACTGACCAAATATCACTTTTCTATCTGAAATAGGACCGATTTTATAAGCATTTAAAAATTTACGACCTTGGTTCGAATCTTGGATTCGCTATAGAACCATGGACTTTTCGAATTTTGAAAAACGGACACTGAGATGCACAACTAGAACTTAATATACACAATCTGTGAAAATTTGATGAAAATTGGTTCACAAACAATGGCTGTAGACAGCGTACAATCTTTTGTTGCATATTTCAAATGTGACGTCATATGACGTCAAAGGTATATGAAAATCATAGAAATCAAAATTTTACCATTTGAAACATGTGTCATTAAATTTTCATTGCCCTTCGACAATTTCAACATATAGAAATATTCTTGTTAATATTAGAAATACATAATAATATAATGACGTCACGTGACGTCATATGACATTTATTTTCACAAAATGTTTAAAACATCTAGAGACCTATATACTGACTAAATATCAACTTTCTATCTTTAACAGGACAGATTTTATAAGCATTTAAAAATTTACGACCTTGGTTCGAATCTTGGATTCGCTATAGAACCATGGAATTTTCGAATTTGGAAAAACGGACACCGGGATGCACAACTAGAGCCTAACATACACATTCTGTGAAAATTTGATGAAAATCGGTCAAGAAATAATGGCTGTAGACCGCGTACAAACTTTTTCACCTGACGTCAAATCTGACGTTATATGACGTCATATGAATATGTAATACCTTGCATCCGAAAGCACATGGTTTGAAATATATGCCATAAAATTTTCATTGTTCTGAGTCAATGGCAACACCTCGAAATTAACACAAATATAAGAGGAAGAAAAAAAGAATAATAAGAAGAATAAGAACTAGATTTCATTCGTTGATACGAATGATAGGACTTTCTGCTAACATTGAAAAATATAAAGATTAATTCCGTTAGAAAGAATATATATTAAATTCCCTACCTTTTACTTTTTTTTTTTTTTCGTATGGACTTCTCATGCATGAACTTTTTGAAATAAGCCATATTCCAAAAATAAACAAGTAACAGGGATTTGAAGTTCAGTAGAATTTAGTATTCCGTATATATAAGAAAAAATATGTTTTGTATGTATGGAGTACTATTATTTTCAGAATTTTATTTTAAATTACTGAACTTCAAATCCCTGTGATATTTATTTCAATTTAAAAACACACACTCACAGACACAGAAGTCTTTAAATAATTTATTTTACAACAAGAAAATTACCAAGAAACAGCTGATTTCTCCATACTGCCTGGGTTTTTTTTTTCTTTCAACGCCCGAATAGTCAGCCCTTTAATAATTTAAATTTAACGGTTTGACAGATTGCGGGAAAATAATCGCAATATCGCTGACCAATTTCGCTGCGTAAAAATCAGAATCATCCCGAAATGTACTGCGCTGCTGGTCCAGGTTGTTGTCCTTTTCTCGGATTCGCATATATTTCAAACAAATAAACATTCAAAGGAGGATTATTTTCACGACAATTTTGTATATTTCGATAGAGAAATATATATTTGAGTGATTCCGTATGTTAACTTCATAGATTTATTTGAATGATTTGAAAAAACGGAGTTGAAGCGAGTCGACCCCTGAAAAGATGTCCACCCTTATTGATAGTGTATGTACAGTGTGTGTGTGTGTGTGGTGTGTGTGTATGAGAGCAAGTCCCTGTGGCCTAGGTCACACATTCAGGATTTTTACTGCCGTCCTTGATAGGACCATTCCCGATTAAAATGTGTCAAAAGTCTGATCAAGATCCTGTGATTCGTGGCTGGAAATTCAAACTTTTATTAAAATTTGTAAAAAAACATTTATTTAATCACGACAACAATCAGATATTGTTCAGGAGGCGTCCCGATCCAGCCGTTTCCAGCAGAATTCGTCCCGATTATCCGTTCTCAATCCGATTCTGATCCGATACAGCAGAATTTGTCACGACATAGTCACGATTGTAATCCGACTAGACAAAATCGGCTGAGTTTCCCGAATGTTACGGGACACACCTAACTGTCAGGAGTGCTTGGCCGACCTCTCCGGACCATTCCCGATCCGTAGGACTCTGTTACGAACATATACGACTGCGTTCAGACAATGATAGGACATTGAGGATAGTAATCCGACTTTTTCGCTTTTCGTGTCGTAGCGCTGTCTGATCTCAAACGGGAGCCATAATCGACACTGTGTGAACGCCGCATTACAGACAAATTAGCTTGCAGCGTCTTGAACGGATGACATGTGTTGATCATTTTGTTTAAAACGTCTACACTTATACACGCTCATGGTATCTCAAGCTGGCAATTAAATTACATTGTACTATAACATATATTTTCACATAGGTTATCATTTATCATAAATTTGGAATATAGCTTGTACAACATTTATCGATAGATGCAACAATAAAGTCGGGAAATTGCAATGTTTCAACAACGGTCTAAATGACATGTGTCAAAACGCTCAAAGGATTATGGGTAACACAATGCTGCAACTGATATTCATAAGTAACGTAAATAAAATGATTTGACAAAACATTAAATCATTGTCAACACTTGTTTAATTTGTTTGTTTGTTTGTTCGGTTTAACGTCCCACCGACAGTATTTCAGTCATTTGGAGACGATGTCTACTTAATGCAGTTATAGTGCTGCCACACTGCAGTATCACGTCGTAGACATGTGGCATGATATCACACCCAGTCACATTATCCTGATACCGGGCCAACCAGTCCTGCAACTACCCTTATATGCTAAGTGTCAAGCAAGGGAGCTATAACAGTACCATTTTTTACGACTTTGGTATCGAACCCACGACCAGGCGCGTAGCTAGCCTATAAAGAATGTGGATTCAAAATAATCTAGGGGGGTCAGGGGGCATGGCCCCCCCCCCCCCCCTGAAAATTTTGAAATAAATGGTGCAATTTGGTGCGTTTTGGGCTATATGATTTATAAAGTATTCAGTGTGGTAATTATCAGATCTGGCGAACGCGGCTGAATTTCAAACCACATTTTTTTTACTAAAAAAAATTTTTTTTGTCAAAATAATGTGGATTCAGCTGCGTACTCGCGTATAGGCAGCTACGCGCCTGACGACCTCCCGCTCTCGAGGCGGACGCTCTAAACACTCGGCCACCGGGAACGGTACACCTGTTTAGCTAGTAATATCAATATGATATAAGTAAAAGGTTGTTTTTTTCAATTTATATGACTAATACATATCTGTAAACTTACATTTTCCGAAAATGCTTCAATTAAGGTGAAAGCGAAAGTAGGATATTTTATGAAAATTCTTACAAATGGCTTTATATTCGTATTTTTATGTAACTTCCTTATTTCTTGATCAATTTCAAAACTCTAGGTGCCAAAGTAATCGTCTTAAAATTCTCTACATCTCACTTGCTTAATGTAAAACTTATTTCTAATGATTCTTAAGATATAAGTCGTAAAATTCTGACATGACGGCAAAATCGCTGAAATTCTATATGTTTAAATTTTTATTTTTGATGTTACTTCCTTATACTTTGATCAATTTCAAAACTTAAGGTACCAAAATAATCGTCTTAAAATTCTCTACATCTCATTCGCTGAATGTGTTGACTTATTTCATATGGGTTTTAAGATATAAGCCTTGAAACTCTTACATAACGACAAAATCGCTGAAATTCTACATGTTTAAATTCTTATTTTTGATGTAACTTCCTTATATTGGATCAATTTCAAAACTTTAGGTACCAAAATAATCGTCTTAAAAAATTTCGTTTTTCCCCATTACTCCATGAATCTTAGGTCAATCATTAAACTTTAAGCATCAAAAGAATGGCCAAACATTGCTCTACAAATAATATTAATCATCATATTTTCAAAAATCAAAGAATTTCGAGATATAAACTGTTAAACACACTGAGGGTTACCTAATTTTGTTTTTTCCGCCATAACTCAACCGATTCAACCCCGATCATCAAAAACTAAATATAATCTGAAAGGTCTTTCTAAGCACTACAAATTATACGCATAGTGTCTCGATAGAATATTTACCGTTTTTGAGATATTTAAGGCCGAAGAAAAACCCGATAATTGATATATGACCTTGACCTTTGGGATTTTCCGGAAACGGAAGTGACATGGCTCTATAGATTCTAATACTGCATCTTCAGACAAAATTTCAAGTAAATCATGCAAAAAATAAAGCCTACAGGGCTTAAAAACCGTTAAGTTTTAATACGAAAGTTTTAAGAGCATTATGACGTCATGTGACGTCATATCACGTTCATCTTTTCAGAATGTATAGAAGATCTGGAAACTAATATTCAGCCTAAATCTCAGCTTTCTAGCTTTTCTAGAAGCGATTTTATACGCATTTGAAATTTGACGTCATAGGTTCGAATCTTGGATTCGCCATAAAACATTTGCCTTTTCGAATTTGGAAAAACGGACACCGGGATGCACAACTAGAGCCTAACATACACATTCTGTAAAATTTTGATGAAAATCGATCCAGAAATAATGGCTGTAGACCGCGTACAAACTTTTTCACCTGACGTCAAATCTGACGTTATATGACGTCATATGAATATACAATTCATTGCATCCGAAAGCTCATGGTTTGAAATATATGCCATAAAATTTTCATTGTTCTGAGTCAATGGCAACACCTCGAAATTAACACAAATATAAGAGGAAGAAAAAAAGAATAAGAAGAAGAAGAAGAAGCAGAAGAATAACTAGATGTCATTCGTCTAAACGAATGATAGGACTTTCTGCAACCTGTGTTAATGCAAAAAGCAGGAGATAGAAGTTTCATGTAATGACTTACCTCTGGTAGTATTTCATGTTCATGCTGAACAATTGACATTGTATTCCGCGAAAAATAAGCGTTTCGTTACGAAGAAGAAAACATAAGTAGCAGTAGTAGTAGTATGCTTATGACGTCATATGACGTCACGAATCAAAATATATGTAGAAATTATGCAGAACTGCAAACTGTATAAGTTTCAACTTTCTATCTCATCCCGAAGTTCTTTAACCCTAAAATGAAATTTTTGGTCCTATGTTCGAATCTTATTTCAGCCACAATACTTCGGTTTTTCGGAATTAAGGTTAGCTGACAGGATATGCACACCTTAGTTTCAAGATGTACCATCTGTAAAAATTTGAAGAAAATCTGATCATAAATGGCGGCTGTAGAGCGCGAACACCATTTTTCACTATTTTTAGCACTGACGTCACATGACGTCATAGGGTGCTGAAAATGCTGTTGCTCAAAAGCGTATACTTTACTGCAATAACTCTGAAATTTTCATTATTCTGAACAACTGGCATCATGTCGAAATAATTGCCCCAAATTAAAAATAAGTGGTATGTTTATGACGTCCTCTGACGTCACGATTCAAAATATTTGTAGAAATGCTGCAGAACTGCAAACTGTGTAAGTTTCAACTTTCTATCTCATCCTGAAGCTCTTCAATCCTAAAATTAAATTTTTGGTCCTATGTTCGAATATTACTTCAGCCACAGAACTTTGGTTTTTCGGAATTTCGGTAAGCTGGCAGGATATGTACACCTTAGTTTCAAGGTGTACAATCTGTGATAATTTGAAGAAAATCCGACCATAAGAAATGTGCTTATTACGTCACATGACGACATTTGACATCACGACTCAAAATATATTGAGAAATTCTGCAGAACTGCAAACTGTGTAAGTTTCAACTTTCTATCTCATCCTGAAGCTCTTTAATGCTAAAATGAAATTTTCGGTCCTATGTTCGAATCTTATTTCAGCCACAGAACTTCGGTCTTTCGGAAATTCTGTTAGCTGACAGGATATGCACACCTTAGTTTCAAGATGTACCATCTGTGAAAATTTGAAGAAAATCCGACCATAAATGGCGGCTGTAGAGCGTGAACACCATTTTTCACTATTTTTAGCTGTGACGTCATATGACGACATAGGGTGCTGAAGATGCTTTAGTTCAAAAGCGCATACTTTACTGTCATAACTCTGAAATTTTCATTATTCTGAACAACTGGGATCATGTCGAAATCATTGCCCTAAAATAAAAATTAAGAAGTATGCTTATGACGTCACATGACGTCATATGACGTCAGGAATCAAAATATATGTAGAAATTCTGCAGAACTGCAAACTGTGTAAGTTTCAACTTTTTATCTCATCCTGAAGTTCATTAATCCTAAAATGAAATTTTCGGTCCTATGTTCGAATTTATT
>CM037785.1:8661707-8711707 GCA_021229015.1 Solen grandis
TATTTGACCTAAACAATGCCATACTAATATATCTATGAGGTCAATGAATTACCGGTCCAATATGAAAAAAAGTCCGATGGTGTTACAGTATTTGACCTAAACAATGCCATACTAATATATCTATGAGGTCAATGAATTACCGGTCCATATGAAAACAAGTCCGATGGTGTTACAGTATTTGACCTAAACAATCCCATACTAATATATCTATGACGTCAATGAATTACCGGTCCAATATGAAAAACAAGTCCGATGGTGTTACAGTATTTGAGCTAAACAATGCCATACTAATATATCTATGAGGTCAATGAATTACCGGTCTAATATGAAAAACAAGTCCGTTGGTGTTACAGTATTTGCACAAAAAATGTCATACTAATGAAATATGTATGGCGTCACTGATTTATCGGTCCGATATCAAAAACAAGTCACATGGTGTTGCAGTATGTGTGCTACTTGCATCCGGGATTATTTTCAAACTTATCTCGCTAAAACTTATAAAAATATGCAATAAAATGTTACACCAAAACATTACCGTGCTATCCAGGACCGTAGGCAGAAAATCATGGCCCGTTCCCTCAACCTCACACGTAAACTTCTCGTTTTTCATTGGATAGGACAAAATCGACCAATCAGGATCGACCCCGATAATCTGTAAATAATAAGTTATTTTCCATACCTCAGTTGCCATGCTTCATTATATTTCTTTATTATTTTGTTTCGGATTTATTCAAACAATTATTAATCACAAAATCGAGTAAAAAGCCTGTAACCTATATTAACGCAAATCAGCATTCGAGCATTACCATGTGTTTGTGATAACTACGGTGGCATTAATGAGGAGTGTTATTATATCGCATGAAATGGACATTGAATATACATGTATTATTATATCGCCGGAAGGGGACATTGAAAATACATGTGTTATTATATCGCAGGAAGGGGACATTGAAGATACATGTATCATTATATCTCAGGAAGGGGACATTGATAATACATGTGTTATTATATCGTAGGAAGGGGACATTAAAGATACATGTATCATTATATCTCAGGAAGGGGACATTGAATATACATGTGTTTTTATATCGCAGGAAGGGGACATTGAAGATACATGTGTTATTATATCGCATGAAGGGGACATTGAAGATACATGTATTATTATGTCGTAGGAAGGGGACATTGAAGATATATGTATCATTATATCTCAGGAAGGGGACATTGGAAATACATGTGTTATTATATCGCAGGAAGGGGACATTGAAGATACATGTTATTATTCGAGGAAGGGGACATTGGAAATACATGTATCATTATATCTCAGGAAGGGGACATTGGAAATACATGTGTTATTATATCGCAGGAAGGGGACATTGAAGATACATGTATTATTATATCGCAGGAAGGGGACATTGAAGATACATGTATCATTATATCTCAGGAAGGGGACATTGAAGATACAGATATCATTATATCGCAGGAAAGGGACATTGAATATACATGTATTATTATATCGCAGGAAGGGGACATTGAAGATACATGTATTATCATATCGCAGGAAGTGGACATTGAAGATACATGTATTATTATATCGCAGGAAGGGGACATTGAAGATACATGTATTATTATATCGCAGGAAGGGGACATTGAAGATACATGTATTATTATATCGCAGGAAGGGGACATTGAAGATACATGTATTATTATATCGCAGGAAGGGGACATTGAAGATACATGTATTATCATATCGCAGGAAGTGGACATTGAAGATACATGTTTTATTATATCGCAGGAAGTGGACATTGAAGATACATGTATTATCATATCGCAGGAAATGGACATTGAAGATACATGTATTATCATATCGCAGGAAGTGGACATTGAAGATAAATGTATTATTATATCGCAGGAAGGGGACATTGAAGATACAGGTATCATTATATCACAGGAAGGGGACATTGAAGATACATGTATTATTATATCGCAGGAAGGGGACATTGAAGATACATGTATTATTATATCGCAGGAAGGGGACATTGAAGATACATGTATCATTATATCGCAGGAAGTGGACATTGAAGATACATGTATTATTATATCGCAGGAAGGGGACATTGAAGATACAGGTATCATTATATCACAGGAAGGGGACATTGAAGATACATGTATTATTATATCGCAGGAAGGGGACATTGAAGATACATGAATTATTATATCGCAGGAAGGGGACATTGAAGATACAGGTATCATTATATCACAGGAAGGTGACATGAAATACATGTATCATTATATCACAGGAAGGGACATTGAAGATACATGTATCATTATATCCAGGAAGGGGACATTGAAGATACAGGTATCATTATATCCAGGAAGGGGATTATATCACAGGAAGTGGACATTGAAGATACAGGTATCATTATATCACAGGAAGGGGACATTGAAGATACAGGTATCATTATATCACAGGAAGGGGACATTGAAGATACATGTATCATTATATCACAGGAAGGGGACATTGAAGATACAGGTATCATTATATCACAGGAAGGGGACATTGAAGATACAGGTATCATTATATCACAGGAAGTGGACATTGAAGATACAGGTATCATTATATCACAGGAAGGGGACATTGAAGATACAGGTATCATTATATCACAGGAAGGGGACATTGAAGATACAGGTATCATTATATCACAGGAAGTGGACATTGAAGATACAGGTATCATTATATCACAGGAAGGGGACATTGAATATACATGTATTATTATATCGCATGAAGTGGACATTGAAGATACATGTATCATTATATCACAGGAAGTGGACATTGAAGATACAGGTATCATTATATCACAGGAAGGGGACATTGAAGATACAGGTATCATTATATCACAGGAAGTGGACATTGAAGATACAGGTATCATTATATCACAGGAAGGGGACATTGAAGATACATGTATCATTATATCGCAGGAAGTGGACATTGAAGATACATGTATCATTATATCACAGGAAGTGGACATTGAAGATACAGGTATCATTATATCACAGGAAGGGGACATTGAAGATACAGGTATATTATATCCAGGAAGGGGACATTGAAGATACATGTATCATTATATCGCAGGAAGTGGACATTGAAGATACAGGTATTATTATATCGCAGGAAGTGGACATTGAAGATACATGTATTATTATATCGCAGGAAGGGGACATTGAAGATACATGTATTATTATATCACAGGAAGTGGACATTGAAGATACAGGTATCATTATATCACAGGAAGTGGACATTGAAGATACAGGTATCATTATATCACAGGAAGGGGACATTGAAGATACAGGTATCATTATATCGCAGGAAGTGGACATTGAAGATACATGTATCATTATATCGCAGGAAGGGGACATTGAAGATACAGGTATCATTATATCGCAGGAAGGGGACACTGAATATACATGTATCATTATATCACAGGAAGGGGACATTGAAGATACATGTATCATTATATCGCAGGAAGTGGACATTGAAGATACAGGTATCATTATATCGCAGGAAGTGGACATTGAAGATACATGTATCATTATATCGCAGGAAGTGGACATTGAAGATACAGGTATCATTATATCACAGGAAGGTGACATTGAAGATACAGGTATCATTATATCGCAGGAAGTGGAAATTGAAGATACATGTATCATTATATCACAGGAAGGTGACATTGAAGATACAGGTATCATTATATCGCAGGAAGTGGACATTGAAGATACATGTATCATTATATCACAGGAAGGGGACATTGAAGATACAGGTATCATTATATCACAGGAAGTGGACATTGAAGATACAGGTATCATTATATCACAGGAAGTGGACATTGAAGATACATGTATCATTATATCACAGGAAGTGGACATTGAAGATACAGGTATCATTATATCACAGGAAGGGGACATTGAAGATACATGTATCATTATATCACAGGAAGTGGACATTGAAGATACAGGTATCATTATATCACAGTAAGGGGACATTGAAGATACATGTATCATTATATCACAGGAAGTGGACATTGAAGATACAGGTATCATTATATCACAGGAAGTGGACATTGAAGATACATGTATCATTATATCACAGGAAGGGGACATTGAAGATACAGGTATCATTATATCACAGGAAGTGGACATTGAAGATACAGGTATCATTATATCACAGGAAGGGGACATTGAAGATACAGGTATCATTATATCACAGGAAGGGGACATTGAAGATACAGGTATCATTATATCACAGGAAGGGGACATTGAAGATACATGTATCATTATATCACAGGAAGTGGACATTGAAGATACAGGTATCATTATATCGCATGAAGTGGACATTGAAGGTACATGTATCATTATATCACAGGAAGTGGACACTGAATATACATGTATCATTATATCACAGGAAGTGGACATTGAAGATACATGTATTATCATATCGCATGAAGTGGACATTGAAGATACATGTGTTATTATATCGCATGAAGTGGACATTGAAGATACATGTATTATTATATCGCATGTGAACGCAATAACCAAATGATCGCGTATCCACGTATATATCGAGTCCACATGCATTAACTAAAAATATCGCGTTAACACACAGTAATTATGTCGTCCGTTCGCATGTTATCGAGTGCGCACACGATGTAAAAATATCTTCCATATGTCTCTTTTATGCCTCCGTAGATATCAGATTAAAGCAGGAACTATTTTCAGCCTGATCCGAAGTTGCTATGTTCCTGTACAGATCCACGACTGACTATAAAGCAGTGTGACACTTGGCTTGCAATTCGTCGTTTTAAAGACATTGATTAGAACTATATAGCGACCAACCAAAAAAGAGCATTATCGGAGAAACTTCGAAAATATGGACTGGACACATATCGCCCTCAACGTTCTAAAGGAATGAGTCAGTCGTGGATTTTCGTTATGATGTTGTATAGACTTGGATATAGCGCGGCTGAGGAACGAAATGTAGTCCCATAAAATTGAATAAAAGAAAATACGTTTTTCAATCATTTTCAATCGGAAAACCTCGCCCATTTCTACGAACACCGCCGGATATGGCCGAGGTGTTACGATTGACTTATAATGACTTGAGGTAAGCTCAGATATTATGCAGGGGGATACGCATAGAACCATTGAGCTTCCGCAATTGCTCACATGAAATATCGTTACGACCTTGCCGGGATTCGAACACGCACCCACGGAGTCCCCCAAACACCAGGTTGTGTATGTTCTTTTAGTACAGATTACCTTACACAGTCATGTGATAATCCAGAGGGGCATAACGGGTGTGTGGAAGCCCCCCCCCCCCCTCACTGGAAAATCCAAAAATAAGAACAGGAAATGAGAGAAGAACCATTGAAGCCCAGAAAAATTAAAAGAAAATTAGCTAAGGAAGAGAGGGAATATAAGGAAAGTATCCAATTTATTCATACTTGAACACAATCATAATTGGCCTATACTAACACTCCTGTCAGACCCCCCCCCCACACACACACCTTTTCCACCCCTGAAAGAGATGATTAGATCCGCGCATGAACGTTAGAGATGTTGACTATAATATAAAAGGCTTCTTTGTCGCTTACTATAAATTGGCTAATTTGTTTGATGTTCAATTAGTAACAAATATGACGAAAGCGATCTACACTGCTGTTTGAATAGAGTCAATGTTAAATTGAACAATAGGTCAGATTTCATTCCATTACGTTCATTCAGTCCCGTGAAAGCGTATTCATTATTATATAAACATTATTTTGTCGTCGTCAACAACGCGATTTGTTTAGCAGTAACGCTGGTTTTACGAGCGACATACATCGGAGACAAATAGTTTCTTCACATTTGACATTTAGTGCTTAATTATTTATTTTAGAGCTAAAAGTACAGTGTAATTAGTTAAGACTTGTCTTATATAAAGTGGACACACACGAATGATTGAATGCAACGAATTAAATCTTAGTTCAGAGTACACACTTAAGGACTTTGATAAAGCACGCTTTGGATAAGTTTGTTTTTACAACGGAAACACTTACTATATGATTAAATGCATATACATTTCAACATTTCAGTACAGTTTAAGTCGCTAAATAAAACAGCAAAGTAAATATATGATATACATTAGATAGAATCCTTCGTATTTCGTTTTCATGTTAAAAAAACACATATACTACAGGTGCGTATTTCTCAAAGTTCTTTACAAATGCTGTATAAACTCGTATACATAAATGATATAGTTCTAAAAAAAACAATTTGCCCAATATTTTATTGAAAAGAATCCTGCTAGATAATTAGTGTTGGAAAAAAGTAATTAAAATAGACATTCAACGTTTTAATGTATAAATAACTGTATTGAATCGAACAATTTCCGTTAGACACCTTTCCTGTATATAATTATGAACTTAATTATTATTTTCATTTAGATTCACGTTTTCATGTCGGATATGCATTTCATTTGCTGTCTCTTAATCATGGATTATATAACTATTACGTTTGTCAGAAGTACCTTGCAATCTGGACACCTTTCCTTGATTTTACGAGAGACCCCGGTTATCGTGCCGCCCGTGCCGGCTGTCATGACAACCATGTCCACCTTACCTGAAACACAGGTAGACACCGTATAGATAGATATACATATATATAGAGAGATGTTTGCTGTTTCAGCGTTAAGAGAGAGTGAATGAGAGGGAGAGACGGTTGTTGTTTTAGCGTTTACCGAGAAAGGTACATAGAGAGAGAGGGGGAGAAATATTTTGCTGTTTTTATGTTCTCCGTTTTGAAACAGTATTTATTTCATATAACCACGCTCGGCTCCTTACACGTTGATTAGGATCCACTGTCTAATGTGTGCACAGAGGCACCTGCATGGAACCAACAGGAAGGCTTCCTCACATGTACAATCCAAGTGACCCTGCCGGGACTCGAACCCAAAACGGTAGGGACAAAGTGATGGCGTATATAGCATCAAACCATCAGTGCTGAAAATGTATAGGTCAAATTCATATAATCATAAATTACAAATGTCTTGAACGCCCGATCAGATAAATTATTATAGTAAAAATCTTGTAATATTATTATTCAATGTGGAGACAGCAAAAGACCAGAACGAACTTTACTGATACAGTAGGTGAAAATACTCAATCGGTCGTGGACGGAGAGAGAGAGAGAGAGAGAGAGAGGGGTGGGGGTGGGGGTTAATAAAAATGTACGTATTACTTTACCATCACATGCTTTCATAATTTCCTCTGCCGTGACATCATAATGCGCCAGAGGGTTTCCTGGATTTGAAAACTGGCTGAGTAGAATGGAGTTCGGAATTTCCGTCTGCAATCGTTCTGCCACGGATATATCCGAGTCTGGCGAATCGATGGGAGCGGACGGTGTTCGGACAACTTCGGCACCGAATGCCTCTAGTAGATTGCTCTGTTTAAGTTATGGCGATATAAGCAACACTTCTAGTAAAAGCGACATCAATAATTACAACAAAAATCAACCAAGAAATTATAAATGATGATGATTACGCATTTACTTAAATGTTTCCTGACAGTCTTACCTTTTCTTTACTGTATTTTTCTGGCATCACGATAATGCATCGATATCCTTTGACAGCTGATATCATGGCTATTCCGATACCTGTAATCAATCAATCAATCAATCAATCAATCAATCAATCAATCAATCAATCAATCAATCAATCAATCAATCAATCAATCAATCAATCAATCAATCAATCAAGTTTTAAAATGTTGATGATGACCTACTTTAATGACTCTTACTTGTTTAAAGTATTGAAACTCAAATAGGGGTAAAAATATTAAAATAAAAGTTATATTATCTGCTTTATTACGCAAAATTTATAAGAGATACGCACATGCTTAAAAAAAATATATATAATATCTGAAAACGGTAGAACAAAGAACCTGGCATATTTATAAAACAGAGTAGAGGCTGAAGTTGGAATAAAAAAAAATATTAAAGAAATGCACCTGTGTTTCCTGCTGTGGCCTCAATGATGACGTCACCTGGCTGCAGTTTCCCTTGTCTCTCAAAGTCCTCTATCATTCTGAGAGCTATGCGGTCCTTTATACTGCCCCCGGGGTTCAGAAACTCGCACTTAGCCACTGTAGGGGACAGTCACAGTTAGTTCCCTTGTCTCGATATATAAAATCACTGTATGTACCATCTTATATTTTGATTTACTGTTGAATGTTGTTTTTTTTTGCCCACCCACACTAAATTGAATACATAGAAATAGTAGTCGATAACATATGTTGACTACATAGTAATAGTGTTTAAAAATGTCGGTAATAATTGACAAAATATGAAATGACTACATAGTAATGGTGGTCGATAACATTAGTTGACTACTCAGTAATGTTGGTCGATAACATAAGTTGACCATATAGAATCGACGGTCAATAACATAGGTTGACTACTAAGTAATGGTGGTCGATAACATAAGTTGACTATATATAATCGACGGTCAATAACATAGGTTGAATACATGGTAATGGTGGTCGATAACATTAGTTGACTACTCAGTAATGGTGGTCGATAACATAAGTTGACCATATAGAATCGACGGTCAATAACAATGATTGACTACTAATTAAGTAAGGGTGGTCGATAACATAAGTTGACTACTTTGTAATGGTGGTCGATAACATAAGTTGACTACTCTGTAATGGTGGTCGATACCATAAGTTGACTATATAGTAACGACGGTCAATAACATAAGTTGACTACTTAGTAATGGTGGTCAATAACATAAGTCGACTACTCAGTAATGGTGGTCGATAACATAAGTTGACTATATAGTAACGACGGTCAATAACATAGGTTGACTACTAAGTAATGGTGGTCGATAACATTAGTTGACTACTCTGTAATGGTGGTCGATAACATAAGTTGACTACTCTGTAATGGTGGTCGATACCATAAGTTGACTATATAGTAACGACGGTCAATAACATAAGTTGACTACTTAGTAATGGTGGTCAATAACATAAGTCGACTACTCAGTAATGGTGGTCGATAACATAAGTTGACTATATAGTAACGACGGTCAATAACATAAGTTGACTACTCAGTAATGGTGGTCGATAACATAAGTTGACTATATAGTAACGACGGTCAATAACATAAGTTGACTACACAGTAATGATGGTCGATAACATAAGTTGACTATAAAGTAACGACGGTCAATAACATAAGTTGACTACTCAGTAATGGTTGTCGATAACATAAGTTGACTATATAGTAACAACGGTCAATAACATAAGTTGATTACTTTATAATGGTGGTCGATAACATAAGTTGACTATATAGTAACGACGGTCAATAACATAAGTTGACAACTCAGTAATGGTGGTCGATAACATAAGTTGACTACATAGTAACGACGGTCATTAACATAAGTTGACAACTCAGTAATGGTGGTCGATAACATAAGTTGACTATATAGTAACGACGGTCAATAACATAAGTTGATATCTAGTAATGGTGGTCGATAACATAAGTTGACTATATAGTAACGACGGTCAATAACATAAGTTGAAAACTTTGTAATGGTGGTCGATAACATAAGTTGACTATATAGTAACGACGGTCAATAACATAAGTTGACTACTCAGTAATGGTGGTCGATAACATAATTTAAGTATTTAGTAATGACGGTCAATAACATAAGTTGACTACTCAGTAAGGTAGGTCGATTAAATAAGTTCACTATATAGTAACGACGGTCAATAACATAAGTTGACTACTTAGTAATGGTGGTCGATAACATAAGTTGACTATATAGTAACAACAGACACTAACATAAGTTGATTACTTTATAATGGTGGTCGATAACATAAGTTGACTATATAGTAATGACGGTCAATAACATAAGTTGACTACCTTGTAATGGTGGTCGATAGCATAAGTTGACTACTTAGTAATGGTGGTCGTTAACATAAGTTGACTATATAGTAACGACGGTCGATAACATAAGTTGACTATATAGTAACAACGGTCAATAACATAAGTTGAGTACTCAGTAATGATGGTGGATAACATTAGTTGACTACTCAGTAATGTAGGTCGATTAAATAAGTTCACTATATATGAACGACGGTCAATAACATTAGTTGTCTACTCAGTAATGATGGTCGATAACATAAATTGACTATTTAGTAATGACGGTCAATA
This sequence comes from Solen grandis, assembly GCA_021229015.1. Taxonomy (NCBI): domain Eukaryota; kingdom Metazoa; phylum Mollusca; class Bivalvia; order Adapedonta; family Solenidae; genus Solen; species Solen grandis. The sequence continues at coordinate 8,671,953 of CM037785.1, forward strand.
ACATAAGTTGACTACTCAGTAATGGTGGTCGATAACATAAGTTGACTATATAGTAACGACGGTCAATAACATAAGTTGTCTACTCAGTAATGGTGGTCGATAACTTAAGTTGACTATATAGTAATAGTGGTCAATAAAATAGATTGACTACTTTATAATGATTATCAATAAAATAATGACTACATTGCAATTCTGGTCAATATCATAAACTGACTATTTATAATGGTTGTCAATAACATAAATTGACTACTTTAAAATGATGGTCTTTATCATAGATTTTCGTATAAATCAACACTTACGTATATCACATTTCACTCCCTCAGTACTCGGTATTCTGTTTAGTCTCACAAGAGGAGTCTCACCAATATAATCCAGCACCGAATTCAGTATCAGAGGTCTCTCTTTTCTGAAATGGAATTATCAACGAGAGTCCAAACAAATCTATAAACGCGATGTTTTCTTTTCATCAAGTAAAAATATCGCAAACATACAGTCGCATCCCGGAATTGAATACGAAATACTACCTTTTCATAAACCGATAAATTATAAATTAATTTTTGTTACTTTTTTATTTTTGGAGTTTTTGGTAACGTCCCACCGACAAGATGTTTAGTCATTTGTCTACTTAAGACAGGTATAGTGCTGAACGCCAAGTAAGGGAACTATATCAGTACCAAATTTTACGACTTTAAACGGGTTCATGTATAGGAAAACCAAAACGTATGCAAATGTATACATAGTTTCTGATCGAGAGAATTAATTGTGTGTGTGTGTGAGAGAGAGAGAGAGAGAGAGAGAGAGAGTGAAATAGAGATCATGCATGTTTACAAACAGACTTAAACGTGGAAAAATAGAGGGAGGAATTTATACCTATATAAGTACCATAATATTAAGAGAGAGAGAGAGAGAGAGAGTGAGATGCTATTAACAGGCATACATATTTCATTTCAGAATGTGTCCCGTTTTAATTTGTAAAACTTTCAAACTTGTTTGCAGGTCGTTTGCTATGCTTTGTTATTTGAGTTTCACACGAACAAACTTGATGTATTTTGAGGGACTACCATATAATGGAACATTGCAAAAGTAGGTTTAGTAACGCGACAATGCAGGTGTCTGTATCATCCAGGTGCTTGAATTATTCGTGGAGAAGAAGGTACATGAACCAACAAGCAACTGGACGATCGCGAACTCTCGCCGAGCACTCTGTCGTTTTACTCATTATTACAATGTACTATATATAGGTTACTCATGAAAAGTAGTCAAACAGGTGTTATTAAGTATCAGATAAATTTTTACATCTTGCCTTTATTAACAGAAAATCTTTAAATAGTATTTAGATATTTAAATGATACACATTAATATATTTCAATTTCAATTCAATCATGAACCATTCCAAAACGGATGTTTAAAGATAAGCTTATCACCGATTGATCTTCTAAAGTAATTGTAGTTAATAATATTATTTAAACAAATAAATACTAAAATATATTATATATTTGTGAAACCAATAACCTGAAATATGATATATAACAACGCTTATCCGATAATATGATATATAGCAATATTTACCCGGATACATGAGTGTGCGGAGATTCCTGAAAGGCTTTTCCGGGGCTATAAGTACATATGCTGGGTTGGTCACAACGTCTCTGTCTTCCATCATTGTCTTCTTTAGCCTTGTCCATTCTTCTGTAAGCGTGTGAAATGTACAAATTCTAGTTCAGTGGCTGAGTGGTTGTTTGTTCATTGTGATCAACAATACTGAAATGGTGTGAAGTGTTTATTGTATAAGTGTTAACACCGTTTCTAGTTAGCACGCGTAAAATACGAGGGCTATTTGATTGATACAATAGCGGAATTCTCTTCTCAATATTTTCTTTCATCAAATTACATGGAAACTCATATAAAAGTAAACCATCTTAGTTTCTCTTTCATTATCAGGGAGGAGACAAAAAATAACGAAGAATAAATGATATCCATAGCAACCACTGTTTAGTGACTTGAATCACGCTGTTATTTTCCATATTCTGAATTCGTAAATATGCTAGTGAGCAGTCAAATTTAACGCAAATTTGGCGCGAACGCAACTGACATTAGCGAGGCATTTCGACGAAATTTCCGTAAAATTTGAAAACGTTTCATTTTATGGACATGGCTTCACAACGGTGCGCGACGTCAACGGATGACATTGAAGTGTGTGAGGTTGTCAAAATTTGTGTGTGACCCAAACTTTCATCAATAGAAAAAAGCTAAAACAAATTAAAATTTCAGAAATATTACAAACCTTGGGATAACGTTTGCCTATAAATGGCATAAGCAGTTTAGGAATGGTAGACCCTCAGTGTTTGATGACGAAAGACCAGGTCGGCAGAAATAGGCAGTCAGAACTTTCGGTTTGAAACCTCTTTAGAATTACGCAACAAATCATGTGAAGTAATTAAGTCATTCATTGTGGATTGGTTTAATGTAACATTTGATCAATGGATACATATGTATACACTGTGTAGCCACAAGTGCTGATTAAGTCGAGAAAAGTAACCGGACAATAGATTGTTGCGTTTAGGTAATGTCAGCGTGTCCAAACATTTGACGTCGGCGTGCTTCAAGTACTATATGGTACTGTTGTTCCATGTTTCATGTAAACTTTATTGTTCTATTAACTAAACACTATAAGATTATTAATCGAAGAAACGTACCCGTTTTTTTTAAATTTTCTATTCCGGTTTACAAAAAATTTTCCGCGAATTATCAACCCCAATTTTTTTAAAAAAAATATTTTTTTTTAAAAATGCAATGTGCATTGATTCGCTTATTGCACCATGACGTTCATTGTATGCAGCCGTAAAAAAGACACCGAGTAGTTTATTGTATATATAAGATTGCGTTTATTGTAAGCATTCGTACAAAAAGACGTGTTTTTATTGAATAAACAATATTGCAGTTATCATATGCATATGAAGTACGAGATTTTTTTAAACAAAGAATAGGAAATTATTGACCGCAACCACAAACTAAGAAAACCACAATAATCAAGATGTTATGAGCAACCGTGCAGAAAAAAAGATAGTTTATAAACAATAATGTCTTATTTATATGTCGTTATAATAATGAATTTGTCAGAATATTACCTTACTATCCTTACTCGAAGTGACGATTAACCTTACAAAACCAGTATTTGTTTATCCTCCCTCGGTTGGTTGTGACACTATGTAGTCAATCTGAGACACACATAGCTTGCACTGACAGTTTACATGTGTATCCCGGCCATCAGACACAATGTACGATAAATTAGCATGTTACACCTCATTTTGATTATAGAGTAAGACATAAATCATGGTTGATAATCTATAGGAACTGGCTTTTTGTATATGGGTGTGTTTTGATTATTAAGTTCATGAATAGTCATTTATAAAGAGTCTGTTTAATGTTATTAAACCCTGCTATTGTTTAAATACCCCAAAGTGTCGCCCGGTATATAAAAGGGAAAAATACGAATGTGCGACAGCCAACTGCATAGAACCCCCGGCGTGTAACAAGCAAGCTGGAAGGCTTCCTCCCTTGAAGAATCTTAGCGACTTCCTATCTCATGTCTAATTTCCTTTGTTTTAATGGCCTTTACGTTTTTGATGATTTAAATTTCAATAAAAATTAGCGGTGAGAAGTATTTTTAGTTAAAAAACGAACAAAATATCCACACAATTTGACCTCTGTTTTCTTTAATGCTTCATCCAGTTGTCAAAACATCCGATACTGCAGAAACAGCTTTATAAATGACTATTCATCATCTATAGGTACTGATAATTAAACGTGCAAACACACACAAGGTACAGGAACCTAAGAAACTGGATCCTAAGAAATGACCTATGAATACAGCAACACTTTAGAAAAATTTCCCCGCAGAAAAACAAAAAACAATAAACGGATATTCACCACAGTTTGACCAAAAAGCTCTAATTCACGTGCTCGATATCCGACATACAAATCTCTTGATAAATGGTACAAGTATTTACCACGTTACAACTCTCATTAATATATGACAGTTCCAGTGCCTGTTAACACGTGTCGACATAATATAATTTAGAGTGGTATCATGTGTGTCAATATGGTGGAATATTATAAATGCATTTAAGAAGTACTTTAAAGTATTGATCTCCTTTCCTTGTGATATAAAACCAAAACATTAAAAAGTAACGACATAAAAGACACATATACTCGTATGATTTATTATTCATAGTAATTTGTTCATTCATTGCAATTACAATTGTGTACAATCAAATGAAACAAAATCAATCAAATTAAACAAAATCGAGCCTTCAAAAATACATGCTATGAGGTCGTTGTCTTCCGGTGTCACACTGCGTAACGAGTAAATGTTGATTCTTGGTGATGGTGTTGGTGTTTGTTGAATTAGTTGACGCATACCTAATTACGTAATCTAAATAAGTTTATGCCGTCCTGCGATCCTTGCATTTAAAATATCATCTAAATTGAATTATACTGATTATAAAGGAATATGAGATATTACGATACATATACTATAGTAAAAAACAATTTCTGATTAAACATTCACATCAGTTAAAAGCATCGTAGCGTAAGAAAAAAAGAAGTGTTTTTTTTATATAATTAAGATATTTCATATTCTGCAATATAAATAACTTTGATCAACCAAAACATCAATATGAAAATCGAGGTGTCATAAGAATATATATATTTAGAGATTAAAATCATTTAGAAGATATGATAAACGATGAGATAAACAAGCAAACCGGAAATAAAAAGTAAGGTGGAAAGATATTTTTTGATTATATACAACAATATAACAATTATCACATTTCGTGTATTTATTTTCTCTTTGAAAATAAGAAAGTTAATTTTTGTATATTTCTAGTATATGCATATATACATTTACAAGTAAAAACCAAAATTCAGCTGAACCTGTTTTAGCAGCCACCTGTATTAATGGGTAATTTTGTATTTAATGGACATTTTTGATATCACCATACAAGCGTTTGTTAGTTGACGCATGTATGGACACTATTTTTATTGTGTTGAAAACAGTAAATTTGGAAATCCGTGTAAATTTGTTCCACCGTATTTCATTTCGACATAATCCTCTACAATATTGATTATGATTTTAAGGTTACATTTTTCATTCAACATGTTTGAGAATTAAAAACAAAAATGCTTTCATTAAACATCAAACTGACAGAATAACATTTATCAAACGATGTTTTTTTTTTTTTTTTTTTTTTTTTTAATGTTTGGATTATGTCTAATTGTTCAATGTTAAGATTTCACACCTTCTCTAAACCACACAACTTAAATCACATGCCATTTCAGATTAGATACACATACAAATATAGTTAATACAAAAAAGCAAAATGATATTTAAAATGTACACGAAATTCCCTGTCCTCCGGCCTTTTGATATTAAGTTTATTATAACAGAATTCATTCTATACAAAAATACTCGCAACAGAGTTATACAGGGAAACTGTAGAAAAATAAAGAAACTGATGGTAAAACAGTGGTAGAATCTTAATCTACTGAGAACTATCACTTATACTATACACAAATGCTTGCAACAACAGTGGAATTAATCTGAATCTACTGAGACCTATCACTTATACTAACCAAAAATGCTTGCAACAACAGTGGAACAATCTAATCTACTGCGAACTATCACTTATACTATACACAAATGCTTGCAACAACAGTGGAACAATAAATCTTAATATACCGAAATAAATACAAGTAGAAACACAAGGTTTGGAAAGTAATGTGTTTTAAACGTTTACTGAAGTTTAACCATTAATTTTTTGTGTTATTTAAAACAATGTAGGGTATTCCCGAATATTGAACAGTCAAGCCTATCAGTATAGGGTACTCTCTCCTCGTGTATCTATCACTACTCTAAATCACCTGCATATCGAATCGATAAGAGCGTTTATCATTACGATACCTTACAATTTGGGGAAAGGATGCGACGATTCTGATTGCTTAGCGTATTGTAAGCATATTCAGTGGCTGTCAATAGGCGATTACGCAGATAGGCAAGGCGTATAGCAACGTCATGACGTCACGTCGTTAAGCGCAGACATCCTAAATGTGCTTCTCTAAAACGACGAACATGACGTGGAACTATTCATATTAAACCGAGTTATAACCTGTTGTTGCTTTTTCCTGGGATTAGAAACGACTGTCATTCTGAACTTTTGTAAACCGTATCATGCTTACAGGAGATCAAAATATAGTTTTAACAGCGGAACCCTCTTGAGTATAGAGTTAAATGACAATATGTATTGTTTTTACAAACTAATCATGCTGATCACGCACAATCTGCTTTATACCTCTTGCATTACCTAATACAGAACACATAACGTTTTTCAACAATTTTAGGAACAGTTTCAAGATTACAGTTACAATGCAATCATATTACCAATTTTCAAAACTGTAAACAGTTAAAACATTCCATATTCAGTTCCCTTGCGTTTATTTTTCGATTCAGTTTATAATATTTTAAGTTTATATACAATGACACGAATATAAGAAACATACCAGGCATTCTTAAAATTTGTGATTTTGCCTGATAATATAATTTCAAATATAGCTGCATTCAATACAAACGTGAATAGTTATAACATATTATCTTTGTAAGTAAAAACATATATTTGAACAATAATATATATTTTTTTTCGTCATAAATTATTTTTTAACCTTTTTAAGCCAATTTATAAATTTAAAAAAATAAGAAAAAATGTGTTAACCTTTTACGACAAAAATGTTCATGTACAATTTTATAATTTGATGGCAATAAATTAACTAAACTTCTAAATGATTTTATGATATGATGGAATTTTCTTTACTCAGTATGCTGTTACCATATTGTATGGATGTGGTCTGATTTGCAACTGCTCTGTGTCCAAATGCGCTAAAATGCATCTATATGGTTAAATATTCGATGATATAAATGAAATATAAATGCTCAATTGTGCAACTTTTATAAAATGCTTAACATTACAATATTTAATTTGTTATGTGCCACATATTGGAAAAAAAAACAAAAAAAAAAACTGTATTATGTTTTCAGCATCGTTCACTTTTTTCCCCGCTAGAAAACGCAAAGTGCATGCATTGGACTCAGGAACGCACAGTTAGTGTCAACTTTAGTAATGAAGCCATGAAATAAACCCCCATTTGTTCTGCTTTCAATCTCTGAAAAAATAAACAAACAAATATAACACATTTTAAAAGCTATTGATTTTTTTTATGAAATAGACATATGTACACTAAATAAATGCAAAACATTTAGAGACAGAATCGTATGAGTATATACATTTTGAGTTCTTTATCGGAATCATTTGCTTGTGTTATGATTAAGTGTCATATAATAGTTTATTATAAAATGCGCTGTTTTATTGTTTGGTAAAATCGTATTATTGTATATACTTGTATAGTTACGTTGATCGTAGGAAATCCTTAATATAAATAAAACAATAAACCGGTTTAAAGGATATATATATATATATACCTTTTTTGTTGTATTTTTTTGCTCATTGTTACTCGTGGATTCCAAGGTCATTCAGTCGTTTAGTGATCTTCGGGATCCATATTTCATATCCCCTATACAAAGTAAAATAGAAAGCAACGCTTATTATAATTAGAAACCAAGAGGGTCAAGATGGTCCTGGTGTCACTCCACTCTCTTGAGGAACATTGCCTGCACTGCTTAGGAGATGAAGAAACGGCACATCTGAGTGATGTTCAGATATTTCAAGCGCAAAATCTGTACATCCATTATTACAACTTCAAATATTATCAAAATGTACCGAGGCGGTGTCGATATTTACATTGTACTTAAATTTAATGATGATTGCTTTATAACTGCAGATGCTAAAGTGTTAACAAAGAATAAATCTGGCATTTTGTATAATTCAGGGGCAATGACCGCAGAACTAATTGACCGCTACCAGCCAAATCAAACATGGCCTTGATATTATTGCTATAACTATTGTCATGAGGTCTGAAGATTATTGTTTAAGAAATGAAGATGTTAAAGAGTCAGCAAAGATAATATAGCATTTCTTATAGATACAGGGTCATTACTCCTGGCCTTTTGAGCAGATATAATTCAAAATGGAAATTAATCACGATATTATGAAGAATAATGGCCATCAAATTAAAATAATAAAGAGTAAACAATGTGAACTCTTACATTTTTTATCATTCAAAGGCCATAACTCCAGTCCTTATTACAGATATAAGCCATAGTCTATCTTATCCGAGATATAGCGTTTATAGACATTGTCACACATTGGGAAAGGATACCCGAATAAATGAAGATGCTGGAGAGTACAGAAGAAAATACTAACGGACGGATAGCGGGACTAAAAGACCTATGACGGAGGAGAGACATGATTAACCATGAGAGTCCACATTGAGTTCCTGCTAAGATGAGTTAAAAAAGGAAATGGTGTTAGCGTCATATTCATTTCAGATATCGATAAACGCTCTGAAAGCCAATGCTACTAACATTCACTCTAAAAATGTATGTCTCAATATCTAAGTGTGCAGGATTGTATACTTTAAATTGAATGTACACCCCTCTTGATAATTACTTTATTTCATGTAGCAGAGATGTTGGTTAGAATGTGTATGCGTGTCTACAGCAAATTATTTCTATAAAATAATGATCAATGTACGTTTCATTTTCACTTTATTGGCAACGCATTTAAAAATAATTGAATAATTAATTTGATACCAACTACTCTAACTATTGTATCATTTCATTCACCACATAAGTGGTTATTAACACCAAACCAATAACCACACCAAATAACATATGATGATGCAAGCAAAGGATTTCAACCGGAAAGACCTATGTACGAGCCGTAGAATTTGGAATTATCGTTTTTTATCCAGTTAATTAGACCTTCAGAGTCAGAGTAGAGTCAGCAGGGGAGAAAACTCAATAAAAGATAATAACAACATAGCAATGACGCTTGCAGATAATGCATTATGTCGATATTGGAGTTAAATATACAGATGCTACGTACACAACAAAACTGAGTTTTGTAAGTCGTGTAAAGCCTCTAAAAAACTGTATCAGTTCATACATGTACATCATTTAATTTGATGTTCGTTTCATAATATGTGTTCAGCTGAATGTGTTATCTACATCCAAATCCTCACGCTATAGTTTTTGTTACTATGCAAAAAAAATTCACGATGGGGACTATTTGTATATAATGACGAAATGTCAAAAGTGACAAGATAACTGTTTTTGCCATTAAACTTCACAATATTTACTTACTAATAAAATGTGTTATTTCTTTTATGAGATATACCTGGTTTTAATATGCAATCATTGTATCCAGAAATTTTCTGAATTATGGACCTACACGCAGATGGGTCAACCTGGGTATCCTATAAGTAGATTTAGATTGTGCGGCTTGTGCCCTTTTAGGCAGAATTCAAAATTAGGGAGTTCGAGTAAGAGATGGAAATATATCAAGTTCATTCTTAACGTAAAAAAATAGATTTCTAATTCTCTAAAATCTAAAGAAATTCACCGCAATGAAGCCAAGTAATTCCAAAGTTTAGCGTAGGTGAGTTAATTGGTGATATGCATACACAAAATGGCAATGCAACAAAGTTAATGTGTTCTTTCTTGATTAACAATTTAATAATTGCGATTTGATATAATTATGATAAGGTTTAATATATGCTATTGCTTTTAGATACAAACCTTTGTCTATTAAACGTGTAGAAATAGTTTATGTGAGGCAATTCACAAAAATAAGTGTACATTTTAACATAAAAATGGTTTCCATTAAGGCCTTGAACCAGTACTCTTTGTTTGAAAAAAAAATTGTTCTTAATAATTTCCTGCTAATTCCTTAATGAATCGGTTTCCTTAAAAAAAGCATTTTTGTTTGTTTTCAATCTTGCCAAAAAAGGGGGCTTTATACATTTATACACGTGACACATGTGTATCTCTGTAAAATATGTGTTTCTCTTTCAACACAATGTACATGTATACGCTATTGCTTTGTTTGCACAAATTGAACAAACCAATAGCATACATGTCACTTTTATTAGTTTTAATGATATGTTATCCAAAAAAAAATGTATTATACTCATTAACAGTTTCAAATATAGCGTAACAAATCGATGTGTAGAACAGTAATTGATCGTTCAGCTTAATACAGATCTAAAATTTTCTATATATTATACTAATTGGAAGGCTAATGCTTCACCAAATTTTAAAGTGCATATAAGTGCATTTGAGTAGTAAAAATAATTGTAAGCCTTGAAATTATTTTCATTTACGTCGAAGCAAATCCTTTTGTCCCCCTCCCCACTCCACCTCCGACGGGTACTCGACCGACCAATCAGTGTCCCCAAAGAAATTACCATTGAATCAATGCGCCCTTACAGAAGCGTTTTAACTTCAGGAATCATTTTATTGATATGAACAAACACTTTGTGACTTGTCACAATAAGTTACATTATATAACTGGCACTATATTTCTGTCCTTCAAAAAAGACTCTTATTATCAGTCCCCTTCGATACACATTGGACAATTTCAGACTAATGAATGTTTCACATGTGTGTTAAGTACGTCGAGAACAATCCGACTCAGAAAGCTCAAAGTATACGGTGTGGATTTCATGAAAAATATACTTACGTTTGCCACCACCTGAAAAAAGACATATAAGTTATATTAATCGACAATAGGGGTCTGAATTGAAATTATTTGTCTCCTTTGAAATAGGGTACAGGAACCTAAATTGTAGCTGAATATCAGTATAAAAAATGAAATATCTACAATATGGTCTTGATCTGCAGATATGTGTTTGCAATTGATTACTTGATATTTAACTAAGGTTTGTAAATATTCTAATTCGCAGTGTATTATATCTTAACATGCACGATAAAAGAACATGCATGACAATACGCAAGAAATGCCGACCCCTACCTTTACAATTGGAGATATTAGTAAAATGTTTCTTATTAAGCAACTCATAGGTAAAACAAAACTATCAAAGCTATACATGATGAAACAGTTATTCTTTGGTAATTTCAAATCACATGTACACAAATCCTAAATACACTAAACTGCAATTAATTCTTCAAACCAGCATTGTAGTTTTACGTGAAGTCAAATAAATTGCGTGTTGAGAATACCAGCAACGAACAGTGTTCAAGTAAAGTTTCAGAAATGATGAAAAGTAAACGATTTAGATTAAACGAATGAAAATAGTATAATTGAAGAGTATGGCGAATGTTGGAGTATTATTGGAGTTATGTACTACTATAGTGTTAAATATTCGTAATTTATATACAAAGTGCGGAGGCAGTTATTGTGAAAAAGATATTATCCTAAATAGTTTTTTTTTATTTTCCTAGAAAATTGCACTTTTCTTTAGTGTAGATGGTGTTAATGTGATTACTGTAGAACACATCTACGGCATAAAGCTACTCGTATATTGACACCCTACTAATCTTATATAATGAAATGAAAAACATATGTCAAATCGTAAAGTAGCAGTGCAAACATGTCGGTACAGAGGATTGCAATCACATGAACAAAGATACACATTGATATTTGTATAACTCCAAAGTGTGTATACAAATGAGCTTCGGGTTAATTTTAACTGGCAGTTTTGCGAAATCTATTCGTAAATTATTTTATTCAATACGATATAGAAACAAGTCAAGTATTTAAAAAATTATCAATTACAGTTGTAAAAAGAAAGAAATATATCTAAATGCTAAAAAAATATTGAGGAAAACAAGGCAGCAAAAAGATTCCATAATGAGGTCCATAGATTTCATAAAAAATAAAAATAAATAAAAAAATAATGAAACGTAATATGTGACCAATTTATAGAAATGACTTTGGTTTGGTGGCATTAGTTAATCGTGGTACCGGTGAAAATCACGATTTGCACGGATTTCACTTGATAATTTGTTTGCGTATCTACATGTTACTAGAGCATCCTGTAAAAACAAAACCATATATCGCGATGCTCGTTTTAAATAAAGAAGACTACGGCAATCATTTTTTTTTTTTGCATACTATTATATGATTTTTTGCGCTTTTTATTAACTCTACACGTATTTGCATTAGGTATTTATAAGCTTTTAGTTTTAATTTAGCATGTTGTCAATTCGTCAATTCTAGCATTGAGTGAAAACTAATTGTGTAGAATAAATACGCATGGAAACTTATATTAATGATCAAATAATTTGCAATGAATGATGTAAAAGTGAAACCATACCAGAGTTATATTTAATACAAGTTTGTACCGTTTATACATTTTATCCCAATAATAATAAATGCTATTCTTGAGACCCAAATTAGTTAATAACGGTCAATGGAATGAAATAATTTCGTTCTTAACTAGCTACTTTGATTTACTATTTATGTCACCTGAATAAATGTTCAACTGGACGTCCAGTAAATATTACTATCTGTCCACACACACCGAACAATAACTCGCGCAGTTCCATTTTCTTAAGTAAACAACAAAGTACATCAAGTTCATGTAAGCTACAACACGATTAAAATACGATTAATCACAGGAATTTCTTACGATTTAGTGGCCACTTAGAATATTAAATTTTAAAATGGCAAAATATTTCCAACCCTATTCTTTAAATTTGTAATAAAAACTTGAAAATATCAAGTAATGGCGTGGAATTTTTCTTCCACTTTCTCCATTTCTTGTTTTGAAAAATGGAATTCACCTTGCGTTCAAGCTGCTTTTTTTAAAAACCGTCATTGCATAGATGCACCGAAGCTTTTGATTATAACCTTTCTCATCAGGAAATAAGTACAACTTTTCCCTTATTTTTTTACGAATATAGTTGATATGAATATATACTTAGGTGAGGCAGCAAGATCTACAGGATTCGCCAATATAAGGGTCAAAATGTACTTAGCATCGTTGACATGGTGCATTAAGCTATATTTTTCAATGAAATACGATACATATATTGATTTTATGATAGTGAACAAATATTTTTTTAGAAAAGGTATTATCATTTATTATTTACTGACACAGGTTAAACACCGTCCATTCTCGCATTGCTACGAACAAATTTAATAGGGTTATTTGGATATGCCGTCTTTTCAAAAAAAAAATAGTAAATAGGCAGGTAGTGAGGTAAATCGGTATATACAGTCAAGTTTGCCTATTATACCATGTCTTTATTATATTGCTTTATTGGATTGTTAGTATCTAGAGATTCAGTGCGTACTTTTAAATCAAACTTTCCAAATGAATGCAAGTGTTTGAGTACAGTTCATAGGAGCTATTATTTTTTAATCTTTGTACCAGAAAAACATACCCTTTTATGAGCGAACGTTAATAGAAAGTATGACTTCAGCATACATTACGTATACTCGTTTGTATAGTTCGTGCCTAAATTAAAAAGAAAACCTTCTACTAAAAAGAATGAAATGTATTCGCTAACCATAAACACTTAAATGATTTGCATTTTTATTCACCCCCTGTTTCAGTTGTATATCTAGAAGAATAAATGCTTAATCAATTTAGTATACATTTTAATATGTTAACTTAATTTATTTTCCGTCTCCTGTGCCTGGTTTTCTGATGTAAAGAATGTTGATGAAATACTGTTGTAGTTTCTAATATTCAAGCAGTGTTTTCTATAAAGTATATATGCAGCGCCTGCAAAATCGCTGATCATCCAATAAATGTTTGCCTTGTTTTGAAGTAGTTTTTGGAAAGTATATTAAGCAATCAATGATCGTTAAACTGTTATATGATACAATTTTTCATAATATTCAAAACATTAAAAAATAGAGATTATTGCACTGGGATAGCGAAATAGCGAACACTCTGTAACTGAAGATGAAACCGACAAATACCGAATCAAAATACATTGTTTTCTTATGTCACTTTTTATGAGATAAGATAAGGCATCGTTTGTTTTGAAAAATATATTATTACAACACTTAAATAGAATATAAACAGACATTAGCAGTAACAAATAGTTTGCTCTTCGATTGAATAAAGGGCATTTTACCATATAAAACGTGTTTTCCTCCATTCCATGATGGCTTTGGACACAGGAAAAATAGAATTGCTCACAATGGTATAATGATTGTTCAAAATATGATATTTACAAGCTGGCTTTAACATATTCGCCGGAGTTCCTATTTGCGCCACAGACCATCAACGCCACCTTTCTTTTTTATCTTCGTTTCGCACGATTGTATCACAAGCTCAATTGGTCGTATAAAAGAACACTGTTTCATTGAAAAAATATCACATGGTTTGTACAAAAATGTGATTAAACATATAAGTATTGCAAATCTGATCTCACACAAGGCTTTTTATGTTTCTTCATACAAAAATGATTTCCATTCAGGATGTTCCCTTTACGTTCAAATTAGTTAAAAAATATGTATCTAGTAAATTTCATCTGCTGTGTTACAGATTTACAAAAGGAATTCATTTGTGCATTATTTGAAACTTCTGTGACGTCACCTAGGTGGCGGAGTAAGGTACAAACAAAATTATGGCATATTTGATTCCCAATGTTTTAAGTGTTATTTTCGAGTGAATGACATTTTATAAACGATTTTTGTGGGGATTATCAATGTGAATTAAATAGAATAATTTGGTACATGAACAGTTTGTATTCTTTGTGTTGTATTTATGCTGCATTTCACAATTATTGCTTAGAGTGGTGCAGTTTGGTACAACTGTTTATTGTAATATATTTGAAAAGGATACACGAATCAAAATGCTGGAATGTATAGATGAAAATATTAACGGACGAATATCCGGACTTCAAGCCCTACGAAAGGCGAGAGACATAGATTATTCACAATAGTTCACCTTTAGCTCCTGCTCAGATGAGCTAAAAGGAAGATAGTGTTAGCGTCATATTCTTTTTAGACATCGATAAACGCTCTGAAAATCAATACTCCAAAAATCTACTCACAGAAAGCGTGTTTCTAAATACCGTAGTGTGCACGATTTATACTTTAACTTGAATGTACTCCCTCTTGATAATTGCCTTATTTCATGTAGCAGAGATGTTGCTGAGTAAGTGTATGCGTATCTACTATTTCTAATGATCAATGCACGTTTCAAATTCACTCTTTATGCAACGCATCTAAAATTAATTGAACATTTACGCATTTTGACAAAGTAGTATTCTATATGAAATGAAAATAATAAGTGAAGAATTAAATAACCTGTCTATGAATTGTCGCTTGTCATCATGTAATTTCTTTTGCGATTAATATGACATTGGGCACGCGATAAACATTAAATGTATGTATAAAACTGCATGCATCAGTAATATGGCATAGGGGGTTAGGGTAGTATGTTCAGTATTTTTCTCGTTTTTATTACCATACAACATACTTATGAACCGAACAATTATACAACTACGTAAATCCTAAAGAGCGATTGATATCCAAAAAAGACGTCACATGTCTTTCAATAAGATTTCAATTATGCTAAATCAAAATTATGATATTAATTTAATAACACTTTTTAACTACGAATGTCCTTTACATGTCACTTGTGTATTCATAAAACCTTTTTTGCACACATTTGTCTAATGTAACTGCTCATCAATATAATCTCTAGTAAGCCAAAGCTCGTGAGTTCGATCAACACTCAATTTTTTTTTTGTTGATTTGTTTTTTGCTTCCCTTGCATTTCTTTCACCAACTAGCATATTTATATCTCCTTAATTTACAATTTATTAACAAATATATTTTAGTACAGTACAGATTATGAAGTAGTTTAACTTTTAGACAAACAGGACAGCTTGTTCGTATTGCCTGAATTATCCTACAATTAGCAGCCTTTTCACTCATTTGCCCAAACTATATTCTCTATTAAACTTAACTAAATTGTCTTTAAGCAGATTTGTACTGAATTTTACAAATAGAAGTCGACTGATGTACATAGATTTACAATTTGATTATCAATTTTTGTAGGTTAATAAAACGACTTATTATTGCATATTTTAAATGTAATATTTCAATAAAAAAATAAGTAATCTTACAGTTATTTTTTATTATTTATACGCGGATTTTTGTTTTTGAAGAAATAACATATGTTGTGTGCGATATATAGTTTTAAATAAAAAAATAATAAAAAAATAAATAAAAATAAAATAAAATAAAATAATAATAAATTAAATATTAAGTTGATATTCCTGAAATGATTGATGAATCAATTTAGTTGAAAACATTTCTCTTTTTCGCATTAGTTGCTTTCATGTTTTTTTTCACCAAAAAGACTAGTAGAATGACAAAGTCCATGAACAGTTATATTTATATTCAAGTACATCGCGATTAATTTAAATTAGAATAAGTACCATTAAGAATTTACTGTAAACTATTTTCTTCATGAAAATTAGTGTAACTAAAAGCGTCATATTGGCCCTGGATCGCTCACCTGAGTATGGGGTTACCCAAGCAACATATTTTCCTCATGAAAATTAATGTAAACAAGAGGGTCATAGAGGCCCTGAGTCGCTCACCTGAGTATGGGGTTACCTAAGCAACATATGTGGTAGAAATGTGACATCTGGCCAGTAGTTTTGACGGTGATTATTTTTAAAATAGCAACCAGAGTTCTACATGGATCAAGTTTTTTTAGCACAATTTGTGAAGGTTTGCAGGAGGATCATCCCAACAAAATTTAATCAAATGCTTTCTTTCCAGCGGTTTCAGAGATGTTGTTTAAAGATTCCCTTTATACATTTAAGGTTACATAGCATTGCACCTGGCAGCCATATTTTTACGAATCTGAATAATTTTAGCATACCTGGTAGGGGTATACCCAAGGAATATATGCACTAAAAATTTGAAATCTGGCCAGTTGTTTTGAAGGTGATGATTTTTAAAGTTTGCATTTTTTTCTTTCCGTTGCAATTGCACCCAGAGTTCTGCATGGACCAAGTTTATTTAAGGCACGTTTGTGAAAATCCACCAAAGGATTATCCATGCAAAGTTTAATTAAATTCAGTCCGGCGATTTCAGAGAAGATGTCGTTTAAAGCAAATTGTTGACGACGGACAACGCGCGAGGACAGACGCAAGGTGATCATAAAAGACTCACCTTGAGCACCATGTACTTAGTGGAGCTAAAAATAAACGATAAATGATCATGTCAAATGTAAAAACATGGTTTGCGATGTATAGATTTAACAGATATTTAATTTGTAAATAAATATATAGTTAATAATATCTAATTTGCATAGAATAAGAATAAGCAGCAGTAGGATTATATAGTAAAAAGACTATTTAATTGATTTACATTTAATATACCGTCAAAACATTCTTAAGAGGTCCGTCATTGGAACGACAGAGGTATCCGATAGATAAGGTTTAAATACAGTAGAACCTCGCCAAACAGAATATCGCTAAACCGAATTTATATATTTTATATTTCCGTATATAATTAAATGCTACAGTTTGGTGATATTTAAATGACCGTTCAATGCAGGTTGACCGCTTAGTACAGGTGGTCGCTTATACAAGTTCAACAATACCCTTGTAAAGATCGACGATTCATATTGTTTTTTATTGGAAATAGTCAATTTATTTCAATCTACAACTATTTAGTGATGTACTTTGGCAACTGAATGTTGGTTTATAAAATGTTGTTAGACACGGTTTATGAAAGTTAAACACATGTTTTAGATTTTCATTTTCCTAAATCTAAATACGATTGTGATTATTATATTCGAAAACTTTTACTATAAAATTACAAATTTCAAACAAAGGTCAATACAACTGTCATTTTCAAAGCAGACCTTGTGTGACCTATTGTACTTGTCACATCAACCATGAAAAAAGTCGTGAGGTAAGCCATCACGTGACAACACTTTAAATGCTGCCATAATAGCACTACAAATTTGTCCCGAGTTTCAAATATATTACCCCGCAACTGATCTTTAACATTTGCAAAGAGAAAGAAATAACACATGGCAAAATCTAGAATATACGGTTGATTTTGTAGATGTCCGATGCAAAATACTGCCATTGTTGCCCTTAAAACTCGGCTTCAATGTACGGGGGCGTTATTGTGGTGCAAAATGAAAACCGACTTGGCAGATTCTGGACGCTTGTCTTTAATAGCCTGACGAAGTTTGGTTTGGAGTGTGGTGGAGTAATACTGCTTTCTCCGGTAAGATTCGATTAAGTATTATACCCGATGATTGACATGAAACGGCTGACTTGGAAATAAGTGCTGTTACAGTAGATGGAGACGAATTATGTTTCCAAATCGAACTCTGGAGCATACTGTCCTGCTGAAGGTTTCATTCCATGCTATTATCTTATTAAGGAACAGTTCACCTTCTCTAGAAAAACGACTAAATTATTTTTTGCACTAATTTACTCGGACCTGTTTCTTCTCCGGTATTAAAAGTCTAGGAACCACCTAGCATATACCCGTCACATAGTCAGTCTATCGTTTAAACATATTGTGCTATGCCATAACTGAACGAATCTCTTATGCAACCTGCATAATTATAGTTCTACTGTCTTGCTTAACAAATGACTAGATGACAGAGTCAAACTCATCTGATTTGGTGGAGATTTCACGTCCAGAACGGGGATCATTTTTGTTAGAGGTTCTGCCAAAATTAAATCGTTGAAACCACTTGTGGGCAGCAGGTTTAGAGAAAGAAGACTCACCATAAACTCTAAACTAAACCCTAAAGTAATTCCACTCTGGTCTCTGTCATCGATTTATTATACAGTTAAAGCAGTTAAAGCAAAATGAAGTCATCAAGTAGATAATGACGGCATAATAATTAAACAGGAATAAAATCGTTAGAAATGGGATGCAACGTTTTAACATTCCACTAAGTGTGTGCATTGCTGCATTAATTATAGATTATATGCTCATCTGGTGTATTTTAGTCACACAATTTCTTATCCTTACAGTCATCCAAAAAATCCATGAATATC
This sequence comes from Solen grandis, assembly GCA_021229015.1. Lineage (NCBI taxonomy): Eukaryota > Metazoa > Mollusca > Bivalvia > Adapedonta > Solenidae > Solen > Solen grandis. The sequence goes on from CM037785.1 coordinate 8,690,938, forward strand.
ATTTGGTAAAAATGTCACTTCACACCATCCCTGTGCACTTTCTTCACAAATGAAAATTGCTTTCCTCGCTACATATCCTGTGCGAAGGTGAAAGTTACGTATATGTAGAGCATAAAGGGCGCGACAATTCATGCTTACAAACGAAATGACGATCATATGATGTACAATGAATATGTATTCATATTTTGTAAATGGTGTTGTTTTATTTGCACAATTCATAGTTGAATTGATTTACTATGAATAAATTTTTTCTTTAAAAGTGTGTAGATCCCGGTTTTCCAGAATAAATTGACAACTGTGAAGACACTGATTCATTAAAAATTACTCTTTACATCTAGGTCTCAAAAGCTTTCAATATCCAATGGTTTCCAGATACTCTTTTTTTTCTCATTTGATAATATAATTATAATACTATGAGAAAACTTACCAATTGAAGTTTTAAGATGTACGGTTTTGTGGTTTCTGACAATTTCCAATCTTAAAAATTATAGAAACAAAAACTCAAATTAAATGCCGGATATATTTGTTCAAGGTGATTTGCACTGATGGAAAACTTAAACGTATATGAGCGTTTTATATTTTTTTTATTTCATTTGCTTGGTCATTATTAAAGCTAAATATGTGGTGAGGGTCCGCTTGATGATCCAGCAGTTTAGCATCACTGCATCTGTATTATTGGGACATAATCTCGTTACTGGAGTATTCTTTAATGTGGGTTCATTTTACCAGGTTCTGATACTATTTTCGGAATTATTAGTGAGGGTGTATAACGACAATGACCATATACAATATAAAATATGTGTTCCTGATTTTTTTTTATTTCCATAATTTTCAGATGTTTAAAAAACTTCGAATTTACTTTGTGAACCATTGTTTTTTTAAAAACTTCGTAGATGAGGCAACGCAGTAATTGCGAATTCTTTTCGATATCGTCATGACTTTACACATTTGGTAAAGGTGCTTCTATTTGACGACTAGAAAATGCAATCAGACTCATATGAAAATAATTACGATTTTCCTGTTCATATCAAGAAGAATACACTCGATTTGAATATATAATTTACATATGCAATACATTGCATATTTTGATTTATTTTTCTAGTACCTATAATTACCATTTCTTAAAATACGAACACATATTTTGTTAATAAATGTAACATCATAAATTAGTTATTGAACACTAGCCATTTTTATTCTTCTTTCAGCGAACACATTCAATAGGGCTATTTGGATATGCCGTCTTTATAACAAATTGGTGCTTGTATATTTATGCAATCGTAATTAAACTCATAATGGGTTATCAGGCAGCTAATGAGGAAAATTGTCATATGCAATTAAAGACGCCTAGCATATGATGCATTGTGTTGCTTTATGTGATTGTTGGTAGAGATGCAATGCATACTATTTACATCAAACTTTCAAAATGCATACCTTTGTGTACAGCCATGGGAAGATGTTGTTATGTTTCTTTTATAACCTAGAAGCATCCTTTATTATGAGAAAACGATGATTCTATTTACATTTCATTTATACTTCTATATATTTTGTGCCTAAAATAAAATGCCTACTACAACCATGAAAGAAACATGTCTCAATAATATATATTTGCTGACAAAATATATAATCTATGAAGTATAAATTTAAGAATGTTTACATATTAGTATTTTCTGCCAACTTATCCTAGCATTATGATGGATAGTATGTTGATGACTTATAGTTTCTTAGTTTTAAGCAGTGTATTCTATACAATATATGTTCAACCCTGGCAACAAATGCTGATCAGAAAAAACGCCACCATATTTAAGAAAATGTAATGATCATACTGTCTATCCAACTTAAAATGAAATATATTTTGGTGAAACTTAGGTATAATGAATAGTAAAACTGCATTGATTGCCATAGACAGCTTAATAAGTGTTGTCGGAACTACACATATGCACAACTACGCCACCAACACCCATCGAGGTTGCTGAGATTTTGACCTTTGTTCAAGTGACCCCAATGTCAATAGGGATCATCTGCTGGTCATGATCTTTCATCCTATGAATTTTGACGACTGTGGGTCTAAGCGGTCTCGAGTCATTAATCGGAAAATAATTTTACTTTGAGGTCACTGTGACCTTGATATTTGACCAAGTGATTCTACAATCAATGGTGGTCATCTACTAGTCACGACCAATCACCTTCTGAAGTTTTAGAAATGTGGGCCCAGGAGTTATTCAGTTATTGGTTTGAAACGCAGTGGTCTATCGACGGACCAACCGACCTACCATCCGACCGACCGACATTCGCAAAACATTATGCCACCTCTTCTTCGATTAAATAATAAACTGAATTGCGACACAATTTATATTTTAAAAACATATATTTAGATTTTCTATTTAAATTCATTTACTGTTTCTTTGATGATAACATACACTCTTCGCAGATGCACTATCTCCAAAGGTTGAGTTTACTGAACTGGTAAACACGCAATGTTGCGGAGCATGGTACCACAATTACCTGCTTCGAGGATACCGTTTTATATATAAAATTGTGCAATGTGACCTAGATTTGGCCAGTTCATTTTCAGGAAACAAAGACATTTCCAAAATTAACAAGTGAGAGTAGTATTTTTTTCTTCTTCTGACGATCATATTTAAACAAGCTGCTTTTAAGCTCTTGATATTTTTTTAAATAAAACCTGATTCGAAACCCTATAACAACAATCAATTCAGATATAAAAGATGTATTCAATCTTAACTTCTAAACATCAATGTCACAAAAATTTAAATTCAGAGAGAACGGAACATTAAACTGCATACTTAAGATAATCCTCGAAAGGAACTAATGATTACTGAAAAAATAAGAAAACATTTATAATGCATTCACGGACATGGTAACCTATCGTTTTAATTAAATTTAGAACCATAAAGAATTGAATATGGTTAATTTCGAAAGCATATTCTATATGACATATTGCAACTATGTTTCAATAAGCCTAAATATGTGTGCATTTTTTATACGTTGATCTTATCTATTTCTTATGATGCCATTTTGGTGGATAGGATACTGATATTAATACTATTGTATTTTCCAATTTTCAATCAGTGTATTCTATAAAGGATAGATGTAACGCCTGCAAACACGCGAATCACAAAAAATATATGCCACCATATTTAACAAACGATAAATTATACTTACTGTATAACTGATAGTGAAATATAGTCTGGTGAAAGTATATTAAACAAGCACGGAACTTATAATTGTGATATAATACAATTCGTCATTATATTCTAAATATTCAAAAATAAAATAATTGTAAATGCATTGTGTTTGAAATGCTGAATACATTTTTCGTCTGAAATGAACTGTTTACGCATCTTAACAAACGTTATCACATTCTAACAGTCAACTCAGAGCTTCATACGCAACAATACCAAACACTCTATGAACATATTCTGTGAAACTGTGATATTGTAATTCCTGGACACGCTTGTTATTAATTGAACTTCACTTAAATCATCAGAATGTGAATTATGATCGCAATCGAGACTAAATCTTGTTGTACGAGTATATCGTCCATTAAAAGCCGGAAGGGGCTATCAGCCTTCTGTTTACATTTGCTGATAGCCCCTTCTGGCTTTCAATGGACGATTTAAAGTTCCTTACTTTTTAGTAAATATATGCTTGTTTCAAACTATATCCCATATAATATTGAACGAGATACCTTTTTTTGAAAATGCCGTACGCATTAAGTAGAGCAGTGTTTATCTGATCTGAAAATATGCAATCGACAATGGTACTACATATTACATTCGAAACTAATCAGAATCTCATAACTTAGATTGTTACGTTGTAGCTGACATGAGTCTGGTGCTCATCGTAATGGTTTTATTTAGAATATTAAGTAAAGCCGATAAAACAATTAAAAAATGAACTTTCTAAAATAGTGTTAGTATCTAAACATTCATAATTTCCTGAAATATAATGAAAAAAATTATATCGTATTTAAACTGATATGTCGGTATTTAAATGAATATCTTCCGTGCATTTAGACGGCGGAAAGAGACTTCTTACAATATTTTCAAGGAACTGTATACGCCCTAGGTTAAATAACACGTCTGTTATATATTTTTGATATATCAATGGCTGTAAAATAAGACCCTCCTATATTACAAAATAATTTCGTCATATTTTTGCTGTTGAATATTTAAACGCATTTGATTTAAAATATAACATTCACATTTTGACATTTTTTATAAAATATTTAGTTTAAAACGTGTTTGTATTTGTTTATATTTAATTTGTATATTGTACACGATTATTTATGGCAATACCTATAAAGTGTAATTTATTTTATAAGCAGATTTGGGATACGTATATTTAGAAGGAATATATCGACTTGGGTCTCTGATACAGTATTGTCTACGACAACTATAATAAGAAGCATATATTTGAAAGTTTATGCTGTGGAAATATCCACACTAATTCTTTTAGGTCTGATAGATAATGGATGGGATGAATAGAATAGAAGTAATTAATTCGAAAAATATCTTTTCTTTTTATATTTATTCTAAATTACATCGCTTTACGGAGTAAATTCAATCGTATCAAAATCAAATATTTGCTTTTCTATGACACATTTGAAAGGAATCATGCAAAATCGAATGCCGGAAATAAAATGCCGGTACGTACAATACATTAATTATTGAAACGAATCTTGTTAAGTAAATATGATATTTAATGATATGAACTGGAGTGATATAAACCAGTATTTCGTTAAACTTTCATTTAAGGAGTGGTGCATAGGACAGGAACTGTATATGTTATTATATTACTGAGATGATTTGGCCCCGAGTTTTTTCCCTTCTTTCGATTTTCGATTGGTTATGACATCCTGTAGAGAGTATAATAATGATCTATGGCCCTGTCTATGTGAGACAAGTACAATATTTTCTCACCATGGTACCATATCCAATAATATCCTTTCACCGAGCCAACGAGTCTTGAAGAAATTATTGAATGAAAGGGACATATTATAATACCATTTTATAAAATGGTATGTCGCTACTCGGGAACGAACATATGCACTCTCGGTTAAAAAACAGAATCTATAATTACTTGGATTATTGTTTGAGAATTTTCCTTTTAATTAATTACAGCTGAGCTGTTATATTTTGTAAGATTGTCTTTTCATTAATATTCGTTGCGTATAAACTGTTTTCAATTAGTGTCATTATTTTTAGAAATAGAACATCAATTATCTAAATTTGTGTCCTTTTACCTATAATCAGTTAAATATTTTAATTTTAATATATATATATAAACGATACGATTGTAATCATTGTACAAACATTTTATGTTCAATAAGGAAAACACCCTGAATAAAAAAATCGTGTGCATCTTTTTAATTTTTACATGATAGAGTGAAAAAAAATCATGAAAACAACTATCCAAATTATGTTTTTAAACATTCAATTGTTCCTATGACAAGTTAACCCTAATGCTACAAAATCTAAAGTTTCTCATAGATATAATTAATTAATTCCAAACTTATATGAATTCTGTCCAAACATCAACCTTTAAAAAAATGGGAAAAGCGAATATGCTATTTATCCTCATATGGCGCCTTTCTCCAGATACTGTCAGATTCAGTGTTTTATCTCAATATGGGGTAGATATTTCATGAATTATAGAAAAAGGCTGCTCGTTATTGTTATTAATAGCATAACTATTAGTGTGTTAAGATTTACCAATCTTAATAAAAACAACATTAATCGAAAATTAAAATTTTCCTTCATGTGACTCTGGGATGCCAGTGGGATTTTTTCCCGACAAAACGGGAACACATCTGGATCATTTTCAATGCAAGCTCTCAGCTCACACTAGACATCGCGATGATTATGGCTCTTGATGCTCTCAAGTTTCTCTGCGTCACATGGGAAACCTGTTCCCGTCGCCATCCGAGGCTTACCAATTTACATCGGGAGTACATATCCGAGGCATAAAAAAGATTGATAAAGACTGACATTAAGACTGACTCATCAGCGAGTACAGAGATATTGAAAAATGATGGCATTCATATGACTCTCTAGATAAACATGCATGTACATGTATATTGGTTTAATTTTTGTTAGACGTCGGTACTTAATGACAGTCAATTATTAAAAGAGTATTGTAAATAAGGACACCATTAAGATCGGCCCAGGAAAAGCACTAGAGATGGCTGTAATAAGACTGGTTAAACAGGTATATAAAAAGTAATATGAAAGATTATGAATGCATTGCCTTTAAAGCATGTTGAAATAAAGTAAACTATGAAGACTTCTATACCGCGGCAGATGGAAGACTTCCTTGTCCAAAACTTGTTTCACATTCAATGTATACTGTTTTATTTTGTGTCGCACGACGATAATAAATGGCAGTCAATGATTCAGAGAGTATTATTGAACATAAGGAATTTTGGCATAGGAGTGCTTCTGTTGCAATATTTATTTACTGCTAACTTGAATTGGAGTATCACATTTCTTTCTTTTTGTATTTTGTAAAGGAATAGAATGTTCGCATCATTTATATGGCCCTTTATCATTTTGAATTTAATAACAAGTCTGTTATATATTTTCGAAACTATATCAATAGCTGTATAATAAGACGCTCTTATATTACAAAATAGTTCCGTCATATTTTTCTGTTAAATATAAAAACACATTAAATTTTGGAATATAAAAGTCTCATTTGGAATTATGTTATTTAAATATATGTGCTAATTTCGTTGAAACATATTTGTATTTGTTTATGTTTAACTTGTAAATCTTACATGATTATTTATGACAATAGCTTTACAAATTTATTTTAAAGGCATATTTGTGATACGTATAATGAGAAGGAATATATCGACTTGAGATACTGATACAGTATAGTCTACGCCAAATATAATATGAAGTATAAATACATTAAGATTTATGCAAAATCCGCACTACATTTTAGTTCTGGAAGATAATGAATGAAAATCGGAAAGATGCAAAAACATATTCAAGTGATATAAGGACATGTCCTTCAAACCATTGATTTTCTAATCTGTCGCGGACAATTACACCTCATTCGTGTCCGTTATTTTTATTTTTTTTATTCTATCTGGTAACACGAACTAACAGGAAATAGTCCATGCTATATACCAAGACACATACATGCCGTATATTTCCTGATAAGATAGAACGTGTGTTAACACATATACTTTGGACAGATTATTATTGCATATAGTTATCATGTTTAAATTATATACCACGTGCGAAGTATGGACAGGAAAAAAGCAAAAAAAAGAAAAAGAAAAACAAATATATACATCATTTAGCTATTCTTAATAAAATAGCACCTGTTATTTGCTTAATTTCTCCCGAGGTTTTATCCAACATAACCATAGCTAGTACCCTATACACTTAGTTGCATCGGTAAATAACACTTAGTACCTTTTCAAATGTCAATGCAATATATCGTTAAATAATCGCATGTTATCCGGTGGTCGTATCAAAATGTAAACTCATCATTCGGATAGTTTGTGAGTTCATGTCCACAAAATGCATAACATTAACATATTTTGACAAGAGGTATGATAAGTATGCTAACATATATTAGTTTTATTTCGACTGCTTAGCCAGACATTCTTATTATTTTGTGGATGATACTTATATATATTTAAGTATGGCCTACTTTAAGGTATAATGTGACGCCTGAAGTTTCGCACCACACAAAATATGTACTGGGGTATTTATCAAATTTCAGTGATCATACATACTGCATATCTTACTTATTTAATATGTTTTAGAAGAAGTATGTAAATATTTTACCAAAAAAGTAAGAATATGTTATAATATTCGAATAAAAATTAAATTGAACTCTTCATGATAAACAGAAAGGAATTACAGACAATACATCAATACAAAACGAACACGTTCATGCCGAATCAATATGCGTTGTTTACCTAATACATTAGTTCACACGTAAATTGACGCGTGATTTATTCATCCATTATATGTTTGTTGGGACCCAGAAAAAGTATATTACTTGCAATGTGATATGAGTCATTTTTATGCTATATCACATAACATTCTATTGCTAAAATACAATGAATAAAAAACTGCACAGGAATATCTTTTCCCAGAGTAGCCAAATAAATCCTAAGCTAATTTTCAAAGTTATTCAGACAAGTCAGTATATTTGTGTCTTTATTTTTTATGTTTTACCTAATTATCTAATACAAATATTTTTCGATAAAGATGTCGAATTAGAGTGCCGCAAACGCTTTCTCACTGCAATTAATTAAGGTTGATCAAATTGCTGAGTCAGGTCGACTAAATATAGAGTGAGTATTATTTAGTTTCAAATCAGTTCCCGAGATATGATGTATAATCAATAATCCTAGATAACATCTATTTGTAGAAACTAAAGGTTTTTATTTATAAAACAATTTCTTAATACAAGAATATCATTGTTTTCACATATTTCGATGGTGTTTGTCTTAACAACATTCACCGAAAATTCTAATATACCCTAATCTCCTTCTTCTTCTTCCTCAAGACATTACCGATATTTTTTGATGCCTCGTGGAAATAATGGTAGTTCGTTAATGACTTGGATAGGCACCTCTGAGCTTCAATGTGGCTAAAGGAAATTTGCTGGGATGCCACTTGGCCTGTTTTACCGACAAGAGGTCGGGATTACAATTATGTTTGATTTCAAACCTATCCACAACTTAACATTAATCAATTTTCCTGGCGCTATTATTTCTAGATTAACCAGCACTGGTTCAGATTACATAAGACAAATGATTCATGTATCAATGAATTCAAATGGAAATGCGGAAGTGCTGACGCGCAAATACCTTTATAAACATGTGTGCAGTTGATAACTTCATAATCATAATAAAAACTAAGTTTTGGTTTGTAATATAACAAGTTTAAAATAAGAACTATTTGCTACATGGTAGCAATTTATCGTCGTAATGAATATTGCATGATATAAAGATATATCTTATGTTCTTTAATACTAGATCTGGTTTGGCTTAATGGCATCATACATTCGTTTTGTTTTAATGATCACCTTACTGTAGAACTATTATTATCTGAAATAAATCGTTATCTTCCTGCTCGTTAAATGTAAACAACATTAAAAATGTAAAGGTGTGGCTACAAAATACAAAATGTTCTTTAAGTCCGGCAAATTATCAACACTATGTTCAACATGGTAGGTAATGAATAAACATTCGATCAAAATGTATTTGGATTTTTTATCTCTAATAATGTCATATATCGCCAAAGAATTTAACATTACACTCAAGTACGCGAAATTTAATGTATGGAAGTATTATTTTTGATCATATAAACTGGTTTGAAATCATATCCCGACAATTATGCTATTTTCACGAAGTATATAGGTCTCATTAAAAAAAAAAAAAACTCTATACAAATTGCATGGATGTCTTTTATCTACCAGTTTGTAGATTGTATACTTACAATATAAGCTTTGCTAAAAAGACAAATCTAAAAATAAATATTTACCCACGGTACCTGAAAGGTAAAATAGCAGTTGCATTAGTTTCATAAATAGTCGCACTAGAACAAAAATATTACATGTGTATTATTCATTATTAGCATATATTGTTAAGATTGTATGACACTATCGATATACTCCCACGCTCAACACGTTTCAACCTTTTATCCAATCGGATTATTCTATCGGCTTTCGATCAAAACAACAAAACGGTAGTGAATAATTCGAACGATTAATGTATGGAGACAAGAGTAATGAGCAACCGTGGGTTGTCTAACGATGAATAACCACACTAAACGTATTCCAATGTCGAGTTCATTTAGTATATGTAATGAAGTTAAGTATAGTTTAAATAAATTGAAACTCGAAACTATAAACTAGGTTTGAATTTTTTGTTGATATATTATTTGAAAAAGAAAATGATACAACGACATGCCACAACCGCGCCGAAACTTCTAATTATAATCTTATTTATCTAGAAAAAGTACAAATTTCCTCTTTTTATACGAATAAAGTCGATATAAATGAATATGTAGGTGTCGTTGCAAAATCGACAGAATTCGAATATATAAGGCTCATAATGTCCTCAGCGTCGTTTTCATAATGAATTAAAATATAAGTTGCTCGTGAAAAACATTACATATTAATATGATGATAGTACCTATAATTATCTTTTTTTTCTAAGATATGAACACATTTTTCGTTAATAAAGGTATCATCATAAATCAATTACTGACACCGATTAAACACCGGCCAATTTCCCATTGCACCAAATAATATGATTAGGGCTATTTTGATTTGCTGCCTTTTCAATAAATGGGTGCACACATCTAGGCAATCTGAATTAAACTCATAACAACAATCAGCCAGGTAATAATGTAAAAACAATCAAGTATGTATAATATATGATGTTTTTATTGTCTTGTATTATTAGATTGGTGGTATCTAGAGATTCAGTGTATATAATTAAATACAACTTTCCAAAATGCATGAATTTGTTTTAGAACATTCCATTGGAGCTATTATTTTATTATTTATTATACCCGAAAACCAATTCATATTTATGAGCGAACGTTAATAGGAAATATGATTACAACACACATTCCGTATAAACGTTAGTATATTTCATGCCTAAAATAAAATATCTACTACTGAAATGAAAGTAACATGTTTCAATAAAACAAATTCATTTGATAAGAAAACAATAAAACTGAATTGATTTTATTTTAAATTTACTTCTTTATATTATTATTTCGAACAGCCTAAATGTATATGTCTAGTTTAGAGAAGTTCAAACTTATCTATTTTCCGTCTACTTATCCTGGTTTCTGTTGGATATGATGCTGGTGTTTATAATATTGTATTTTTTAATATAGAATCAGTATATTCTAAATATGATATATGCAGTGCCTGCATAAACGTTGATAACAAAATATATGTCACCATATTTGACAAACTGACGAACGAAGGGCAATGAATATTCTCTAAGTCACATGCTTATGAAGAAATGGATATTAAATAAAAAATCTAAAAAAATCTATATATATAATCGACAGATTAACGTTAGAAAAAAAACCTTGAAATAAGCAAACGGAGCAAACGGAAAGCCGTTTCATTTGTATCTTAAACAAACTACATCAAGTTATTAATCGAACTTCACTTTAATCATCAAAACGCGAATTATGAAACTCAATCGAGACTAGATCGTGTTGTACGAGCATATAAAGCTCCTTACGTACTAGTAAAATGTTTCAAACTATATCCAATACAATATTGAACGAGATAACTTATTTTTGAAAATGTCGTATGCATTAAGGTAAGCGGTGTTTATCTGATCTAAAAGTATTCAATCGACCAATGTACTACATACTGAATTCGAATTAAACTAGAATCGCATAACTTAGATAGTTACATTGTATGTGACATAAGTCCCGAGCTCATCGCAATAGTTATATTCAGAATATTAAGTAAAGCCGATGAAATAATTAAAAAAAGAACTTAGATAGTGTTAGTATCTACACATTCATATTTATTTTAAATACAAAGTAAGAAAATATGTATATCAAAATGCTGAATACTTCATACATAATCTTATATTTATGCAATGTTTACAAATCGATTTTAAGATTCAGGAGTGTGCTGTCTATTCTATTTGACTATATCTATCTTGAAAATTGAAACTCATTTGAGTATGGATATGAAACTTGATCTTAACCTTAAGTTAATTGCCATTATACATACTTCGAGTGCCCATTTTAATTAAGCGTCGTTTAACTTTTTACCTATTATGTTTAAGATAATATTTAAAGAATATATAATAAATAATCGTCTACCTCTGTCTGATATCTATGCAAAGATAAATATATTAATTATACTTTATAGCTTGTATTCGTTTCCATATTAATTCGAAATGTGTCGTAAAATATTGCTGTTATGCTTTCATTTTCAATTATAGACTGGAAATATGCACTTTGAATCCAAGCGTTTTCATTGTATTACAAAATTAAAAAACAACAAAACAAATCGTTATTAATTATCTATTTGAGTTACTCAGTGGACAATTTTTAAACGGTATGTACATTGAAATTTATATTGTATATCATATACTGCTTATCCCTATTATGGTAACTATGTATTCGGTAACAATCTGTACTCCATAGCCTACTTTAGTATTTGTGTTTCGTAAATTGTAAGGAATAAATTAGGATATGTTCAATAACGTTCATCTATGTATACAATTAAAAAAAAAACACAACAAAGTGCATCATTTAAGCATGAAGCGATAGTTTCCAAAAGAGATGGATATTTTATTAACTGCACACAAAAATCGCAAAATAGTTGATGCGAATGACATTCTAACATGTGGCCTCAGGTCATAGATTAAATATTTTTAAAAAAAGACGTGAAAGAGGTGTGCTCAGATCGTGAAAGATTAAAGTGGATAACTATATAGAAGTAAATAAGTGAATAACATTTAACATGTTTTATTATCAATTTCATGTGTAGTCTAAATAAAGCCATTATAGATGTGAATAGGATGCGAGATAGCCAGTGTGTGCTCTTATCTGAAGAACTTATAGTTAGTACATATGTACTTTCCATGATGGAAGAAAAGCATTTTCAAATAAGTAAGATTATTTAATAAATTCACTTACTTAATGTGTACATTGGCTTAAAGAATATCTAACAATGTATTAAGTTTATGACAATTATATCCCCAAAGCATTTTACCATTACAGTCAAGTGCATGACAATTTTTATTTATGGAAGTTGTATTTTGTTATATAAACTGGTTCGAATCATATCCAGAAAATTACGCTTTATTCATGAAGTATGTAGTCTCATTCCAAACAAATTGTATGGGAGACCTTTTTTCTAGCAGTTTGTAGATTGTATACATACAATCAAATCTTTGCTAAAACGAAGAAAATATAAAACATACTTACTCCTGGAAACTGAAAGATAAAAAAAACATTTTGATTAGTTTCATAAATAGCCGCGCTATAACATAAAAATTGTATGTGTCTCATGCATTATTGGTATATCTTGTTTAAACTGTATACTTCTGTCGTTAGACACCTACACTCATCTCGGTCCGTTACTCTGCATCCATTAACCGTTTTCTTTTCTCTTTTTTTTTTCTTTTCTTTTTTTCTGGTACACTTTAAATGCGAACAAACTAAGCCAGAAAAAAATGGCATATACATTTGGATACTCTCAATGTAATGTTAGGAACACAAATTAAGGGAGGTATATGGAATATGGGATATTTAAAATCACACACAAAATAAAAGCATTTGGCAATGTTATCCTGCATCCAATCAGATTACTGTAGGGGCTTTCGATCAAAGCGACAAAGCGGTACCGAAACATTCGTACGATCAATGTATTGGGAGAAGCGTAATGAGCCGCCGTTGGTTATCCGACGATGGATAACTCACACAAAGCATGTTTCAACTCCACCATATGTTTGTATATGTAACGAAGTTCAGTATAGTTTAAATAAAATGAAAACTAAATGAAAAGTTTGTATTATTAGTTGAAAAAAAATGATACAACAAGCCACAACCGCTCTGAAATTTCTAATTATAATCTTACCTATATAGAAATAAATACAAATTTTCTCGTTTTCATTCAAATAAAGTCGATATAAATGAATATTTAGGTGTGATTATCTTTTTTTCTAAAATATGAATACATTATTCGTTAATAAAGGTATCATAATAAATCGATTACTGACACCGGTTAATATGGTTAGGGCTATTTTGATATGCCTTTTCAATAAATGGGTGCACAAAACTAGGCAATCTGAATTAAACTCATAGCAACAATCAGCCGGGTAATACTGTGAAAACTATCAAGGATGTCTGATATATGATGTCTTTATTGTCTTGTATTATTAGTTTAGTGGTATTTAGAGATTCAGTGCATACCATTTAGTACAACTTTCGAAATACATGCATTTGTTTGAGAACATTCCATGGGAGCTATTATTTTATCATTTATTAAACCCGAAAACCATCTCATTTTTATGAGCGAACGTTAAGAGAAATTAGTAAATATAACTACAACACGCATTCCATATACACGTTTGTATATTACATGCCTACAATAAAATATCTACTACTGAAATGAAAACAACATGTTTCAATGAAACATATTCGCTGATAAGAAACAATAAAATTGTTTTGCTTTTTTTTTTACTTTACTTCGTTATATTTGTATTTCGAACAGCCTAAATATATATGTCTCCTTTAGAGAAATTCAACATTATCCATTTACAGCCTGCTTATCCTGGTTTCTGTTGGACATGATGCTGATAATATAATTTTTTTTTTTTTTTTTTAATTTTCCAATATGTGTTTTCAAAAAAAAAAGATATTGCAGCACCTGTAAAACCACTAATCACGAAATATATGTCACCATATTTGACAAACTGAAATGGTCATACTTACAGTATAACTTTTACTGAAATATAGTCTTTTGAGGTATATAAAACATTCACGGATCTTTAAACTGTGATATGATACGATTCTTCATGAAACAGTTCATTTACGATAATTCGGAATGCGATTTTTCGTTTTGTCGGCACTATTCGAATAAATGACACGATCCCTTCATTTTTTCCTTTATATCTCATTTAAAATAAATTCAATAATTCGTTTCACAATTACTCGGATAAATGTGGCAATTTGAACTTTATTACAGACCTATTAAGCAATCACGTTCTTGATCAATGACACAATAGTTCGGACGATGTGTCACTGTTGAAACATTGCAATTGCCCGACTTTATTGTTGCATCAATCGATAAATATTGTACAAGCTATATTCCAAATTTATGATAAATTATAACCTATGTGAAAATATATGTTATAGTACAGTGTAATTTAATTGCCAGATTGAGTTACCATGAGCGTGTATAAGTGTAGACGTTTGAAACAAAATGATCAACACATGTCATCCGTTCAAGACGCTGCAAGCTAATTTGTCCGTTAGCTAAAAGCGCAAAATGGAGTAACTTTGTGTAATACAGTCGTCCCGATCATATGTACAAGTGTTATTGAAATGTAACTCACGAGGCTACACGCGTCGACGATTCTATTGCATGGTAGCATTTACTATTTTATTCCAGCGACTGTACACGAAAATAAAAAAAAATAATTTTGATATGCAGAATTAAAATATGCTACAATGGAACTGTCGGGATTTTCAGGCCATTTATTTTGGTACCTAGAATACTAAAATTGGTCAAGTTATAAGACAGCATATCAAAATAAAGATTTATTTGTTTTTGCCATATGGCTTATTTCACAAAGTTCATGCATGAGAAGTCCATACGAAAAAAAAGTAAAAGGTAGGAAATTTAATATATATTCTTTTTAACGGTATTAATCTTTATATTTTTCAATGTTAGCAGAAAGTCCTATCATTCGTATCACCGAATAAAATCTAGTTATTCTTTTTTTCTTCCTCTTATATTTGTGTTAATTTCGAGGTGTTGCCATTCATTCAAAACAATGAAAATTTTATGACATATATTTCAAACCATGACCTTTCGGATGCAATGAATTTATATTCATATGACGTCATATAACGTCAGATTTGACGTCAGGTGAAAAAGTTTGAACGCGGTCTACAGCCATTATTTCTGGACCGATTTTAATAAAAAAATTCACAGAATGTGTATGTTAGGCTCTAGTTGTACATACCGGTGTCCGTTTTTCAAAATTCGAAAAGGCAATGGTTCTATGGCAAATCCAAGTTTCGAACCATTGACGTCAATTTCCAAATGCACATAAAATCGCTTACAGATGAGCTAGAAAGATGATATTTGGGCAGAATATAGATCTCTAGGATTCTTTTACATTCTCAGAAGATGAACGTCATATGACGTCATATAATGTCATGAGATGAAAAGCAATTTCTAATTTTTACATCTTAATTTGTATATGTTGAAAACGTCCAAGCACCTTGAAAATTTAAAAGCTTATGCTTCCGATAGAACATTTTGCATTTCAATAATTTTCATTTGTCTATGGCGTGTTTTGACGTCAAACTTGACGTCGTTTTAAAATATTTGTACGCGGTCTACAGCTATTATTTCTGAGCCGATTTCAATCAAAATTTCACAGAATGTGTATGTAAGGCTTTAGTTGTACATCCCATTGTCCGTTTTTCAAAATTTGAAAATGTAAAGGTTTTATGGCAGATCCAAGATTCGAACCATTGGCGTCAAATTTTAAATACGTATAAAATCGCTTCCAGATGGGTTAAGAATCTGATATTTAAATAGTATATAAGTATCCAAGTCTGCTTTAAATTTTGTGAAAATGAACGTCATTTGACATTATATGACGTCATAAAGTCACAAAGAATTTCTGATATATACACGTTAATTTACATCTGTTGTTAATTTCCCAGGACCATGGAAGTTAAAAGGTATATATATATCAATTCATGAGCTTAAGAATGCAGTGTATTTCATATTAATGTGACGTTATATCACATCAGATTTGACGTCAGGACAAAAAGGTTTTACGCGGTGTACAGCCATTATTTTTGGACCGATTGTCATCAAACTTTCACAGAATGTATATTTAACGCTCTTGTTGTGTATCCCGAGTCTGATTTTTCTAATTCGAAAAGGCAAAGGTTCTATGGCGAATCAAAGTTTCGAACATTGACGTCAAATTTCAAATACGTATAAAATCGCTTTCAGATGATTTAGAAAGATGATATTTGGACTGAATATCAGTCTCTAAGACCTTTTTATATTCTGTGAGGATAAACTTCATTTGACGTCATAAGACGTCATAATGTCAAAAAGAATGTTTGATAACTACGCGCTAATTACTATATGTTGCAAAGTTCCAAGGGGCATGAACAATTTACTTGATATATTTAAGATACTTAATTTTTTATTTTATTGATTTTCTTATTCTTGAAATAAAAAAAAAGTGTAAAACCTCAAGGGTTTACTTTCAGTCTAATCCAGTGTTTCACTTGTTTTATATGGTATCATGAAATGTAAATTGAGTTCAAACATCCTCCTGATATAAAATAGCGTTTAATATTCTGGTTGATAATTTGCAAACTTTTGAAAGAATTGGTAACAAAGCTCTTAAATATGGGCATATATTTTATCTTTTTTTTGCATTTCAGAGTCCTTTGTCCAAATGCGAAACCCTGTATTATATACAATGTATGTAGATTCCGAAATACTCGAAAGATTATGAACACTATATTATGTGCTTGGTGTGAACGGAATCAGCTACATGACTCTGAAAACGCTTGTGAATTGTGTTCTTACACGTACAGACATAAACTCGGTCACCTGCTTAATGAATGTGTCGCAACATGTCAGCTAAGATCAATGTTCTTTTGCGATTGCCTTGTTTACGGTGCCGAATTTGCTTTTCAGCTGAATATTTTGGACAGTATTAGTTTGACTCTCCGTCTACTAGGAGCACCAATGCAGCCAAAGCTGGGTGACATTTGTAATTTGTCTTTTCAACAAAGATCGTTTAGGTATATATATGAATGTTGCTGTGTTGCCCAACTCTGAAAGAAAATGTATGTGTATGTATCAATATATCAACACAGACAACGTTAACTGGGGTAATAATAATCATGTTAATTGTATATATGTAATTTCCTTAAGTAACACAAATCAGATTTTTTTTCTCATATTTATTTATTAATTTATTTGCTGTGTAATGATATTATTATGTTAACATGTACATGTATATATTATGTATATCTCCTATTATGGAGGAAATAAAGAAAGATGATGATGATGATGGGCATATATTTTATCTTTTTTTTTAAATATACAAAAACAAGCAGATTTATTGGTTTTCGTGATTTCATAAAGTTTCTGATATTCGTTTTATTATTATGTTTACCGTAAGCGCTTGTAGTAAATCAACGAAATTACAGATAGACATAATATGTAATCCATCATTTAAACCTTACTATTTTAAAGAATCAAACATAATTTCATATCTAGACAGAAAAATACTTTACAATAGATCGGAAAATCGTCAATTTTAAGTATACTGGGTATATTTATCATATAATGACAGCAGTATCTCTTGGTTTAAGATACATGACGTCATCTAAAGAGCTGCAAATCTGCGAGTGTGAGGCAAAATAAATACTTACATAATAATGAAAAAAAGAAAATCAAAATCTTCAAGTCATTTATCTCTGTACAAAAATATTTTTTGCATTTATTTTTTCAGCCCTCCTTGATAAAATATCTTAAACTAAAACAAACAAAGAAATCATACCTTTTAAGACAACACAATTGCAGTAAAAAGAATTGTGGAAAAAAAATTCCAGTATATCTATCCAATACTTTATACCTAATGTTTGTTTGTTGGGTTTAACGTCCCACCGACAATATTTCAGTCATTTTAAGACGATGTCGACTAAAGACAGATATAGTGCTGCCACACTGCAGCATCACGTCGTAGACATGTGGCATGATACCTTACATCCAATCACATTATCCTGACACCGGGTCAACCAGTCCAGGAACTTTTCTTATATGTTGAGCGCCAAGCAAGGAAGCTATACCAGTATCATTTTTTACGACTTTGGTATGTCGCGGCCGGGCATGTAACACAATGCCCTCCCGCGCATATTATACCTAAGGTCAAGCGATATGGCAATTATGAAAATGAAAGTTTTGGGACAGAAGGTGGCCAACAATCCGAGCCATACCATTTGCATGTTCTGCAAATACTGGTAGCAAATCAATTACATCAGGGATACACTATAAACTACTAATGTTTCCATATCCAACTGAAGAAAGAATCAAGCTAGCAAATATTCCGGTGACAGAACTATTGGTATGCATGAACAGTTTTGATATAAGCATTTAGCGCATATCCTTCATAAACCACTTATATAGTTTCATAATCGATTAACTTGGCCTTTTATATGTATGCCACTTTTTTTTATTCACAGTCTCCAATGTTATATAATAGAAGTCATCTGTGAAGAAGTATTACATTTCTATGCTCTTAATAACTTGCCTGAACATTTTTTATATTAATTACTGGCATGCAGTATTACACTTTCAGACATCAGTCATGTAACCACGCACTTTTACACTAAATCATGACCTTTATTTTCTGTACTCCAGGGTCATGTGACCTGATATTTTGTACCCTTCATCTTCATCATCTCTGCTTGTATCTAAATGAGATTTTCTATCCTATGCTGTAACCATAGCAACATGTCATAATCAAGTCTTGAGATTTCCTACTCCCCATCAGTGAGCCCATTCACTCTGTCCTCATCCAGAAACAAAATTATGTGAGTATTTGCTGTTTATGTACCTTACTAGTATGATCATAGCTGTTGTTCTAGCATTAAAAAATGAACTGGAACAGTCACAGAAGATGATAAATAATCCTAGTTAACAATATAAAACTATCTTAAACATTTTGTAAGATGAAACAGCATGTGAGGATTTCTATCTAGCCCGCATTTCTCTTTTCTTGTATGATAGTACTAATAAGAAACATTATATCAAATGTTTAAAACATTTCAAGTCAATACCATAAACTTTGTCTGAGATATAATCTGGATATAAACTTGCACATAAAACATCGGTTAAGAGTTATCTACCTTGGTTGTCTAATGCCTCAAAACATATTCATAAATTTTCAATTCAATACCATGAATGATTATTGAGATATAAGCTGGATAGTAGCTTGCATGCAAAACTTTAACAACATTTCTATTGAATCCAAAACTTTAGCAAAAATTTCTAACGACTTTGAACATGTTCAAAAACTTTCAAGTCAATACTATGAATGGATATTGATAAAACACATCAATAGAATGGGTTATTTCTAAAATGATATTCATAAATATGCTTTTCTTCAGCAACTCAAAAAATAGTCATGAGTGTAGGAAAAATTTAAATATAACATGAAGCAGAAACTGTTGTATTTGTCAACGTCACAATTAGTGCAAACGAGGAGATTTTTCTAATCCATACCGCTTTCTATCCTTTCTATTTGTGCCTGATCATAATTTTAAAATTTCTATATAAAGAATATTATGAAACTTTTTTAATTCCAAAAGAATCTCACTTTTAAGGGATAAACTCTGATTAAACAATTATAGTAGAAAACCATGTTGTGAATATTTGTGCCAAACAAAATAAAATTCACCTTATACAGTTTGTGCACTTGTGAGCAAAATAAATCAAATAAAGTTTAAGATGAAAGAGAATTCCAACACGATCCGCTTCATTTCCTATATAAATAAAGAGTTAACTCACCTATACATTATAATGCTATAAATATACCGGCTGTAACATCCTCTCCCCCCCCCACCCCTGATTGTAAACCGAGCATCTACAACCCTTTCCGTTACGTGCCTTTTATATGTACACATATTTATTATATACTAATCAGTGATTTTCTTGGATTTATCAGTGAGATAATTTGATATTGTCACTGTTGTTAACATCACTAGTGATAACATCATTTTTGCCGGAACTACTTTTTTGCTTCAATTATTATTTAAAATGGACATTCAATGTTAAACTGTAAACAAAGGAGAAAAAAAAGAATATGCTTACCTTAAATTACGTGTCTTTTTCCTTCTGTCTTTATCGCTTGTCCAGTTTATTATAGACCTGTGTAGCAAACTTTATGCAAAAGTCCCTTGTGAGGCAATCTGCTTGCTTATTAATTCTCAGCTTGTTCATAATTATG
>CM037785.1:8711807-8761807 GCA_021229015.1 Solen grandis
AAATTTATGTTGAAAACTTTGATGGTTTACTCAATACTCGACTGTATATATATAGTTAAAAGAAGAAGACAATAAACAAACAAGAGAAGCATGCTGGCCCTGAAGACCCTCGCCTGAGAGGAACTTCCTGCAAAAGTTAATATATTATAGCATTATTATAGCATAGTTGTACTGACTACATAATCCGTGAGATAGTTTCAAGTTCCACAAACAAAACAGTAGCTGTGGTCAAAATTTGAAGTCGAACTTGACTAAGATATAATGGCTATGAACATTGTCATGAAACTTCAAAATAATTGTTTAAATAAATGTTAGACTGTAAACAAATAAATTGTCATTTTTATTAATAAAAGAGCCATAACTCCTGACCTGATTATCCGATTAGTTGGCTAAAATATTATGGTTATAGACATTATCCAAAAGTTTGAAAACGATTGTTTAAAAAATGAAGATGCTAGAATGCAAACAAAGTAAAATATGGCACTTTTTATTATTAAAACGGGTATAACTATAACTCTTGACCTAATTGGCGATATCAGCCATAATCAACATTGCAATGATTTGGTAATGAGGTTATAAAAAATTTACTTTATTTCTTCTGCAACTGCTAAGTTTTGGAAACAAGTTCCTGGGTTGGACTTGTAATTTTCGCATGGAGAGTCATGAGATACCCTAGCCCAAAACGAATTTCGAACCCCACAACCTTCGGTTGCGCAGTCGGATATGTGCTAACACCTTGGGTTAAGGGTTAATATTTCACAAAATCCGCTCTCTCCCCCCCCCTTTTTTTTTACCAAGAGGCACACAGGAAATGAATTTCAACATTAATTACATCAGTATAATGATATGCGATAAAAATTCATTAGAAAAAATCTGGTGCCAATTATCATCCAGCTATTTTAATGTCAAAGGCAATATTTTCCAAAAATAAACAAGACAAGAACGTCATTATGGTAGTCCTATCTGAATGCATTTGTCCATTACAGACAATGTGCACTGTTTTATTGAAAATTCACACTTCTCCCCAAAACATTAGACAAGAAAAGGTTAATACATGTATAAGTGTAAATCAATAAAGTTAAACTATTTCAGAGAGACTAAGTGCAAAGTAGGGAGATTTAACTTACATACTAAAATTTCACTTTTATTTAGGATTTATTATCAGTTTATATTTCAATAACTTCATATGAAAAAGAATTGAAGAAAAGAAAATGTATCTAGTGTTAGTTATCTCCTCTTCGAATTTCAACAGATTTAGTAGCATTTTGCATGTATTTTGCATGATTTTGTTCATGATATTATAAAAAATACATTTATTATAATATTTCTTCGAGGAATCGAACAGCTGAAAGGCAGTTCTTGCATATATTGGGTTAGTAGTTTTCAGTTTTTATTGAACAAAAGTTATTTCCGTTGTCATCAAATCGCACAAAGTTTGGGGAATATCATTGTCCAAAATGTTGACATTTACACAATCATTATGTGGAATAAATGAAGTAGTGTGATAAAAAAAGGAATAAAGCTGATAAAAGTTTAAATGAAGATTTGACATTGTGAATAC
Organism: Solen grandis; assembly: GCA_021229015.1. Lineage (NCBI taxonomy): Eukaryota > Metazoa > Mollusca > Bivalvia > Adapedonta > Solenidae > Solen > Solen grandis. Next base: position 8,713,369 of record CM037785.1, read on the forward strand.
GGCGAAGAGAGAGAAAGTTCGCATCATTTTTTATACTAGAGATCGGAACATTTTAGCGCCTCTTTCTCTCAGCATATCACATGCGTGTCCTTTGACGAAGAATTGGTACAGCGTATGTATACAATAGGTACGACTCATGCACTAAACATTCAAACGGATCTGCCTCTGTTTCTCTAAGTTTCAAATAACGTGTTACATTATCTCTAAATTATGTATACATCCCACTCCGTTGGTACATATTTAGATATTAATACCCTGTCTTAGATCTAATGCACATGCTTGTGGTAACGCATAATCATCAGTAATCGTAAACCATGATTTCATAGTTATCTTTCTTGAATATGCTATAGTGTGTGCTAATACTCATTTGCGCATCTTGCTGACATAAAGGAATTTAATAAGTTTATTCCGCGTCAGTATAGACGAAATTACAATAAACATAAAACTACACTATACAAATGCATTAAAATATTCGATCTTTTTTAATTATTCTTTGGACAAGTATTCCCATCATTCAAGAATACCGGAAATAATATTTTAAACGATTCCGTCCACAGTCAAGCTTGAACAATCTAATCCGAGCCTTTGGGGTATTTTTTACTTTGTATGTAGGTTGACTTGATAGTATGTAACTTGATAATTTCAAGAGAAGATTTGAAGGATCCGATCAGTTTACCTAATGTAAAAGCGTTTGCATATTTGGACTATTTTACATAAATATTTGGTCAAGCAAAAAAGGGTTGTAAATAATTTTCAAGATATATATGTATTTAAAATTCAGAGATGGGAATCTCAACATGCTGGTATTGAACAAAATTAATACTGATATGTACATATATAGTGGTAGGTCCGATGTGCAAAACGAATTTTCGAAATGAATCGAAGTAAAATATTAAACAACCTGACTGCCAAACTACATAATGTAAAAAGCAATATATTCGTTTATTTTCTTACAGTTCTATTTATGATATCATTGATGGTGACATACATACAAAAGTACTAGAGATATCAACGAGATTTTACTTTATCATTTTGAAAAGATATACTGCACGTGATGATCAGCTCATAGTCACAACATTACTTATCTACGTATGTTTAAAAATAGACTGGCGATATGATAACCGTATCTGTATAAATTAAACCCCGCTGAATGAATCCACTTTAAAGTTTTCTTGTATTATCTTGAAATAAGTAAAGTAAATAAAAGAAAATAAAACATTGTTTAGTGTGTAACAATTAATTATTCGATATTTGGTTTTAATATATAGTATCTGTTCAAGTGCTGAAGAGGGAACCACGGATTGCCAATCGCCAGGATAAGATATCTTACCGTGACTTGAAATATTTAAATACAATATGTCTCAGCAACAGTAACCCAACGGATGTTGTATTTTTATAATGTCCGTTTTATATATAGGTTGACTAATTCATTTATACCGTTCCCGGTGGCCGACCGGTTAGAGCGTACGCCTCGAGAGCAGTTTGTCGTGGTTTCGATTCACGGCCGCGACATACCAAAGTCGTAAAATGGAACTGGAATTGGTCACTTGCTTGTCGCTCAGCAAATTAGGGTAGTTCCATGACTGGTAGGTCCGGTGTCATGATAATGTGACTTGGTGTGGTATCATGCCACATGTCTACGGCGTGATACTGCAGTGTGGCAGTACTTTGGGAACACACTTTTTGATCTAGCTCATTTCGCCTTCTGACCTCATATTGCGTTACGTACTTTGGGGTCCGACCCAGAAATGCTTAAACCGACTTCATTCTGGCTCAGATAATGGACCCCCAACTTGCGATGATATGTCACATACAAACCCACTTTGGGTCCTTCCACGATTGACACATAATCGTATTTACAGACATTTTCATCATTGTCATCACTTCTCCTCCACTTCACATCAGAATCATCATCGTTATTATGTTTATCATAGTCAATGTTTTCACTATCATTAATAACAATGTTATGACAGTTGTGTCAATTATTTGTACCGAACGTGACATACCAAAGTCGCTAGAAATAACTGGTACTTGTAACTTCCATGTTTGGCATGAGGACTGGTTTGCCCAGTGTCAGGATAATGTGACTGAGTATGGAATCATGATTACAGAAAATTCCATGAAGATGATCACTTAAAAATGATAATGATAAAGTTGTTGACGGTGATTGTTGTGATAATGGTAATGAAGCTTTGCTACTGCTCCGCTGCTTCTGCTGCTGCTGCTGATGATGATTATTATGGTGGTGATAACGATAATTATGATAAGGATTAACCCGTACACTATACATGAGCTCACGAATGTTTGACGGCAGGATATAAAATACATTTAAATATAAAATGCCATTCACCTTCTAACTTGATTCATTGATTACTAGCAAAGGTATATGACCGGCCAATCTTCAACCTCTAAAATTCAATGAAAAGATAGTCTCAGTTCAGTGAAATTTAATCTCTCAGTCTTGTTTTTGAAAAACACATTTATATTAGCTGAGATATCGTGCATTTTGTACCTTGAAAATAGCACATTTCCGACCGGAAACAAAAAATTACCTCGATATGGCGATCGGAAACAGCTGACCTCCTATTGGAAAATAGCGATCGCTTTGTTCCTATCGGAAAAGGCCGAACGTATATGGGGTCATTTAAAAACGTGTTTCAGTTCCTTGAGTGTGGGAGCTTCATCAGCTTTATCTTAGCCTCGTTTTAATTATATTTAGGAAAACTGAATACCAATAGAAATGTCAATAATGCATATTATTTTTGTTTATAAGTGATTTGGTTTTACACTTTCCCGACACAAAGGGAGATAGTTATTTGAAAACGTTTTAAAGTTTCCGGGGGAGGACAGATAATTCGGGGGGGGGGGGTTGAAAACGTTTTAAAGTTTCCGGGGGAGGACAGTTAACTCGGAGGGACATTTGAAAACGTTTTAAAGTTTCCTGGGGAGGACAGTTAACTCAGGGGGGGGGGACATTTGAAAACGTTTTAATGTTTCTGGGGAAGGACTCTTAACTCGGGTGGGGGGGACATTTGAAAACGTTTTAAAGTTTCCGGGGGAGGACAGTTAAATCTGGGGGCACATTTGAAAACGTTTTTATGATATAGCATTCAGGCAGTACCATGAAATGAACATCGCTAACCAGCTTTTTACTTTGGTTCTTGCTCCAATGTTTTGTATAGAACATTTCTTTCAGAAACTTTGATAAAATTATGATGGAATTCAAATAAAATACCCAAATAAATTATATATACTACTTTGCCATGCCGTAACCTTTTCCACAAGAAATCCCACAACCTTCTAATAAGTTTTCTTAGACTCCATTGATGATAGAGACTATTTTTGTTGAATGTGAAACAGTTTTTAACACAGTGACAATTTAGTTTCTTTCCGAGATTATCCAACTTGACGTTTTTATTGTTGACGGAATTCCACAACTTGCAGATTCTTCGAAAATGCTTCCCTATCTTAAGAACTATCATTCATAATATTTAGTGCAATACCTCCTGATCAGTCTTCTGTTTATATCTACGGATGACCTCTTCTTGGATTCAACAATGAAAAGACAACGACATATCCATTAATGATAATTACATATTTCACAGTAAGATAAGATGTTAACATGGTCATTGCGATATACATTTCTGCTTGTTTTAAAATAAATTCCTGTAATGTTTCCGCTACATCTTGGACCACTAAACCTCTACCAAGATAAGCAAGGTACCTAATGAAATATTAGGAAACCAAGGCTAAAAGAGGGATTTTTAAAGACGTGAGAGATAAATGTAAGTTAAAGTTAGTGTTTTATCCACAAATACTTATCCCCACGATATTAAGACCTCACGTTTTCTAGAATTTTAATTTAATGTCAACGACATTTATGAATCAACGGTATTTTAAACAAAATACACAAATTCAATGAGGGCTATGACAGATAGACTAAAACCTTGCATTTCAAGATACCTCATGGACTTCTAATGTTAATTTAAATATTCAATACAATTCGCTTTTTTGTTTTATTTAAGTTTCTTTAATTTTTCTAACGCAAGTGTTTATTTCATGTTTTCTAGCGAATCGAATGCAAATTAAATGTCCCGACACAAGACGATTTTCTCAAAATCAAGGTTCGGGAATTTCTAAACAAAGCTAAATACTAAAACAGACATACATAGTTTATCCATCACAACCTATCTTTTACATTTTTGTCTTCTTATGCATCACATATTTGCAGATATTTTAAGTCTTTGTTTTTCTCTTAAAATGATCCGTCGTCGAATACCCCCGATTGACTTGTTCAATTTAACTACATGGCACCATGCCTTGGAGAAATAGGCAATCAAACCGACTTTGATTAAATTATCGACCAATGAAATGCGACTTTTAAATGCAACAATCTTCGGCGCGGAGGCTTGAAAGTCATGTAAACAATAAAAAATGACTGCGTCCAGCAGCTCTATAAAACATAATGTATGATTGTTTTTTTAAAAACGTGATGCAGCCATTGAACTGCCTTAATTTGGCACACCCTAAAACGACCAAAATTTTCCGTTAAAACCCACGGCCAATAGATAATCTATCGATCGGCTGTGGGAATTCGACGATGAAAATGATCAATGTAGTCGTGATATTGAAAAAAAAGTGTATAAGTTGCCTAGAGATTTTTGCGGCGGCGACTGATTACGTCATGTTTTGCATGTAGCCTTATAAAATGTAACCAGTGGTTTTGGCTATGACCCATCACGTGTACTGTCATCAAATGGGAGTCGGATCCATAATGCGATGACAAAAACAAAACTGTATGCAGCGCGTGACAAACTCTAAATATGATATTACTTATAGTTTAATGTCTATTGATTTATCGCAGCGCTCCGCTTCGCATCGCTTACGAAAATGTAATAAAAAGATAAAATAAAAAACGATAACTAAAACAAACATGTTCAAGATTGTCATCTAGACCCATAGAATTTTGGCGGATAATCCCATCCGTAATGAAGGGAAGTCTGTAAAATTAAATTGACAAATTCCTAGTAATAATCAAAGGGAGGTAACAGATACAAGACTACTATTAGGTCTTACATCAATAATATCCCATTTATCAGTTACCGGGCGCGTTTATTATACACAAACCTGGCCCGGTTTAAACTCCGTTTTAGAAACTGTATGTTTCTTCTCCAAACCGAAACTAGTATTATTGTGTATTTGTCTAAATCACAAAATAGTTTTGTAAACTATCGAAATTACCCCCTAAGGCGGTTTGGACGGTTTGTGATATCCGAATAGTGGGGCAATTCAGCAGTAGGAATGGCGGCAACCGTGCTAGATGAAAATATATTTAGTTAATATTTGGTTTTATTTTCACGTTTAAGTTTGCTAAAGACATGTTTAATATAATATTTGCATGGTATGATTATTTTGAAAATGTTAGGTCCCTCGAGAGCTGTGACAATAACGATTAAAGGTGAAAATCGTAAGATCCGCCATGTTTTCAAACCATTAAAAAATATCCATTCGTGTTCTTATTAAAAAAAAAACACAAAAAAAAACATAAAAACTTATTCAAGTTTTCTCTTACTTACAGTCAAACCAAAACTTTAAACTGAAAGCAGTTTCTTCTAAACAAATGCGCCCACAGTATGCATGTGGATGAATGGATAAAGGGGACCTATTTTATATCGCTTGCGCATGCGTTATCTTAGATACCGAGAGTGAAACTTATAACATGAATATTAAAAGGTTACCTCGCTTTTGATTCATTTAAATGCTATATTCTACTTCAGAGAATTATTTGAAAACAAATCTGTAATTTGGCTGAAAAACCTCGAGATTTTAACCCACTGCTGCTGAAAATAACTACGCTACATACATCAAATGAACAGTACAGGTCGAATTTAACATAAGATATAAACCTTTAATGATGTCCATTGCGTGTTTTGCTGAGGTGCAATGCGGGGGAAACGTGCACTCACTTGATATAATGATGTATATACCTAAAATGTATTGTAAACACAAATCATGAACGAAAACAATAAATCAATATTTGTGTTTATCTTTTTATATACATCATCATTTTACATGATTTTCAAATGCTCCGCAGGTAACAGGCCCGGATCCAGAATTTTTCCGCTGGGCGGGGGTCAAAATCTGAATGCGATGTGAGTGTAAGGAGTGTAAGGAGCGCCCGGGGGCATGCACCAGCCCCCCCCCCCCCCCCCCCTATTTGTGTGACGGAGATGCATTGTAAAGGGTATCTTGGGATAAAAGTGATGTTTTTTATTTTTATTTTATTTACTTATTTTTTTTTGAAACTTGAAGACCATGGTACTAATGCCGCGGAAGCTTCGAAAACGTCGCGAGCCATGTGGAGTCATCGGGACGCCTCGAGAGAACTTCATTGCTTGCATTGAATGTTTTAGTCAATGTTTTGAATAACTAATGTACTACTTTGCAATAGTATTTGCCTACAGTTGTATTAAAAATAAATAAGGGTAGTAAGGATGTGGGTGCTCTGGTATTTGGGGATAGAGTAAACAATATAGGTTTCTCGTGCATTTTCAACTGCAAATTGACATAAAATATAACATGCAATAATCAGTAATAAAATATGTTGATATTCAAATTAAAATCATTACTTTTTTATTTTTTTCAAAAACGAAATCGGTAATTTTTCATACCTGAAATTTCATCAACCTGACGGCAGCTAATTAAATTAGCAATATTTAAAATAGAATATTTAACACTTTATACATGTAGAGAAAAGTGAATCAAAAACATTCGTTGAGTATTGAGTAGATTTCGTCAAGGTATTTTTTTTTAAATCCTTTGGGCTCTAGTGAAATTGTTTCGATGCTATTTAAATTTTAATGTCCAGCTTAGTTGTTGTTTTTAGCGGCTAATTGTATGCTCAACTATTTTTATGCTATTTCTTAAACTGCATTTGCCTAGAATAGTTTATAGTTGTAACTGATACAAACGTTTGGTAATTGCCTATTTTTCCCAATTGTTAGACGACATCTGGAAAATGTGATTTCCATTGCGTGTTCCATTGCAACCATTGCGCCAAATAATTACCTTTGCGCGTTTTTGCCAACAAAATACATTTTATTATATCTTTTATAATATTAGTTAGTTGTTTATACACATACCAAATCTTAAGACACATATTGTTTGTTACATATTGTAAGTACAGGTATTGGCTTCAAAATTTGCAGCATTTTATTGTTGAATAAATATGTTAAGATTTTGATTTTTCCACGGCGTCATTAATAAGTCATGCAAGTACATAACATATTTACATACCTGTATAAAATAGTTATGTTTTCTTTTTTTAAAATCGAAACAAATGATACAAAATTTATGTTAAAAAAGACAAATATGAAGATAAAAACTAGACACTACTGGGACTCGAACCCACATTCCTTAGTTACAAAGCAGATTCAGCCTATTTATGAATATTCTTCAATTGGAGGTAATGCATTAGGCTTCCAGAACCTTGTAGACAAAATTGGTTAGGTGATAAATAAATATGCCCTGAAGCATCTTAATTTTAAACCTTACGTTACAAGTTATTACGTATAGCGGAATTCAAGTTACCAATGTTTTCCAATAATTTCAATTCATTTGAGTATTTGGTCACTTTTATTTTAGAATTTACTTATTTGTGGGCTGTTATGTTCTCCGGGTATTCATAAATATGAGTTAAAAAGAATTAAATAATTGGAAGGTCTTATTTCAAGGGAAATAACTCTGGTTGGATAATTCAAGCAGGCTACAATAAGAGTTGCCTTTCTTTAATTGTTTTTCCTTTTCTTTCATGCAGGTGTGACATCATGGCGACCAGTCCAGATTCAATAGAAGCAGGGTCGGACGACTACGTTCCATACTTCTGTGACCCCTGTAAGTATGTTGGGTCAGATGAAAGAGCAATGTCTTATTGTGGAGAGTGTAATGATTATATGTGTCAGGCTTGAGAAAAGACACACAGGGGCTTCAAATCAACACGGAACCATACGGTTATTACTGGACAGAAATTATAATCAACCACTAAACCTAATCCGCCATTACCAATTGCCTTCTGTGATGATCACAGGAGCAATTTAATAATTGGGTTTTGCGAGAATCACAAGATATTGACATGTGAGGTGTGTTCCTCAACAGCACACCGGAAATGTTCAAAGACGTCGCTACGCGATAAAACGAACAAAATGAATAAAAGTCAGCTGGACAATTTGGTATCAAGAATGAAACAAATTAAAGAAAATGTTGAAATATTACGATTATCCCTTGGTAAAGATGCTGATTTGTTAATCAAACAGGCGAAGAAATCCGTCAGAGATGTCCAGGAACTGAGGAGAAAAATTAATGAAAGGATAGATGATCTTGAGGAAAAGGCATACAAGGCTATTGAAGACGCAAAAAGGGCTACAGAATCAGATTTGAAGGATCACGTGACTGCGTGTGAAAATATTTTGAAGCAAGTTGACGAAAGTATCAAGGAGATGCAAGACTGTCAGAGGAAATCGATGAAATGGAGAAAATTACAAAGTCGGAAGCTATCAAGCTGACTTTCCAGCCCAACAAAGTCATATATGATCTCTTACAGCAGGTGACTGAGCTCGGTCACGTGATTACCACCTTTCAAAGCAGTGATGTATCCAGCGGAGGGAATATACTTGAAATGACAGTTTCTAGCAAACAAGACATCAACATTAACACAGATTGGATATCTGGTTCAACATTTCTCCCCAGTGGTGATCTTGTTTTATGTGACCGTGATAACAAGAAGTTACATCTGTATAGCCCCACCTTCACCTCTAAGGAGAATGTAGATCTACCATCAGAACCACGTGACGTCTGTACAGTAGCTGATACAGAGGTTGTCGTCACGTTACCATATCAACAGAAGATTCAGTTTGTCTCTGTACAGCCGGGACTGAGATTCGGACAATCATTGAGAATAGACAGGAAATGTTGGGGTATAGACTGTCATGGCGACATGATGTACGTCACGTGTCACGATGATAATAATGGAGAAGTACTGGTGATGACGATGGGTCGACATATACAGAGGAGACTTGGGCTGGTACAAGGAGGATACATGTTTACAAGCCCATACTATGTACGTGTAAGTCGCAACAGTGACCGTGTTTATGTATCTGACTGGAACACCGACACCGTAACATGTCTGACACAACATGGTAATTTTTCATATACAAGTATACACACAAGGATTTATCTCGTCCTGAAGACATTCACGTAGACAGTCAGGACAACATACTTGTAAGTGGGTGGGAGTCTAACAACATTCATCGTGTAGATAAGCACGGTACTCACCACTCCATACTGGTCAGTCAGAGTGATGGGGTAGTAAGTCCGTGGTGTCTCTCATACCGGGACACTGATGGAGCGTTGTTTGTAGGAATGTGTAGAAAACCTGCTGGTAAGGTATTCTGGCTGAAGAAGTAATGAAGAAGAAATATGTCGACTGTTTTATCAGGATTAATATCATCATGATTTCATAATATACAACCAAAAGACTAAGACAACAAAAGCTAAGAATAAATATTAGATTCCTTGGCAGAAATGTTTGATTATGATAGTAAAGAATGATAAATTGTACATATTCTATAAAAGTAAATATAAAATAATTTCAATAAATACAATATCAGTATACATTTAATTGATTTACATATAGATATAAGCAATTGATATATATAGTTTTGGCTGTTGATAATGTTAGAAGATCTTGATCATGGACAGATAAAGCATAAAGAGAACTGCAGAAAAAAAAAGTATTTTTTATAATAGATAGAAAAAATAGTTTTACCAAAACGTTGTATATTGAAAGATTTAATGTATATTTTATTTGCAAATTCATCTAAAATCGCATCTAAATATTTTCAGACTTGAGTTATTACTTAATATATGTTAGGTTCGACACTCTTGTAACAGGCTAAGTTCTTATTGTAATCAGACCGGAAATCCAACCCGGGACCACTTGGTTGCAGACCTATATTTTCGCCAACGGAGAAATCGATCTGCTAAACATAAATGCTATTTAAATTGTAAGCTAAATCTCATTTATATTAACTGGTTTAGTTGCAGCAAATCATGTCTCATGTTTTCCACGTGATCTTCGTGTCTGTTTGTGTCGGTATAATTTATTTTTAGCTCAGCTCAACTCAAAGTAACAGAATTATTTTGTGTAAAACATGCACATACATGTTTTATCTGAAAGCTATGACTTTTTTGAGTGTTTGCTTTGCTAATTAATAGCTTATTGTGTTATCTAAAGCTGTTATAGTTTTTTACTTGATTTGTTTTGAAACTTTATATTTAAGATGTAACAAAATGCGCTGAAAACGAAAATGGCAAAACATAATGAGTAACTGCATCGTGTTTATAATACACACTGTATCCATGGATACAAATGTAACTTTTAACTTGCAGCTTAAATGTATATCTTAAAGAGGAATGAAAACATTTTCAAATAGAAGACACACATATTATCGGATAAGTCATGGTACTGGTATAGCTCCCTTTGCTTGGCGCTCAGCATATTACAGGACGAATTATAGTCGTTTCGTCGACCAACCGTTTCGTCGAACTGATTATAAATAGTAAATGAAAAGTCGTTTCGATGCCTTGAATATTCAGTAGGCGGAAAGTGTGAAATACTTTTGTAGGGTCATTAACACCTAAGTACTCGCGCATGTGTAACTGTAACTAACTGTAGATGACTTTTGTGAATTATATTCTGATGCGCATAACCCAGTAAGTGATGTTTTCAAAATAAGAGGCACAAAACCAATAAAAGTAAAGTCAAGCAGTCAAAAAGCTAATTTATGGGACTGTAAAAACAAAGACAAGTTTATAAATACAAATGACGTGGATAAAATTAAGGTGTTAGTAAATGAATTAAGATACGTTATACAAGTCAAATAATATCAATGGTAGTGTTATAAATAATGTGATTACAAAAATTGATAATATATTTCATAACAATGCTAAAAACAGTGTTGCACCACATAATTATAATACAAAACCAAAAGAGCATGTTAACAACAATAGATGACTTAATTCTAAATGTAAAACGGCTAGAAGAATTTATCACCGTGAAAAATTTAGATACAAACGTTGTAATGAAGAGAATTTGAAAATGAAGAGTAATTTGTATAGAAATAAAAACCAAAAAAAAAAAAAATTTTAATACATGTTATGATGTATATCATAAATTTTTAATATTGTATTTAACAAGGCAATTATTCCAGAAAACTGGAAACTGTATTCCATACCGAGAAACAGGTGTTAGGAGGAATAAACACTTTTTATCACTCAGTATTTGTTTAATGTACGTATATATTTTGTTTTCCGAATGGGAGAGGATCATTCATACAAAATTTAATCACTCATTAATCGGTCTTTGTTGTACTTGATGATGATGGTGATGACGACGGTATTTTTTTATATGTGCTCTATGTCGGATTAATTATCTGCTGATTATTTAAATGCAAAATCCACCTGCATTAAACAACTACTATTAATAATGCAAGAGTAATTGGGTGTCAATTAAGTATTTCACATTTTACGCCTATTGAATATTCAAGGCGACGAAACGACATTTCATTTACTATATATAATCAGGACTGGTTGACCCGGTGTCAAGATAATGTGACTGGATGTGGTATCATGCCACATGTCTTCGGCGTGATACTACAGTGTGTCAAGTCTCAAGTAGATATCGTCTCAAAATGACTGATATACTGTCGGTGGGATGTTAAACCCAACTAACACTCTTTTTTATATTTATTCATATTCGTGGGTGATTATTTTATTGTCGATTTCTACAATTTCTATCTGCAAATTCACCGCCTGAAAATAATCATTAAACACACACCATGTTTACTTGAACATTAATCTATTAATAACTTTCTATTTACCAATGGCATTGCCTGTTTCACAGATTCCTTGAAAATTTGTGTCAACGAAAAATATTGATTGTATAGTAGCCGTGGTCAGATCTACCTAATGAAAACAAATCTACACAGCACAATAACAGAACCTTGTCCTTTATATGTCATGCCCTACCAAAATAATTGACTAAGTGTTCATAACAAATATGTACATAAACAAGGACAGGCACATATTTTATATGTTGAAATTTTGCTTTTTGTTTTCTTTTATTGTGTTTGCTTTTTATGTTTCTATGTTTTGCATATACAAGGGCAGATCAGAAAGTACGCGGAAAATGCTCTTAAGTATGTATCATTTGCCCAATACCTCTAAAATTTCAACGAACCCACCATGAGTTTATGAAACTACGCATCTCATTCGTAGAGTTTCTAAGATAAGTTAACATCCAATTATGTTATGCTGATTTTTGACGTCACACATGTAAACAACGTCTCCCTTTAGTTCTTACGGTGTTAAAATGAGTGAATAATAGAGATCGGTTACCAAATTTTACATGCGAAATGTGTTTCCTGTATGGAATAATATTGAAATACATTGTATCACTGTACGCATATAGGTAAAAGTCTATATGTCGGTTAAGCATATAAACTGTGAAGAAGGCAGAGAAAACATCGGATATAACCAGTGCATCGGTCGTCCAAGCGTCATTACGTCATCGTACGTCATAGCCGTCATGGTGCTTTTTGATGAAGATCCTTAGCGTCACGGTCAAAAGCTTATTTCTGTTGCGGAACAGTTTTAAATTTTAATTTATGTGCAAGAAGGATTCCGAAATACAACCGTGTTATTTTTTTATTTTTTTTTTGCAGACATGGTTGAAAAAGATGTAGGAACTTGGGTCATTATGTGGGTAATATTTAAACAAAACGCATTTTCAGCGTAATTTGTGTCATGGACTGGTACGTTGACGTTATGTTATGTTGGATCGGTGTTTGATCGATGGTGTTACCATAGTAACAGTAACTTTTTAATTATTCAATCTACAGATGAGAAATATTGTCATATAAATAATTGAACATCATTGGGTGTATATTTATACAAATTTTCAGCATACACAATAACAAAGTAACGAATAAAACATTTTCGCGTATTTCTGATCATCCCTCGTATTTTGTGTGAAGTAGAAATATCCTATAAATTTCGAATGTAGTATTAAATTTTACGATTACGCTTCTGTCTATATTCAGAGAGAAAAGAGAGACGAAGTTTACTGAATGAAACAAAAGTGGCTATTCGAAGGTTAAATTGTCTTCTTAAGTGATTGGAATCTTCTAACTGACCTTTGTCCACAGTTGGTCTGTATCCAGAGGTTTAATTCTCTATACACTCTTTTCTGTCACTCGCCTTGTTAACAATTGGTCTGTATACAGAGGTTAAATTATAACTGAATCTCTGGTAATCCGGTCACTGACCTTTGTCCACATTTGGTCTGTAACCAGGGGTTAAACTATAGCTTAATTTCTGGTAATCCGATCACTTGCCTTTGTTCACGGTTGGTCTGTTACCAGCGATCAAATTATAACTTTATTTCTGGTTATCCGGTCACTGACTTTGTTCACCATTAAACTGTTTAATTCTCTATGTCTTCAATAATGGGAATCCTGGCCTTTGTTCACACTAAGGCTGTTATAAATAGTAACGTGTTTTTGACTGTTTTTAGAGGCAAAACTCTCTACAACCTCAGAACCAGACGCTCATGACTTTGTTTAAGAAGCCGGTTTGCACGAGTTTGACTTATTTACATTCATTAGGGAGACAGATACACATAGACAGAGAGAGAGAGTGAGAGAGAATTTTTACATCATGTTACAAATAAACGATATAAAAAGATAAATCCAGTGTTATGTACATATATATGTGTGTGTTTTTTTTTCTCTCTCTCTCTCTCATGGGTTTGACTGCATATATATTCAGAGAGAGAGAGTGAGAGAGAGAGAGAGAGAGATACATGAACAATATAAACAGATAAAAAATAAATTAACGCCTATGTTCATATGTTTTAACACAGTTTCTCTCACAATATATTAGTTACATCTTGATTATTTCATCTTTGAAATGGCTCATATGTATTTTACATATGCGTTCTTTGTATGATTTGTTATCCTGCTTGTATCTACAGCAATTATACATGTGCATATATATATATGTAAATAAAAGAACGCTTGACTGAGCATGGTGTCTTGCATATCTTCCAATCCTCGTTATATAGAAGATAAAGCAGACTGGAATTGTCGAAAAAAAATTAACAATTAAGAATCACCATGTCCGTCTATTGGTCTTAAATTCGGCAGCTCTTGATCTTGAATGCCAACAAACTTGTCGGTTTGCAGTTGGTTGGTGGTTCTACCCGGATGCCTCCGTGCATTCGGGATCTTTCTCCACCTGGACGTCGCTATATGACTGACATACTGCCGAAGCGACGGTAAACTCAAATAGTCAAGTTAGTCAAGTCCGTGACGAGCGTGGTTTATGTTTTGCGTCGCTTGCGATGAATTCCACAACACTTAAAAAATAAATGATAACTAATATATAAGAAAAGAAGGGAAAATTATTCTTGCCTTACAGATGTTCATGAACATCCTCGGCATTCTAGCGAAATCACATTTGTTGCAGACAAAACAGGTAAAAACAACGGAACCATGCTCTTCTTCTTTGAACAATTTAGGTTTAATTGCCTCCATTGTGAAAGCTGAAGAGATGATAATGATGATTTGATCTATCTATCTATCTATCTGTCTGTCTGTCTGTCTGTCTGTCTGTCTGTCTGTCTGTCTGTCTGTCTGTCTGTCTGTCTATCTATCTATTTGTCCTTCCGTCCGTCCGTCCGTATTTCCATCCATCTAATCAATCTAACTATCTATGATGAGTCTACCCAAATGAGTATCATTTCAAATTCGTCTGTTTATCGAAGGAAAAAAATACGAGCTATTGTCGTAACTCCGGCGTCCGCGTGGTCGTCGTCAGGCGTCGACCGGAACCTTAACGTTTGCCATAACTTCTCTACTATTCAATATACAACTTTCATTTGGCAGTGTTCTGCCCAGCCTTCAAAAACTATGGGCCACATGGCCCATTGAGCCAAGAAAATGTGGGTCATTCTCAAATTTTATGGGCCATATCAACCAAGGACCTTTTTGAGTAACTTTTATTTTTGGCTTGTTTTCCAATTTCTACACGCATGAGTAGTTAAAGAGCGATTTCTTATGTTTCAGACAGTTTACATAACATAGAGTTTGATATATTTCACAGTATCCTAACCATGTAAATTCATTTAACCACCTTTTTTGAAAGGATCTGATTTTCCTTTTTCTTCCTTTTATCACCGATAAAAGGGACTGTTGCAATTTTCTGTTTGTCTGTATCAGATGCAGTTGATGCGAGGTGGGTGGGGGGGGGGGGGGGGGCGCATTTTGGGGGAAGAATTTAAATCGTTACTAACACTGGTTGTTCCGCGCTCACATCCTGTGTACACGATTCATTGTTTCATTCGATTGGCTAGTTTTTTGTACTCATGTAATCTGCGATTTAAAGAAAACTAATAAGATTTCATATTTCTTTTGCCGTCTGC
The DNA here is from genome assembly GCA_021229015.1 of Solen grandis. Classification (NCBI taxonomy): domain Eukaryota; kingdom Metazoa; phylum Mollusca; class Bivalvia; order Adapedonta; family Solenidae; genus Solen; species Solen grandis. The sequence goes on from CM037785.1 coordinate 8,728,907, forward strand.
CATTTTGGAAAGAAGCGCCGACGCCAAGCGCCACAGGATACCGATTGGCCAAACACCAATCAAAACAGCAATCGGAACTCTCTAGAAAGAAGGTTACGCCTTGAGATGGTTTAGACGCTTGGTTGGTATGAAAACAGACGCTTTGTACAAAATGACGGGCTACTGTCGGCGACGCAAATTTATGAGTTTAAATGTTTTATTTTCGTGATCGGATCGGCTCACAATTTTAGCGCGCCGAATGGCCCATATGTGGAGATATTTATGCGCCATTTACATTTATTTAGCGCCAATGGCGCAAGGGCGCAGCCTGGGCAGAACACTGATTTGGTATGCCTATACAGAATCATACCCAAACAAAACACACGGACCATCAAAGAAACATTAGCTACTCAATCTAGAAATGTCCTCGTTCTTTTGTAGTAAATGTTATCAAGTTTAAATTTGGGGAGAACATAAATCTACACTACAAATACAGGCAGAGTTTTTAATGTTTTATTCTTTACCCCCCCCCCCCCCCCCCCCGTTGTCCAATATACATAATACATGTGAGAATAAGGTACACACACACGCATTCACACACAATCTAGTGTAATCACAATTCTTATCTCACCTTATAAGGTGAGATCACAGTTCTTTAGAGTGATCTCCTATTGTTATGGAAGAATTAAAAATCTTTGGAATTAAATAATATTGTATGGGGAGATTTGAGTTATCTTTTCTTGTAATGGGAGATTACTATTAAAGGACTTTTGTATACAATCTTACAATGCATCTTTCATCCTAATGTTTCCCTGACTGCATCTTTCATCCTAATGTTTCCCTGACTGATTCCTTTCCACTTTTTTAAATCCGTTGATCTGCTTTATCCACGTTTTTTCAAAGATATGAAACAAACGTTTTGATTGGTTCCTTAACCCTTAATCCGCCGCAATTCAATATATAACCAATGAAATCATTGTATTGATTTCTGAAGATAGAAGCAGAATGAATTCGACTTGGGCATCCAAACCTCTCTATCAAATTCTTATATCAATAAATTGAAACAGCCATAAATAATCAGTGCTAATGAATTTACAGCAATAATCTAAATGGAAAACACGTTCCAGCTTACAGCCATTTATCCAAATCAAATCTACAAGTATTCAGTCTCTGAATACTTGAAAGAGAATAATGTATGAACATTTGATAAATTAACACCCCTTCATGACGTCACTGATGACGTTGCTTCTGACGTCATTATGCTGCTAATTTTGAATGATATTTAAACAGAAAAGTCTATATATAGCTTTCTCGCCATTCTGTACAAACAGAAAAATAGGTACTATATACATAGATGACCATGAAAAACAAGGCAGTGAGTTGTCACATATACAGTAACTGTCCAAGTTTTCCTCATTTACACAACGTATGTTCACAATTATAAATTAAATAAGATATACTAAACACTCTATTTAACAAGAAAACAAACAGTCTCTCTCATTATTCCTGATTATGTACAATTAATTCTCACTCAGACACATTATATATAATGTATCATGACATCCTTTTGTGCAACATTCAAATTTGATTTCTTAAGTATTTAAATACACAGTTTTTCAAACACCTCAAACCCAAAAAACCTATACATATTTGTTTTTACTTTCACAATCCACATCTCTCCTTTTAAAGGGAGATCACAGTTCTTAAGAGTTATCTCCGCTTGTTATGGAAAATTTAAAATCTTTGGAGTTATTTATCTTGTATTGGGAAATTTGAGTTATCTACTCTTGTAAGGGGAGATATAAACAAGATTGTTTTCAATTTTAAAACAGGATGTGTTTATAAAATATAATGCCCGCGTCCAAACCTTACACCTCTGGGCCCCACCAAAAAGGGGTCAGATGCAAAATAACTAATGTCAATTGAAAAGACTCCTTAGCGGAATAGAAGTTTCAAATACCTAACCTTTATTCTATAAAGTAAATGATATTTGCTCTGGACAAACACTCATTATAAAATTAATTAAAGGGAGATAATTCAAAATGGGACCCGGTAGAGTTGTATGTATTTTTTGTCACTACACTTCTAGTCAGCATCTATAAACATATTTTAGGTTTCAAGTCAGATGGTCAGAATATCATCTACCCTTAATACCATATTGCACTTTTGTTATGTGCAGTGATTATTAAACAGCAACATTGGCGGTAAGATCAAACACATGAAATATTACCAATCTTTCTTTTCCCTTCTAATGCTGATATTATATACCTATCAACTTTATGACACATCTCCTGCCACATGCGCCCATACCCATAAACACACATAACATAATCAAAGACTTTAAAAACGCCTTCTGTATACCCAGTTAAACTAACATATTTCATATCTTTTATTTTTCACAAGATGACCTTCTATTTTTTTTCTTATGCAATAGAATAAAAATAAGACATAAAACGTGTACAAATCAATTGCAGAAATATGTCTCATTACATCTCTAAATAACCTAACATCGTTTAAAAAACAACAACATAAAATAAGAATTATGACATTTCTCAAAGGTGAGGCGTATTTAATATCTGGAGTATGGTTTTAACTTACACATGAAAAGGAACACTGCGTCTCATAATAATACTGATTTTAAAAGCTATCAGATCCAGCTTGAAATCCAGTAAATATACTTGGCACTAAGTGATACTTTAATACTTAAGGCAAGCACTAAGTAATATCTAAATACTTAAAGCAATTTTCATATTTTTTTATTTCTCTGATATCAATAATTTCATTTCTTAAAACTTAAGGTAGTATACCCCTAATGGGCACTTTTTCAAATTCTAAAAAACTTGATATATATCTTTTCTATGCTGCATAAGTGTTATGAATATGCATTATTAAAAACATTGACCGTCAAAAAATGGAGTTATATGATTTTTTGTTTACTCTCTCAAATCTCACATTGCGGACAAAGGAGACGTCAACCTAAATGTATAAACATGCAAATATTTTTGCAATTATTAATTATTTCACAACAAATTGGGTATGAAATAAATTAAAAATAATATAGAGTTAAAGTGGCTATTACCATACAAATATGAATGGGGCATACATAAACTGAACATAATTTTTTCTACCACAAATATGGAACAGAATACTAAAAAAAAAGGTTTACCGTGTATAACTGAAAAAATATGACTTTGAAAACAAACACCCTAATTTTTAAAGTTCCATAAAAATGGCTAAAATTGACAATTTATCACTCAGTGTTGTAATATGAGACTAAATCACAATTTTTTTATGTTGTATTAAATATTAATTATGAATTTTATTTACTAATGAACAACAAAGTGTTCTGAATTTAGCATTTAATAAAATTTCAAACAATTTTGTGACAGAATTACCTATTAGTAAATCATTTCAACTAAGTTCACTATCACTTCAAATCAACACCCATCTATTTATTACCTTTCTAAAACCTTTCTATAACAATAAACTAACGTGACTTTTATTGTTTTATTTGAAGTTCAAATTTGTTTCTTAATTTAATTAATGAGTTAGCAGACAACTAAAAAAATCTCTTCTAAAGAAAGATAAATGTATTTTTTTACAAAATTTAAATTCAGAACTGCAGAGATTACAAGTTTTGAAAAAAAAAACTGCATTTGACTTGTGACCACAAAATTCAATTAGCATAAAAAAATTGAGCCAATTTTGGTAAAACTTCATCTAAAACCTTTTTTGAATTAGTCACCCTTGGGAGTCCCTCACTGTTTTTGGCTGTAAAAACATCCCTTAGCCCATCTTCACCAGACCGTCTGTGAATAATCCTCAAGTGATCCATGTTCAATCCAGACCCTGCAATATTCTCTGCCGTTGGTCTCTTACAAATACCTTTACACACTAGGGGATCCAAGCTTCTTATATTGAGAGACTTTTGATGACTGATCAATACACTGTTTTTCACTGCTACAGGTGAGAAACTATACAGCAATAGTTAAGAGTTATTCATGTCTGCAAACTTCAACAGCATTCCAAGGGATGTCACATCAGCTACAGCATTATGGGCATCATAAGTTACACTTAGAAGGGATTGTACCAAATCTTCTTGCTTGTGTGACTGTTTAGGATAGAGTTTTTTGAAAATGGCTAGAGAATCAACACATCCTGAGACACAATAAAAAAATCTATCATTTAAATTTGTGTTCAAAAGAGTGTTTGCTAGCACAGGGAAGTCAAACCTGCGACCATTGTGGGCCACTAAGCACACTTTCGGAAAACCCTTCAACCATGTACAAAATCTTTCTATGCCTTCTTTGATGGAAACATACTTTACTTCAGTGCCATTCACAGTCATTTTGTTTCCATACATTACAATGCCTGTTATTTTCTGAGCCTGTGACGAAATGGGTATCTCAGGCTTTATGTACACATTAAATGTGGACCCAGAATGTAAGTCTGAAGCTGCTATCTGGGTGATGTGGGGCATGACTCCATATCGAACTGAAACAGTACAAACATAATAATTATAAAAAATATTACAGTCATTAGGCAGTGATGTAAACATAGAAAAAAACTACTTGTTCAGACTGACAAACACCTAATATCAGCAGGGCTCCCGTGGTCAAACAGGTACAGTCATTTACTAATTGTCACTCAGCCAATTGCTGCTGTGAGTTTGAATCCTAATCAAGCTGTGGATTTGGATTCCATATGTTGGGAAGACTTTCATCTGGCTTGCGGTAGGTAAGTGATACTACTCAGGTGTTTCGTTCACTAGGGGTCTTCCTCCACACTGCAGTATTATGCTGTAGGAATGTAGCAAGATTCCACATTATCCTCACTCTATGCCAAACAAGTACCGTACATGTTTAATGCCTAGCATTGCCATTTTTTGCCTTGGGTATGTTGCAGTGTGGGAATGAACCTATGACCTTGTACTCCCAATGCCAACACTCTAACCACTCCATCACCAACGACACAAACAAAATGAACTTGCCATTAGGTCAAATTACTCATGTAGTTCAAGATAAGCTGGGCTTTCTACAGACTCTTTTTACTTCTGCTGGTAATAATCAATATTGATAGTCGATACTGCATTTTTGACGATGATAAGCATAACACACACTTACTTTAATCTGTAGTCTCCAGGTCAAAAGTAATCACTGAAGGGGCACCTGACTTTAACTTCACAGGTTGGAAGTTCCCATGGGAGACTGCATCAGGAATTTTGGCCACATCAGGGTTTGTGTCATGCCCAATGCCTGTAATATAAATTTGTCTTAATGTCTTAATGATGATTTTTCTGTTGATCAAAATCAAATCTGATCCAGTTAAATATTGAAGAAAAACTTTCTGACATTGTTTCTTCTCTTTCCATTACCACTGCAACCACTGCTCCCATTATGAGAATAAAATGTGATGTTCATACCCTCCATATTACTGGTATCATCTACTGACAAACTTCATCATGCTAGTCTAAATTCTTAATTTATAGCTGGATCCAGACTTATGGATAAACCAACAGAAGGAAGACAAACCTATAGTCTACTCAGGTGTACACCAATAGGGTACTACAAAATATGAATGTGAATAATTATGGCATAAATTATAAAGGTATATATGGTAATGAATCCAAAGTAGATCCTAACACAATCATTATGATATAAACAATAATTCACCTGATTGATAGGATACACCTAAGTGTATATATATTTTTTATTCAGCATAGATGCATACAGTGACATAGTTCATTCAAGTACACTGAAGTATTTGAAGTATTAGGCGTATTTTTACAAATAAGCAGTTTTAACCTGTAACAATTTATCTTGAAATGGTAATAATCAATAACATACAATATTTATAAAATTTAAATCAAAGCAAACTTACATTCTGGTGCCATTGCAGATTATTTTTCTATTCATTTATATAATGATGTAAATCAAATATTTAAGAACAATGCATACTTGATGGAAGGTGATGCATCTGGTAATGCACCAACTCCAAGATCTTCTACGAAGTCAGTCATCATGATTGGGCCTCTCTAATTTCTTGCTCAGCAATATCCCTGAAAACAAAGTATAAAATTTAGTGATTGTTTTTGTGAATTTATTTTCATTTTACCATCTAATTAACTATACATAAAGCTGCAAAATGTATAATTACATGAGTTAAATATTTTACTGGCTTGAGAATTTCCAAGCTTAGCTACATAAACAAAGTTTCAATTCATCAATGTTAACTTACTTCATTTCTGCACCATATGCATTTCTTGCAGCTGCTTGGGCAGATTCCTTAGCCAAACACTCCACCACTTCACCAGCCCGAACTTCCATCTTCTTCAGGTTTTTGCCACTCACTGGCTTCAGGTTCAGGGCTGCCAGGAAATTGTTGACTCGGGTGGGTCCCCCTAAACTGTCAATCATTGCTGAAATTAAGAAAAAGTATCCCAGCTTTAACAACTACCTCAATAGACTCTTACATTTATACCGTCTGCTGTGTGGCACTTTTATTACAATTCATCATCATAAAATCAAGAAAACAACAACTAATACAACTAGTACAACTAATTCTACATGAATTATTAACTGATTGTTTTTTATACACAAGTGGGAATCAGTTTTTACATACATATTGCATATTAAGGATGTATGGAATCAATATCAAAGCAAATTTTAAGAAGAATAATTATTAGTTTTTATTCGCACGAAGAGGTATACAAAAGAAAAGGAAGAAAAAAAAAGTATTTTTTACCTGAACCCAGATTTGTGTTGGCTACAAAACAAGGCATTCCCCTGGATTTAATATGGTGTGTCTTCCCATATGCAGCATTGTTTACATGTCCACAAAGGTCACACTTAACGTGTAGATAGCCCCCGAGTCCTTTCTGTAACTCCCCTACGATGCTGTAGTGTGTTAGAGGCACAGGTCCAAGTCGACATGACTGGCAGAAGCGAAGGTTGTCGAGGAAAACACCGAATTCAAATAATCGCCGCCCCACCTTCCAGTTTTCTTCGACGTTCTGAACATTTTCAAAACTAACGGCGTCTGGCACATGGTAGTTATGGTCTAAACTCGCTGTTTGGGGAGAATATCTTGCTGATTTTCGTTTTCGTTTCTTGTCAAAACGACCATTCCGATCACGAAACGCCATGACACTCAACAACCGGAAGTGCATTTTTTTATTTATTTATTTACTTTTTCTCATAATTATTTTAAATAAATCGAATATTATTACAAATAAATATATATCCGTTGAAAATAAATGAACTAAATTTAAAAATAATTTGTTTGTAAGACCAAACGGATTTGACCGTACGTTGATGGATAGTACCACTCGGAATTACGATGACTACCGACATCGCACGATTATTACCGACTCATTAGGGGTATACTGCCTTAAGGTAATCCATACATCATTATATTGTGATCATGGTCCATCAAGTGGTTGTTGGAATTTTTGTATAAATGCAAGCCTTTATAGACTTTGAGCAAAATAGTGTATAATTCCAAGTAAATAGATGCTTGCATCTGAAGTCTTCTTAAGCATTTTGAGGACTATGATTGATTAAAATATAAAATGGATGTATTACCTAAAATAGTTCATAAAAAGGAATTCTGGAATGTTTTTTTTTTTTTGTTTTTTTGTTGTTTTTTTTTAGCTGAAGAATCTAAAAATTACTTAGTGCTAATATTGCTGTTGGAACCTGGCTGAGCAACGTTTTATAGCAAACAGCATGCAAGTGATTGTAAACACACATCCAACCACTACAAAGCTGTGTCACGACAGAAATGAATACTGTTACACAAGTGTGTTTCACATTGGCATATCTCTTCACAATACACCTATCCAGTTTATAGCTGTGAAAAATTCAAGCCCCACATTTCCCATTCATGGCTAGGTTAACTGCTAACAAACAGTATCATAAACAAAACCTTGCATTACTTTGTGTAAACCAGATCAACCATTGACTACCTATTATCCCAGTGTAGCTAAATTTGAATTTTGAATTACAGTCCATACAACAGGTACCCCGGTAGTCAATTTTGACCCTATATACATGGACAATAAACATGGTCTAGTATTTGATACAGTTTGTCATCAGTTTGACCTAGTTCTTAATCTTAACGACAGGGCTTCCATTTTTCTCTGTTAAAACTAGAAAGGTGCATCATGTACTTGGGGTATCTAACTATACATACTACTTAATTTGGATCTACAAGACATGCCTTTTATTAGATATCTAAAAATGAGATTTTCATAAACTCTTACATTTCAAATTCTGTTTTACCATAATTTTGAGAATTTTGGAAACCTTAAGACCAGTCTCTGCATAGCTACAGAGGAACCTCCTAGCAGAAAGATGTTGCTGTATAGAGGAAGTGACTGTGTTCAGGTAAAACTAATGAGGTGCCATTTTCAGAGTTGTTTTTTTTGTTGTTTTTTTTGTTCTTATTTTTTTTGTAAACTAAAAATAACACATTTGTTGACTTTACTTCATAAATAGTTGTGTACAAATTTATGACTTAATGAATAATAATTTACTCCTTGAATGATTTGCCTCATCTGTTGGCGAAGATGGCAAAAACATCTATATAAATTAAATGGTCAAACTTGCACTCTATATGTCAATATATAAAAATTCTAGGTCTTTAAAATTTCAAGTACAATGTATAGGAAAATCTCCATTTAAGATGTACTGTGACATACATACTAAAACCTCATTTCATGCCTGAATAAGACAATACTGGCTTGAATTCCACCAACAATACTTAGCGCTAAGTAATACTTAAATTCTTAAACTAGGTAGATACATATTCCACCATGACTAAGTCAAAATCAGATTTTTCCTTTAAATCTAACAATATTTGTTAAGAAATGAAATATATGGGTATTTTTATTAGGGAAATTTGCTGCTATTTTTATTAAGAATTGTTGGTGGAACTCCCCCCTGATCATAAATTCTCTGAGTTACTTCCTAAATGATAATATATTAAGTGAAATTAAAATACAAGAAAGGGAGAATAACTAAAATAAACTCAAATAATATCTATAAGGAAAATAGGTATGTGTAACTTCTAAATGCTTACGATTTTCCAAAACAAAAAAGAAAGAAAAAAAAACAAACAAAAAATAGAGGAAAAATGGAACAAATATACATGAATTTAAGCATTTCACTAATAAGACTATAAGTTTATTGTTAAAGTATATTTAATCACGTATACTAGCGAAATACATTTCTATATATGCTTAACTGTTTGAACAGTTGAGAACCTATAGACATTCACCGACTGGAAGGATCAATTAATAAACTGTAAACAGAGGAATTCATTCAGCTTGAGTTCATGTCCGCATATTTTTTAGAAAACAATGGCCAATGTTTCTATATTAATGCTATCAGCACCAGCAAGTCACATATTGTCATACATTTTTTTTTTATATATTTATCAGCATTTTTATTCCAACTACATCTAAAACTGCCATTTGTTATTTATCAGCCATCTTTAGTTAGCTTTATCACCTATCTTTTACCTAATTTATCATATACCTTATTAATTCATTTTGATACCTATTCTTTGTTGTTATTTCACCAATCAAATACATTTGATCAACATATGCATGGGGATGCACTAATGACAAGCCAGTGAGAAATAGGAACTATTCAGCTTTTTTTTGCAAAATCCAGTTGCATAGAAATGAAGAAAAACTATCATAATTTACTGAAACTGTCTGAGCAACCCCCCCCCCCCCCCCCCCCCCCAGTTGTAAGCCTCTTCCAGTTTGCCCTGATGGTAGCATAAAAGGGATCCTGGATGCGAGAAAAAAAACTGTTACAGAGCATGCAGCAAACACAAACACACACGGGTGACCACATATGTTGGATCAGCAAACACACAGGGATGAACTAATGGCAAGATGTTTAGTTATCATTTGATTTTGAAAGGAGAGGAGATGGCAAGGAAGAGTGAGGTAGAAATACTGAACTATATAGAAGCCGAGACTGTCTCTAAAAAGACACACCAAAACAGTTAAGAAATGAGTTTGGAAAATATAGAAACTTGAAAATAAGACTTGGACATGGATAAGTTACATGTAACAAAGAAAATGTCCCAGATAATAAATCTAGTGGCTGACGTTGTCATTACCCAATAAATACTCATAATAGTTGAAAAATATGACAGATGTTGCCAAAAGATCGAAAAAAAAACAATGCAACATTAAGACCCGACATATTATCATACTGCAAAGTAAAATTCTCTATTCTTATTGGTCAACAAGCCGTGAATATAATATCATGTATACTTGGTATATGTACACAATGCATTATCTGTATTTATTAACATGGAAGTATGACTGAACCTTGCCAATGATAAATTCACTTTACAGTTTCCTAACACGGTACATGACTATTTATTACCGAGTGACTCAGATGACATGATTTTCCTCGGCCTGAAATAAACAGTCATGTACTTAGTCAAAAAAAAATGTAAAATACGCTGTGAACAAAACTTCTATATACCATATCTAGTTCAACGGACTAAAACAAAAAACTTGAAACCATTTTCAGATTCTGTGCAAGGGCAAGTCATGACTGAACCTTTATTGTCCCTTAGGTGTACTTTGACCAGAAATAAGAAAGTCATAATAGTATGTCAAATCATATATCAAGCCAAGCCAAGGTCGTCTTAAATGGTAATATACTGCGGAAGCCTTGAGTGATCGTAACTTCATGAAAAACCTACTTTGTAGTCACTACATTCAGTATATTGGAGTCTCACTACTTGTTGATATTTTTGTCTTACACACAAAACTCTTTGAGTAGTCTTATTGATGATATATATAGGAAATTTGTTAGTTTTGAGTGAATAGAATGAATTCAGATGAGATATATTCCATATTCTGACCCTCAAAACAAACATTTTTTTTTTATTTAAAGGTATCTGACACTCAAAACAAATTTTCATTTTATTTAAAAGTATCTGACAATCAAAACAAACAAATTTTCTTTTTAAAGGTATCTGACACTCAAAACAATTTTCTTTTTTATTTAAAGGTAACTGCTACTACATATCTTTTACAAGAAAAAAGTAGTTCCAACAGATCTAGATCACTCACACTGTGAGATATACCTCCCTGATAGAACACAGTATTTCGTCAGTTAGCATATAATAAATCATTTCTACTTGACTGATATTGTTTTGTTATATAGGGTTTATCTATATTATTGCACTTACAGTCAGATATTGATTTTGATTGGGTGATTTTATCATTTTCTATCATTTACGACAACAGCTATGTTTCACACATAACATCACATGACTTTAACTGCGAAATCGAAATGCACTACAGCAATGCTTTGATTAAAACAAACGGGTGATCTCAATGAATCAGTTCCTTTAAAATTATATTTTGACAGAAAAACAGGTCATGGCATAGTGATTTTTTTCCTTGTATTATGAATGGGTCCTGTACCCCTTTAATTGTGAAAAAATAGCGTTGTTTTCTCAAAATTGTGAAAAATGTCTGCTGATATTGTGATGAGAAAATGTGAGCTTTTACAGAATGCCTTGTTTTTTTTTGTAAAATGGAAGGGAACGGTTTATATTTTTAAGTAACTGAGAAATTGTGGAAGAGAAGCACCTTTAAAATTAATTTATTAGAGTAGAAAGGGTTTAAACCATGCCCCTATCAATAATACACTTTTGAACTGTGAATTCATTTTGGGTCCCTTCTAAATTGTGAATGGGTACCAGTCACAGAAGAAAAAAACTCACTGTGACATGACGATGGGACGTGCACTTCCTTGCTATGGAGATTTTGTGTAACGTGGAAGAGTTACAGACTTGTACATACTATGTCCACAGGACTTTTGACAGAAGACTTATCTCAACGATCAAGGAATTTGAGTGACAGAATGGTCCCCAGGTCCCAGGGTATAGACACTATAGCTGAGTTTTAGATCTAGACAAAGCATATCCAAATCTAGAAATTCTAACAAACTGTCATTGGACTGAGCCAGGATTAAGCTTAAAAAAAAAATTCCTGGGTTTCTATTTGTAACCATGGTTACTACGATTATCTGCAGTTCTTTTTAGAGCGATATAACCAACAATCATATGACCTGAGATAAAACTATATATCTGTAAATCTCTTAAACACGATACAAACGTCTATACCAGTGATTGTTTTTTTACCGCTGTATTTATAGCCAAATTAGGATTATTTTCACATGCTTTATAAAATAATTTCTTTCTCCAAATCTAAATGTGATTATTTCCTATGAAAACTTCAGAAAATTATATCAGTTCAATTACGTCAAAAAGTTATAAAATTATACTTTTCCACAAAAAATGTTTATAAACAACACTTGTAAATAAATGGATAAATGTATCATTTGCATTCATTTCTTGAACTTGCTGCTAGATTTTTTTCTACAATTTCTCCCTATTTCTTATTAAAATGTCTCCACATAAAAATTTCCAACTGGAAGGGCATGTATAATTATCATCCTATGTCCTTGGCAGTATTAAGGCTCCGGGTGAAAGAATTATCCCCCTTTTTTTCTAATGTAAAGCAGTCATTATCTTTGACTTTCTATGATTGATTTATTATGCAACAAGATGGAACTATTTAGTCCATGCCAGACAGCTTTTTCGTGTGAAAGCAGGTAATACATTTTGGATGTTAAATACAAGAAATTATCTTCCCACTTGTCAAACATGAAAGATATAATCTTTCTTTCCTTGTCTCAAATATGCATGAATAGGAAATTATTTGTCCAATATGAAAGATGAGAAATTATCTTTCACTTCTAAAGTATGCAAGATAAGAAATAATCTTTACACTTGTCAATATGCAAGAGAAGAAAGTAAGAAAACCTTTCTATGGTGAGTGCGTTTCGTTTAAAATAAATGACCCCGATAGAATATCAGATATGAAATCGGTTATAGCATTTCGATTCAGTAAAAATAATTGCATAAATCGTTAGAGTCATCATTCATGTAATTGACTTGAAATTTATTTATATGTTTAGGGACATCAAACAACCAAGGTAGATAACTCTTAACTGATATTTTTTTTTATTCAAGCTTCATCAAGCTTATATCTCAGAATAGTTTATTGTATTGACTTTAATGTGTTCACGGGCAACAGAAAACTATGGAGGAAACTCAAAAGGCGGCGTGGTCCAGTGGTAACATATCCAATTACGGATCCAAAGGTTGTGGGTTCGAAACCCGTTGAAGGCAGGACTTATTCATCGAATTCGCAGGCGCAAAGTACTGGTTCAACCAAGAAATCGTCAAGCTCGATTAGTATTAGTTGTAAGAACTTGTTTCCCAGTCGACGTAAACTATATAAGTTTAAACTAACTCTGTGACTGCATCTTACTCAAATTATGACCCTTTTCTAACTTGTATATTTTTCTTACAATATTGAAGGTGGTGTTATTATTATTATATCTCATTAAATAGGCATGTGATTGATTTTAGACTTATAAACTGTGTTGATACACGATGCTTGAGATAACGTGTTTATTTAAATGTAATGAAAGAAAGACCGCGAGCGAAAAATCCGCACCTCGTTCTGAGATGTTTGAGCAATGATTGGCTGGAATTTCCAGCGACAGACATCAACTTCTTCTGTATGATACAGTTGGTCCATAGCCAGGCTTGATCGCCATATAAACGGCATTGAAAAGTGGTTGTGTGCGAGTCACAGCTGGAAACATTTTTTTTGCAAACTTATTTTAAATTATTTTTTTGTAATATAAGATGCATGTGTAATAAAATGAAAAAAAAAATAAAAGTTTTTTGTTTTAGATTCCCTTACACATATTCATATAATGTTGTGAATTGTGGGTAAAAGAAATGGGGAGGGTAAGAGTGACGATATGCTGATTGTTAGAAATTTATTGAGTCAAATCATGTGGTCATTTTCTTAACGAACATGTTCAAGCAATGTGTTTATTGGCGGCGTTTGAAAATTTGAATTTACTTTGGTAAACAAAAGAAATGCGATATCGTCATATTAAAAACCTTGATCTCTCAGTGCTATCAGCGATTTCATTATAGGTGGTCCCTATAAAAAAAAAGTAAAATAAAATCCAGTATTTTATCTTATTTATTTTCCGGCAAAATATTACTTTGTCTTAATGCATGATAAAATAATGTTTTAACCATTTTTTTAATACTAAATGAGATGTCAGATATTTCTTTCCGTAATCAGCGTCTCTGTAGTATGAAAAGAATCTGCTGAAATGCAACATTTATATATTTATTTTCCGGCAAAATATAATATATATATATATATATATATATATATATATATATATATATATATATTATATATATATATATATATATATATATATATATATTGTCAAAATGCGTGCAATACATTTAATTTGTCATATGCTATGTATGCATGACCTGTAAAAGAAGAATATTAGCCTGCTGTTCAATTTTATTTATTCTTAAATAAAATATGTATTAAATTTGATGACGTTTTCGTACTGCCTTCATACTTCGTGGAAGTAATTTCAGCTTAAGTACAATAGGACTAAATCGAAGATCTACATTTCTAGAAGGTAACTCATAATACAAAAATAATACTGTGTAATATGTTTTACAAACGATGTTCCATAGTCATAAGATTTGTGTAGTGTTTGCAGAAAAAGTGTAAATACAAAAACGGAAAGTGCGCAAATATGTGATTTTGCATAGTTCCAGCAACATACACCACAACGCGCGTGACATAACCTCTTTATGGTAGAACAGTCCGCTTATGCATTCCGAACCTCGCCCTTAATTCTACGAAAGGAAAAGGTCGAGGTGTTTCGAATTTCCGCAGATGAACATAACAATTAAACTAACTTTTAATAACGCAAAACATAATGACATCTGTCATCATCGTTATCATTGAAAAGTTTAAGATTACACGAGTGACATACTTCTATCTGAACATGTTTTTTTTATTTATAAAATTACGTAATGTAAAGACAGGCACGGAGAAACGCATATCACGGTTCAGCAATTATACGCCGTATCATGGTCTTTGAAATGCTTAATAGACTTTAATGCAGATGCAAACATCCATTGACTTAGAGTTATATGCTATTTGCTCTAAGTCTATAAATGCTTGCATTTGTAAATTGCTATAAAATGACCACGATCCAATTGATGTACCATGATAACTATTTAATGATGGATAACTTGAATGAAAATCTGGTCTTTAACTTGTCAAAAAGAAATTATATTCTAGTGGTTTTGTTTTGTTTTACCTAATAGGGAATCACAAAACCGAACAATGTGTCCTTTAGCCAATAAAAACATAGTTATACCTTTTCCATGGCATTTTGTACAACAGCATTAGTTTACTATGGAGAAATTGGACTCGTTTGCTCTTAGACTTGCATTCACTATGAAATTTCACGGTCACTTGATGGACCATGATTATTTTATTTAATGGCGGTAGAATTACATTAAACATATAGAGAAAAACATTGTTGGCAGTGTACACATTATTTTGAAATATCGATATTGTCATTTTTCATCTTAGAAAAAGTTTGGTAACGATTAAGGACAACTTTCCAGGATATGAAGGAGTCTGAATGTTTTAAATCCGACATGTTTCTGCATTCTTTTAGATTTTTTGGTGTGTGTATGTGTGTGTGTGTGAATTAATTATAAGAATGTTAAGGCATGCATTAGTATATTTCTGTCGAAAATCGAGGTTTTAGGAATGTCCATACAAAGCGAACAAGCTGATCTCTTTTCCGGAGGTAGACTTTCCATTTTAAGTCGATTAATCAAAATTAGCAGTATTCATCAACTGTTTAGTGACCTTCACCTTTAAGTTTATGTGAAAACAAAACGACCAACGGCCGAAAAGTGATAAAATATTATTAAAGTTCGGCTAAGTTCAAACTACATGTTTGAATAAACAATGTAACTGTAATAATTGCTATTTTAAGTTCACATTAAAGTTTAAAATGTACGCATGACAGAAAACATGCAATTATTGGTTATCTGGCTTAATTTACACATGAAGTATTAAAGGGGGGGGGGGGGGCATTCGGCGTTCGCCCCCTCTTAATATTATACTGAATGCACTTATTAAAAAAAAAATAATGGTCAACTATTTTGTGCCTTTGTCGATTTAAATAAGGCATTCGATAGTGTGTACCACCACGGACTTTGGTTAAAATTGTTTAGGGTTGGGATAAAAGGTAAAATGCTACGTATTATCAAAGATATTTATGCTAGTCTGAAACTGTGTATGAGGCCTTGTAGTTACTATTTTGAGTTCTGTGAGTGTGAAATCGGCTTGAAACAAGGAGAGGTAATTTCGCCCATAAAGTTTACTCTTTTTCTGAATGACCTTGAACTTTATATATTGGATAACGTTAGTA
Organism: Solen grandis; assembly: GCA_021229015.1. Classification (NCBI taxonomy): domain Eukaryota; kingdom Metazoa; phylum Mollusca; class Bivalvia; order Adapedonta; family Solenidae; genus Solen; species Solen grandis. Next base: position 8,745,289 of record CM037785.1, read on the forward strand.
CATAGAGAATACTAGGTTAGTGTTGGATAAAGATAAGTTTATCCTGCGAGGCCAAGAAAATATAAACCGCGAGCCTTGGCGAGCGGTTTATTTTTTTCTTTGCCGAGCAGGATAAACTAATCTTTATCCAACACTAACCTAGTATTCTATTTATCCTATCATTCTAACTAATAATCTGATAATTTTAAATTAGACACGAAAATAAAAGAAAAAAATCTGGATTCTCCCAACTATCTGCCCTTTAGTATTCTTCCGCGTGTGCAAGCAAACAAACCGTTCTGCGTACACACCTAAGTAGTCCCAGGATTTAAAAAACGGTTATAACAATTCACGAACTTTTCGAAACTTTTTATTAAGCATATGCGTTAAGCATTTTCAACTTTCAAATACTCGACAAGAAAAAAATATATTTAAAAAGAATAGTATCTTACACGGTTGAGTCCAATACACAAAACACATTTGAACGCAAGAAAGTAGTTCCGATGACGTCAGAGTATATAAAATTTCACGAATGAGTATAAAGCTAAGTTTATTCGATAGGCAGTTTATACCACGATGTGAGTCTGATGATAGGATAAAATGTAGTTGTTTAACCCTGAATGCTATAAATTTGATTTATTATTATTTGCTAATGACATGATCATATTGGGGTCTTCTCCAACAGATTTATAAAATAGTTGAGTACCTACTGTGATGATTGAGGACTAGAGTTCAATGTAAAACACAACACCGAAGACAGTAGTTTTTAGAAATGGGGGTAGATTATCTTCGGCACATTTTTGGTATCTTAAAGGTAATATTATTGAAATAGTTTATGATTTTAACTATTTAGGGGTTGTTTTTACCTATACAGTTAGGTTTGTTATGAATAATAATTAAATATGTGGTAAGGGATTACAAGAACTTAATACATTGATTGTAAATATTTATAAATTTCTCATATAGCACAAAACTACTTGTAAATTGTTTGATGTTTTCGTTGGGTTCATACTTAACTATTCTTGTGAGGTATGGGGTAGCACAAAGAGTAAACAGCTAGAGACTTTGCATTTATAATTCCATACAAATGTGCTAGGTATGAGAACATTTACATGTCATATGGGTGTATATGGAGAAATTGGCTATGGTTACAAAGCTTCTTGGAATGTTCCCCCGAACAATGGCCTTGAAATATCAGGAATGGATCGGGAAAGGTCCCGGGAACCGATTCTCCGATGATCGGCGAAGGTGGCCCGGAGCTTCACCGAATTTTAAACATCATCGGGGAAAATCTCCGTAGATTAGGCGATGTATCACCAAAGCTTCGGGAATTCCCCGGTGGAATGAATGCATTGAATAATCGTGAATTTTGGACTTAAATGTGTAAAAGACAGTTTTGTTTAAGGCTGAGAAAAACTTTCACTTTATACGTACAACATATACATACAACATATATGTATAATATATACCGTAAAGAAAGGTAGAAGGAAAAAAATAACAAAGTATACATATTTTCGCTTTTTGTCTTATCGGCATCCCAGATGACTTGCAGTAGGTAGGTGGTTCTACCTGGATGCCTCCGTGCATTTGGGGTCTTCCTCCACCTAGAATTAGCTTGACGTCGCTATATGACTGAAATACAGTCGAAGCGACGGTAAACTCAAATTGTTAAATCAAGTCAACCTTATCGACAAGATGGCCGTGCGAATAAGGAAATTATCTGCAGGAAGGTTGCTTCGACCGTGTTTTGGTGCAAACTGCCATATTGGAATATACGAACCAATGAGATTTGTTGTTACAAACTTAATGTTGTTATCCCACAATTCTTATTATTGTCCATATATATATTTTAAGTCCATATATATTTTTTGTTCATATATATTTTTAGTCCATATATATTTTTTTTTTTCGCTCCATAAATACTTTTTAGAACATAATATATTTCATTAAACAAATATACTATCGATCATAAATAAGATTAATAAAACCATTTACAATGATGACACGTAAAATGCTCCTGATCTAATTTCTAAATCAGCGGTTGATAAAACAGTATATGTTATCAACCGATGAATTGCAGCTTTTGCCACATAAGGTAAATGTAGGTAAATAAAGTAGAAGAATATTTTTCATGCGTTTGACGCCATTAATTGATAGGATTTATATTGAAGGCACGACTGACGTTATACCTCCGTCACACAAACCTACGATCCCGATGAGCTCGTACTACGTTCTTAGAGAAATGAGGGAACGCTTAGCGCGCAGTGGGATCGCACTTTAACATTCTAAAAGCGCGCTGCGACTGCGAATGAGCCCGATGCAATCGCCATAGACGTGAAGAGCGTGGCCAATCTTTTAACATGCTCAAACTAATAAGCGATATCCGGAATTTAGGTTAAATGGGTTTTTCCATGTAGTAAAAACAAGGTATTCATGCAATGTTGCCGAAAAGCATGCAGCACAACAGTACTTCTTTTATTACTCTTTGTAGTCTTTTATTCATATCTTATTACGGCTTTCCTCAACCTGCGAAAGACGTATAGGGTTTGTTATGTTTATTTTTATTCTTATTATTAAGACTTTCAGCCTACTGGCAGAAAGTCCTATTGGGTTTGTACTGTTTATTCTCCTTCTTCTTCTTCTTATTATTATTATTATTTTTTCTTCCTCTTAAATTTGCGTTAATTTTGATGTGTTGTCATTGGCTCAGAACAATGAAAACTTTATATATATATTTCAAACCATGGGCTTTTGGAGGCAATGAATTTCATATTCATATGACGTCATATAACGTCATATTTGATGTCATGTGAAAAAGTTTGTACGCGGTCTACAGCCATTATTTCTGAACCGAGTTTTCATCAAAATTTTACAGAATGTGTATGTTAGGCTCTAGTTGTTCATCCCGTGTCCGGTTTTGAAATTCAAAAAGGCAATATTTATATGATGACTAATCCAAGATTTGAACCATTGACGTCAAATTTCAAATGCGTATAAAATCGCTTTCAGATTGTAAGTCTCTAGGTCTTCTTTACATTCTGAGAAGATGAACGACATATGGCCTCACATGACATCATAATGCTTAAAAAGCATTCGTATTAAAACAAAACGGTTTTTAAGCCCTGTAGGCTTGCTTTATTTTTTTGTATGATTTGCTTGAAATTTTGACTGAAGATGCAGTATTAGATTCTATGGTACCATGTCACTTCCGTTTCCGGAAAATCCCATAGGTCAAGGTCATATATTAATTATCCGGTTTTTCTTTGGCCTTAAATATCTCAAAAAAGGTTAATATTATATCGAGAAACTATGCGTATAATTTGTAGTGCTTAGAAAGGCCTTTCAGATGATATTTAGTTTTTGATAATCGGGGTTAAATCGGTTGAGTTATGGCGGGAAAAAAAATGGTAACCTTCAATGTGTTTAACAGTTTATATCTCGAAAACCTTTGGTTTTCGAAATATGATGATAAATTATTTGTAGAGCAATGTTTGGCGGTTCTATTGATGCTTAAAGTTTAATGATTGGAGTATTAGAAATAAAAACACGAAAGTAGTGCATATAGCTTTAGTGATTTTTGCATTTTTTTTCGATGTTTAAGAGCTTTTATCTCAATAAATATTGAAAATATTTTTATATAAAGCGTGTGAAATGTAGAGAATTTTCAGACAATTATTTTGGCACCTAATTTTGATATAAGAATTTAAACATGTAGAATTTCAGTGATTATGTAAAGAGTTTAACGTTAATTTTAATTTTTTGGCCTAATTTAATTGATTAAAGTATAAGGAAGTTACATCAAAAATACAAATTTAAACCCAATTGTAAGAATTTTCAGAAAATATCCTACTTTCGCTTTCACCTTAATTGAAGCATTTTCTGAAAATGTAAGTTTACAGATATGTATTAATCATATAAAGTGCAAAATAAACTTTTTACTAATACCATATTGATATTACTAGCTAAACAAGTGTTGACAATAATTTAATGGTGTGTCAGTTCTATTCTTAATCAATATAGTATAGTACATTACAGTACACAGAGCAACCCAGCACCAAAGTTGGAAACAATATGGTCGCCCTCGTGGAAACAGGCGTGTGCAGATTTAAACTTTTAAAAATACGATGTTCTACAAATAATCAAACGGATTTACCTGGCATAAACCTTAATTATAACTTGTTAAAGTGAATCAAGCTAGAAATGACATCTAAACCACACTGAATATCTAAAACAGACATTACACAAATGGATTACATGGCATGTTTACATCGAGACCGAGTGCAAATGTGACACGGAGGTGTAGAGAATTCCTGGCGTAATGCATTAATTTGTCTAGTTGATGAGTCAAATAAGTCTGTCAACTGTCAAAATTTATGTGATTTGTAAGAGAACGCTGCAAAATCATCTAGAGCCATGACAAATACAAAGATATGTAAAATTAGTAATGCCTTGGCATTACATTTTTGTATTTTTAAAAACCAGAATGCACCTTTTTCTTACATGCCTGTGGTAAAATTCTTTTTTAAATGTATTTATTTTTGTTAATAAAAAATAGGAAAAAAAGAAATGCTGAACGGATGTAGGAGAGAAAGTTTGTGGAGGCAATTTGAAATAATGTTTATTTTAACCCAAAACAGCATTGCTCTTTCTTTTTTTCATCTTGTAGGTTTTGATTTTGAAGATTTTCTGTCGTAATGCGACAACCATCAAATTACAGATAATCTTTTCTTAACAAATGTCCAATTATACTGTTAGTTCATTGGTGTTAAAATTTACATGAACTAAGTATACTCCAAAATGTAACGAAACAGTCAAATCTCTATTGAAATACAGCTCCGTTAAGATTATATAATAGCGAAGTATTTCAATCATATAAACACGATGACCCAAATTACAGACGTTGAGACAAAATAATACACATTTTTGCTCTGGGAAGTTAATCCATTTTTTTTTATTTTATTTATTTACTGGCTACCTTTCGCATTTGACATAAATGTGATCATTCCGGGGCCAATTATTTTTCATTTCTTTAATAACTCCTATTTAAATTCTTCCCTTCAAATTTTACGGTTGTCTCTTGGATTTGTTTTTTTAATATTAATACTGTAATCAGTGCTATCACTCTTTTGGTAAACTTAATGCATAATTATTTTCAACACAAACATGGCGCATCACGGTCAAGAATTAGTGATGCATGGATGCTGTGATAAAATACAACATACACGCGTGTGTATTTCAGTGCATGTTAACATGGGTTCCAGAAGGGATTATGATATGTCGGCAAAATCAAAGCATGTTGCACATCAACAGGCTAGTCGCAAGCGCATGGCGAAAACCATGGACTATTAACCATTATGAAGTTGAACTGGTTAAACGGTGCAGACAAATCATTAACCATGATAATTTGAGTTTCAATGTATCAAATTTGCATGCGTCCGACGAGAAGCACATGATTTTAAATTTTAAAGTGTGCGACCTCGAGAGAGATCTGAATTACATGTAACTTAGTGTTTTGTATTTTAACGTTAACGTACACATGTACTTGAATTACTGATTTTCATTATGGCAAAAATATGTATGTCTAATATTGCAAAAGAAATTTAAAAAACAAAACAAAAAAAACAATTAGGTGTAAAAAAACAAAAGGAAAAAGAATCGACTGGAACTCAAACCAACAATTTATATATTGTCGGCTATTGCTGGACATTTCAGCCCGTTATGGTTTAAATATTATCTCTGAATGAATTGCGAATTTGTCTCCTGCATATTATCTGTTTTCATTACAGTTTATTAAATACAATATCTCCAGTATCTATTTTCAATACATTTTTTATTTAATTTTGACTTCCATAACATAACCGTTCTGAGTCTAAAATAAACATGGAAATTGTCACTATTAAGTGTTGAGAGAGAAAATAAATGTTTGACTTTTTTCTCTGTGCAGTAAAAAAAGAGGAAAATCTATAAATAAAAAATGTCTTAATATAGCCCCGAAATGTTGTCAAATCCAAAATGTGTGCTTCCTTAGAACAGTTTTGCAAGCAACCCTGTTCTAAAAACCCTAAGATTTTATATTAATTAATATGATACTAGGTTTTTATTGATTTATTTTTGTTTTGAAATGAAAAACCCTGTATACCAGCACAAATGAAAGAGAATCAGCCTGTTGGTCGATTGGTTGGTCAGTCGGTTGGTTGGTCAGTCGGTCATGCGGTATTTAAGCAAATCTTGTCCGGTACTTTCAGCCATTTCACCTGTTACTTGGCATAAATATTAATCAGAAGCACTAAATGTGCAAGACGCAAATTTCACTTCGTTACCACAAGGAATACGGAATTATTGCCCCTGATTTGACTTTAAATATCTTTTGACGCGAACTACATTTCTTAACCTACTCGATTCAAATTTTGTGTGTGAATTGATAATCAGGTGGATAGGTGGGTGTCATAAATTTCACTTGAGTTGTCTCAAGGATCGCAGAATTATTGCCCTGGTTCCATTTTTTGCATTATCTCCCTGTGGTTAATTTTGTTTTTCTTGTCCGGAACATTACTCAAATATTATACAATGTATTGACTTGAAATTCAAAATGTAACCAGAATCTGATGGCCACTAGGAAAAGTGCAGTGTCCAAGAACTGAAACGCTACCTGATCCCATTGTTTAATTATCTCATTTTGTTAAATAGTTTTTTTTTCTTGTCTCGAAATTAACCTAAATATTATACATGGTATTTATTTGAAACTAAAATGTAAACACATGGCGACTAGGAGAAGTGCAATGTCTAAGAACTGTGACTACACTTTTATACTGCTATGCCAAACAACCATAACTGATTCTCTATCTACTTTAAGAAATGACTTTACTTACTAATTGATTGCTATCATATATAATATACTATGTATACAGGTTCTTATCTATGCTCCACCTGGAGTCTGGCTTCTCCTGTATCAAAGCATTTTGCGGGGGTATTAATCACCCATAGTGCATACATAGGTGCCGATATCAGTGCAACTTCTGATGACTGGGTATGTTGTGTAGTTAAAGACAACTATGAACTAACCTATACTACTTACGGTACTTTTCTATGTTCAAGCGGAGACAAACATTGGCAGTTTTGTCTTGGTTTTGATGCCTTTAGTGACGTCCTGGTCACGTGGTATTGCTACACTGTAAGATAAGCATTTTGGAAAATAGAAAATACCCTACTTTTACTTTTAAATAAATTTAAACATTTTCGGAAAATGTAATTGGCAATGGCCCAGAACAGTGAAAATTGTATGGCAAATATTTCAGACCATGTCTAATGAATGCAAAGATTTTCAATATCATAGCACATCATATGACATCATAGGCGCTAGATTTGACGTCAGTTATAACGTTTGTACGCGCTCTGCAGAATTTATTTTTGAATGGATTTTCTAGTAAATTCACAGAAAGTATAAATTAGGCTTTTGTAGTGCAACCTTACTTTCGTTTTCAAGATATTGAAAAAACCTAGGTTCTGTGGTGAAACCAAGTTTAATAAAATATGACATCGAAATTAAATTTAGTACAATCTGACTAAAGTACTCGATCTTCCTACAATCTTATGTAGCGTAGCGTATGTATAGGAGATAACTTTAGTCAGATTGAGTACTCCATATGAGTTAAAAAGCTGAAATTTACACATGTTGTAATTTTAAAAGTTTTCTTCAGATTTTCATAGGCCGGAAGTCATTTGACATCATGGGGTTATTAAATGATTTCATTTCATGTGCAAAAAATTCAATGTGATCCCAATGGTCCAAAAATTATGCATATATTGAATATACTGAATTTTCATATGCAATTATCTTCACATCCTTATGACATCAGAATAAACATCGGATTTAAAAGTTTGTAAGCGATCTGCAAACATTATGAATTGATGAATTTTTCGAAAAATGTCAAAGATTGTATAGGTTACACTCTAGATACCTTATATTTTCTGCGTATTTCGTATTAATAATTTCAGTTTGATTGAGTTTTAAACGGTTTGCAGAAAGTCCTATTGTTTGCCGTGCAAACGAAATCTAGTTCTTCTTCTTTTTTTTTCCTCCTCTTAAATTTGCGTTAATTTCGATGTGTTGCCACTGGCCCAGAACAATGAAAATTTAATGGCATATATTTCAAACAATGAGCTATCGGATGCAATGAAGATCATATTCATATGACATCATATAACGTCAGATTTGACGTCAGGTGAAAAAGTTTGTACGCGGTCTACAGCCATTATTTCTGGACCGATTTTCATCAAAATTTTACAGAATGTGTATGTTAGGCTCTAACATACATATTGCAATATTGCATCCCGGTGTCCGTTCTTCAAAATTCGAAAAGGCAATGGTTCTATGACAAATCCAAGATTCGAACCATTGACGTCAAATTTCAAATGCGTATAAAATCGCTTCCAGATGAGCTAGAAAGCTGATATTGTGGCAGATTTTAAGTCTCTGGATTTTCTTTACATTCTAAAAAGATGACGTCATAATGCTTAAAAAGCATTCGTATTAAAACAAAACTGTTTTTAAGCCCTGTAGGCTTTATTTTTTTATGAATTACTTGAATTGTGACTGAAGATGCAGTATTAGATTCTATGGATCCATGTCACTTCTGTTTCCGGAAAATCTCAAAGGTCAAGGTCATATATTAATTATCCGTTTTTTCTTCGGCCTTAAATATATCAAAAACGATTAATATCCTATTGAAACACTATGCATATAATTTGAAGTGCTTAGAAAGACCTTTCAGATGAGTTCAGATTAGTTTTTGATGATCGTGGTTAAATCGGTTGAGTTATGGCGGAAAAACGAAAATTGGGTAACCCTCAGTGTGTTTAACAGTTCATATCTCGAAAACCTTTGAATTTCGAAAATATGATGATGAATATGTTTTGTATTTCGTTACCTAAACATAAAACCCAAACTGATTTGTAATATCTCTGTCATGAAAAATCTATTCGGTAAATAGTGATATAAAAGTTATCCATTTCTTTATCACTCTGCTAAATCTGATATAGAAGGTTGGTAATAAAACTGATCTACATGAAATTATCGTATTATAAAATAACATGATGTATGTATTCAAAAATAACAAAATTAATTAAAATCTAATTGAAAACTAGACATTATGCATCCTAAATTCCTTTAAATCTATATCCCACTTTACAGCACGTCATCCATTGGAAGCAAAACGATTTCACCATCCTTCCTTTTATTTATGCTGATAAGCGCATCTGCCTTTTAATGAAAGTTATGTTCAAAACATTTATTAAATTACTAAATTTCTTACCTTTTCCTTTCAGCTACAAAGTGGATAGAATGTATAGAAGCTGGAGATACGTGGAACCGCGAGTCCCTTTGTCTCACTTGCCACTTGTTTCTACGTATATACCTTCAATTGAACTTAAAAATCTAATACCCGCATATTGAACAGGTGTCAAAGAGCCAATGAAGTATAATATAATTCAAAGCGAGGATAAAAGTCCCACAACCGTATAAATTGAAAACACACTCACACACGCATAAACATTTTAAGTTAAATACTAAGGCTGAAACACATAACAGTTAAATAACAGACTAATAAAAACATCGTAATAAATACACAGACTAATACATCCATAGTGATAAATACACAACTAATAAAAACATTGTAATGAATACACAGACTAATAAATACATAGAGATAAATACACAACTAATAAAACATTGTAATAAATACACAGACTAATAAATACATAGTGATAAATACACAACTAATAAAAACATTGTAATGAATAGACAGACTAATAAATACATAGTGATAAATACACAACTAATAAGAACATTGTAATGAATAGACAAACTAATAAATGCATAGACTAATAAATACATAGTGATAAATACACAACTAATAAAAACATCGTAATGAATACACAGACTAATAAATACATAGACTAATAAATACATAGTGATAAATACACAACTAATAAATACATTGTAATAAATGCACAGACTAATAAATACACAGAGCGATACACATACCAAATAATACATAGTGATAGATACAGAGACTAATAAATAAACAGGGTGAGATATACACAGAGTGATTAAATGAAATACTAATAAATGCACAGACTAATAAATACACCGACTGATATGTACACAGACGATGGGTGTATGGAAGACCGGGGGCAATCGGAATACTGTCATAGTTTTAATGTTAAGCCAGACCAGAACTCGAACCTTTTTTTTAAATTCTGCCCCAACTTATTTGGAATTCCTCCTAAATTTACATAACAGAAAACAAGTTGCTATGTTGTCGACGAACACAGTGGCGTAAAGGTGTAACTTTAAAGATACTGAACTAAGAAACAAAGGTAACTGTTGTCGGCGAGACGTAAATTCACACAAACAAATTCCTCAAAGTGCACGCTTACACAAAGTACATGTATATTCCTCGGAAAGCAGTAATGTTAGACGATAGGATTTGTGGTTATAAAATATTTGGCCGCATATTACCGACTGCGTGCCTATTTCTAATTTAAAGAGTCAGATAACAAATATTATATTCATGTGAAAATAACACAGCTGATAAAGGCCCCAAATACAATGAGTCCGAAATATTCTCCTCTTAGGTTATGAAGGTTTGCTTAGTCTGATCCAAAAAATAATAATAATAATAACGTCATAAAAATTGTAGGACCTGTTGATTTTTTATAGAATTTATAAGAAATATTAGCTTTTAAATTAAAATTAGGTGTCGTATTATATATAAATTTATAAGTTTCAGTTTTTGTACCAAAGCGAATCAAATAGATTCATAGTGTATTAAAATAGTCTTTATTTTTTATTCCGATATTAGAATAGTCATAAAATACTGCGATAAAGCATTTGTATTTTATACAAAATATTTAAATTTTATCTAACACCATTGCAACATACGATAAACCAATGAAAATCAATCTCCCCTTCACTTGTCGCCGCGTATATTGTCTTCTTTTGAATTGAACTCTGTCGATATGCAGAAAAAGAACCAAATTATAGTTAGAGATATTTTCTAAATTAATAACTCCTATTTAAAAAAAAGCTTCCAATGATTTAAATGCACAGTTCCTAACTGAGATTGGTGTGATTTTATGTCATTGTGGCATAAATCAACAATATGACGCCCTACTTTTCATGACATTCACATAAATGCGCCTTGGTTAAAACACATATTAAAATGTTTTCTTTAATTATTAAAAATGTAAAATAATTTTTTATTGTTGTTTTTTCCCCCTTTTTCATCTGTTGTAAATCAGATGCCAGCCATTACTATCTAAACGTTTTGTATTACCAGTTACCTACTAGACATATAAAGTTTCGATTTAGTCCTTTTAAAATTATGGTGAAATCACTTCACCAGCCAGTTTTAAAACAAAAAGGTAATTTAAACAAAATCTAACAATGCAATATTTTTTATAAACAGGTTTCAATTCTTAAAGTGAAGGAGCGAGGGATCATCTCAAAATGAAACCTCTTTTACATGCAAGTTACAAATGTATTACTGCCTTTCTTAAAGAAGCAGGTACCATTAGGGCAGCAAAACAACAATTTGCGTAGTGCTTAAGCATGATTTTTAATTTGTTGAATTTCATTTAGTAAAAAGTAAAAACAAATGAATAGTAGTAGTTACCCATTTAGGTTAATAACTTATTCCATTATAAAGTATTTTAACCTTAATTTGGTGATCAGCGTGTAACTCTTTTGGCGAGAAGAAGGTGCACTCTAAAAAATATCATCAAATTATACTCAAATAAGTCTTGCGATCTCCTCATGTTGATTCTCTTCTCATGCTTCATTTACACATCACTTTTAATACTTTGGACATTGGACAAGTTTCTCATCAGAAAAGTCATTAAATGATCTAATGATATATAACGGGAGGATATAATAAATATTATATTACATCATTAATATATGGAAATACTGCATGTACTTCAATGCTTGGGGACTAAGCTTACTTGATTAATGTAAAGTGTTGACACGTTGCTGTATCGCACATAGGAAATACCAAAACAAAAAACAAAAAAACAAAAAACGCCAAAATATTGAGTATATATGTATCAGCTTACAATGTATCAGATCAAGATTTAGAAAATAAAGGCTCTACTGGTATACGCTTCTAGATCAGATTTAGAAAATAAATGCTATAATGGTACTAAGGAAACGGTGCGCATCTAGATCCAGATTTAGTAAAAATAAAAGCTATATCTGTATAAAGGAAGCGCAAATAAACATCATGTCAAATAAGAATAAGTAGACACAAAGTTTCATATAATCGTTAAGTTTGTTGCCATCTATTTTCGCTCCATATTAATTGTAATTTCGCAGCTTCATAATTTTACAATATCAAGATTTTGTTTGGTCACTTCTAAAATATTTAAAAAGACATATTCGCTGAGGAGTTAATATTCGATGATAATAGCTTTCCCGAAACAAACGAAATTATACTACCAAAGACAAATAACCATTTGAAAATATTCTGGTTTTAAGTGAACACTATCATATATCGTGTTTCATTTTCATATACGTACATAGGCAATCTGTTGAATGCAGACAGCATTTTTGGGAAAGTAAAGCTTATAGCGGCAAGAAAACAACGCAATCATTTGTTTTGTTATACAAGGCATGGTGTTTTGTATAGGGATTGTAGCAGCAGACCAGATTGGAGGTATTATGGTTTCAAACTATGTATTAAATATTCTTAGAGCAAATGTATACATGTCTACGGTCAAACTTGAATGCTTAGTAACTATAAAGCATTAATAATTTCTATTTGTTAAATACTTTACATTTAAATATGATTTAAGCTATTTCAAACATAAAATACTTAATGTTATGTTTCAGAAGGTATACACGATAAGTCTATGACCTTGGAGTATGATATAAAGTCTGGGTGTCCTTTTGCATGAAATAAATCCGTTATATTTTATGTTGGTTTGACTTCAAAATTGCTAAAATTATTGTCGAAATCGGTATTTCCTCGTCACTTCAATATTGCTAAAATTATTGTCGAAATCGGTATTTGCTCGTTCGAATAATGATAGAAGAGTAGGTTTATATATAATATTTTTAAATTAATACACGTAATTACACATGTTTGCATCAAATAAACAGACAAATTGTTTCTCTGTCAGGCCAATTTAGGAGAAGTGGAGAGAGTATTCACAATGGGAGCGAAACGTGGGTATATTTATTGTTTTTCGGAAGTGCTGTGTGGTGTGGTCGGCGACCAGCAACGGACAGGAGACAGCAACTACAAGTTGTTGCCCCCGTTGAGAGATAATTACAAGTTTCCAAGCGAGAGTACCATAAGATAAGCTTTAATTAACGGAAGCTGTCGACCCGTTAACAAAAGGTGAAAGCGTATATCTACGGTTTTTTCCAGGATATTTTTTCCAGGAGATTTTGGATCAGCGCAATACGTATAAAACGTTGTAAAAACTGTGAAATATATTTTCATTGATTAAAACAAGTTCATATTTTTCTAAGTGTTTAAATTTCAGAGAAAATTGTAAAACTGCAGGACACACACACACACACACACACACACACACACACACACACACAATATATATATATATATATATATATATATATATATATATATATATATATATATATGAAACAGATCTGGATTCGGGCTTGTTTATGTCGAAACGACTCCGTTCCGACCCATACCACAACTAACATATTTTGTTACGCTTTTCATTTACACCACAAATGAACATGACAACGCTGGATCTGCACTCATATACGATTGGATTATAGTTAATAAATCGTACAGTATATATTATTAATATATACAAAATACTTTTGATCCAGATTTATCATTGTTAACAAGAAACATACAATATATTCGTATCACTTGTCTCAACCTTTTGAACACTTAAGAATAAATGGAACTAGAATACAGCTGCTCATAGTGTACATAGTGTTTGTACCAAAACAGATCACTTTAAGAATGCAGTATTAAACTGGCTGGCTTTATAAAATGTATATACAAATACATTTTATATACATTTTACATTAACCACCCGGACACAATACATACCGATCTGTGAGATCAAGTCCGTTGCCTTTTTTTTCATATCTCCCCGTACAAACTGCCTTGTAAACTGTGTACTGGTAGCTGCAAACCCAAGCACCATATACATTAAAATGTTAAAAGACCATGGGGCAACGATAGATTGATTCAATTTCACCGATAAATGTACTTTTTATATATCAAAGTATGAATCATTCTATATGACAAATCATATAATATAGTAATCAAAGTAGTAAAAGCTAGCTACATGTAGTAGGTTGTCAACTTCAAAGTATTGAGGAAAGATATCATAATATATGTTTTTATTCAATTTATAAAATGTTATACATAGTATATATAGACACATATTATAATTAACGGATGCCCATGTTAAGACAGGGTGAGCTGTTAAACAGGTCAACTTTACTTATTGCTTGTTCTTGACTGATCAGATGGCTGTCTTTACTGTAATTTGTATGTAACAGGGTCAGAACCAAATGTGAAGCCAGTCCGAAGCTCAAACCCTGGACCTCTTCTTTTAGGCTGTAAACACTACCCCCGCTTAGTTAGAATTTCTCCAGAAAACAAGTAACTATGCTCTCGAAAATAAAATGATGTTGAGGTTTATATTTAAAGTTACTAAACTAAGAGAATAACAATACTGTTTTCGGTGGGAAGTAAAATCAAGCAAAGATCTCGACGCTGCGCGCTAACACAATGTACATTTATATTCTTTGGAATCCAGTAATGAAAAACGACGTTAGTGGGATCTGAGGTTATGAATATTAGCCGCATATTACCGACAACGTGCCTGTTTCTAATTGAAAAGAGTCAAAGACCATATGCTAAGTTCATGAGTAAATGACACAGGTAATTAAGGCCCCAGGTGCCATGGATTCCGAAATATTCTCCTCTAATTATTTGAAAGTTTGCTTAGTCTGATAAAAAATGAAGATCTAATAAGGTCATAAAAATGATGGTAGGACCTGGTGATTTTTATAGAATCTAGTTATATAAATAAAGACAAATTGGCTCGCTTTATAACATTTTCACTCGTTTAGTAGAATTTGATATGACATGACTATTTATGTCCGGGAGCGCGAGGTCGTGGGTTCGATCCCCAGCCGCGACATACCAAAGTCGTAAAAAATGATACTGTTATAACTCCCTTGCTTGGCGCTCAGCATATAAGGGTAGTTGCAGGATAGTTTGGCACGGTTTCAGGATAATGTGACTTCGTGAGGTATCATGCCATGTGTGCGGCGCAATACTACAGTGTGGCAGCACTATATCTGTCTCAAGTAGACATCGTCTCCAAATGACTGAAATACTGTAGGTTAGACGTTAAACCCAACAAAACAAACAAACAATTTTTGTCAGATTCTTTTTATCATTTGACCTATACTTACATTAGATCTCGAAAATAAAAACAAACAAATAAAAACATGAATAAATGGACTGTGAACGAATTACTATTTGTAATCTAACACCAAGAAATGGTCTCAAATAATAACTGAAAATAAACCATTAAACGTGTGAATTACTCATACATTTTCAACATTAGATGAATAATGCATCTTTTTTAGTTCAAGTTAATTGCTTCAAGCACGTTTAATCTAGCGGTTCGAGTTCAACACACTATGTGTGTATATAGAATGCTCGCTCGTGACTTGTTGTGATATAATTAGGCTTAAATGTTATATGTAATGTTTTGAATATAAGAAAATACGTCATGATTATACGAAACCGGAAACAGATGTTTGAGCATAATATCATATCATAAATAATTTCATGTTTTACAGCTTTTTTTACCAAAGAGAATCAAATAAATAAGTTCATAATAATAAATCATTAAAAATAATCTTTATTTTGATCTGATTCAGATTTTAGATAAGTAAACATTATTTGTGTTTTGAACAATATGCATTGTATTTAAATTTTACTTTACTTTTCTTTAGAATAAAGTAGGCAAAATGGGTTTAATGTGTTGGGAAAACAATGGAATATCCGGGGATATATATATTTGGTGATACATAGAACACGCTTTTGTGTTCCTTTTCCTTTTTTTTATTGTTGCAGATTTCAAAATTAAATTTCAAAGGAAGATTTCAAATTTCAAATTGCGTTATATCTGGCAAATATGTCTTCAATAACTGTTTTTTACATATGTTGAAAATGTTGCGTACGCCATTATTAATACAATATCATACATTTAAAGGGTATTCGGAGAAGAAAGTAAAACATGTTGTTTTTTTTATAAATAAATAATTGCGTTCCTGAATATCAACTGTATATATTTGACAAAGTTGTAGATTCAAAGACATTCTTTTTGTTGTTCAGCGTTAAGTGACATAGATAGACAACAAAACAAAACATATACGATTTTTTCTTGAAACAATTGATGTTTGTTCATAAATGAATTTAGAACCTGCGGTTATTGCCTGTATGAATCGTTGCCAAATAATATTATC
>CM037785.1:8761907-8786531 GCA_021229015.1 Solen grandis
ATACAGTGTTTTAAAAAGTAAGAGACCCCCTTTTAAAATTTTCTAGTAGTTTTTGTTTTTTTTTTTTTTAAAGGTGCAGTTTAGTTATTCAGAGTTAGAGAACCCCTTTAAAATTTTGCTTTTATGTTTAAAAATCAGTTTCAAAAAATACAAAACTATTTAATAATAATAAAAAACCTTTTCAAAAAAAAGGGCCCTTTTTTTTATTTATTACTTTAAAATTTGTTCATGAGACACTCGCGAATGACTTCCGTTCGGAATTCAGTTTTTAAATTTTTTTTTTCCCTTTTGGGGGAAAAATAACAAATTTTAAAAGTAAAGTTTTAAAAAATTTTTTGATATCTATTTTTATTTAAAAAAAAAAGGAGCGAAAAAAAAAAAATTTAAAATTGATAACTATTTTTAGGGGTTTTTTCCGATTTATGGGGGCTCGATGCTTCCACTTTTGGAAAACCCAATATACCGATGCAAACATTCAAAATCTTGGGCAATTACCTACGCTTGACAAAAAAATGCATCGCATAAAAATTTAAAAAAACTCAAAAAACTTTGAACAAACGAAAGTATAAGTAAAAAAATTAGGCGCCCTTTCCCGGGTTTTAAAAAAAGAGAAAGCAAATAGAAAAAAAAAAACATTGCGGGAAAAATTGTTTTTAAAAAATTTTTGTATTTTTTTTGGGTTTGTATAAAATATTTTATTTTTGTTAAATCTTTCCCGCTTTTGGACTCCCTTTAAAAAAAACCCGGAACCTTGGCAAACAAAAACAGGGTCTTCTCTCCCCTTGGGGGTTTTCCTTTAAAATTTGCAATCGCTATTTGCACGGCATAAAAAAAATTTATTGTTTCTGATTTTTAAAAATTTTTTTTTTTAAAAAATATGTCACAAAAGGAAGGGAAGTAAAGGGGAAAAAAAACCTTTAATGGGTTTTTAAAATTTGGGTCGAGTCGGGTTTAAGAAAATTTTTTTATATAAAAACAGTAGAGTAAAAAAACATGAAAGGGTAACTAAAGAATTTTTTAAAAAAAAATTTTAGACCAAAAACGGGCAGGGAAATACAGAGAAAAAAAACAAATTAAGTAATGTTTTAAAAACAAGAACAGGTTATCTTTTTTTTCCCCGGCCCTTCAGAAAAGACAGAACCTTGTTGAAAAAATGCCTCCGCAGTTAAAAGGGACTCTTTTTGATGGTGAAAAAAAAGGAACTTAATGCTTATTTAAAAAAACACGGGTAGGGGAAAAGGGGGGGGTTTTCAAGTTTCCCCCCCTTCTTATTTTTAAAAAGGGGGATACGCCTCATACGATGGTAGTATCGCTATCTCGGTTTCCCCCAAAACATTAAAAATTTGGAAATTAATGTTCGATACTCATCTGAAATTAAATATTTAATTTTGTTTAATAAAAACCCGGGATTTTAAAAGGACGTAAAAAAATTTATAAACTGTGTACTTTAAAATTTTGATTTTAAATTTTCCCCTATTTTTAAAAAAAAAAAAAATTGTTTTAATAAATTAGAAAAAAAGAAAAATTTCTAAAACCCCCAAAAATTTGTGGAGATCGTGACGTGACCGAAAAAAAACATGTCTTTAAAGTATGACAGGAAAAAAACAAAAAAAATAGAAAAAACCACAATACAATGCATGCTTATGAAATAGGGTACTTTTATAGTTTCAGGTAGTAAAAAAATTTTATTAGGTTTTCGATCGCAGTGCAAAAACCCTATTGTTTTTTTCTGTTTCTTTTTAGGTTTTGCATGGGGGGGGCCCCAAAACCTATTGTTCTTCTTTTTTTTTTTTTTTGGGTTTTTTCGCATGCGGGGAAAAAAACCCCTTTGTTCTTCTTTTTTTATTAGGTTTTCGCATCGCTGGGGAAACCATTGTTCTTCTTCTTTTTTATTTTTTTTTTTTTTTTTTTTTTTTTCCCCCCGGGTTTTTTTGTGAACGGAAATATCGCCATGAAAAAAAAAAAGGGAAAAAATTTATGAAATTTTACCAGTTTTTTTACTTATTTGAACTTATCCTTACTTTGAGAAAATTTTCTTTTTTTTCTTTTTTTTTCCCCTAGGGGGCGCCTTTTTTTTAAAAAATCAAAAAAAAGAGGAATAACTCTGTTATTTGGGGTCCGATTAAATCGGTTTTTGCATTATTTTCATGATGTTTGCCTTAAAAAAAAATAAAATTTCAATGATTGGCGTAAAAAAATCTTTTGAGCAAAGGAAAAAAGGGTTTAAAGTTAAAATTTAAAAAAAAAAGGTTTAAAAGAGGGAGGTCTACGAAAAAATACCCCGTTTTTTCAGGGGTGAGATTTAAGAGTTCTTTTTTTTGCATTGATTTGAAAGGGGCATATACGCACAAAATAGGGTTTGGGGGATTTTAAAAAAGCATTGTTGTCTTAAAAAAAGGGGAAACCCTTTTCTAATTTTTGGGAAAAAAAAATTAAATTTCTTGAACCCTTTTTTGTTTTCCCCCGTTTTTTTTTTTGTTCCCTTTTTCCTTTAAATTTTCAACTTTTGTATTTTAAAAGTTCTAATGTTCCAGAAAAATTTTTTTTTAAAAATTTTTAAAGGTCAAGGTCCTATTCTGTTATTGGTTTTTTAAAAAAAAAGGGCCCCAATGTCAAAAACAAAAAAATTTTTCTTTTTTACTGTGGATAAGATTTGGGGGCTTGAGGCCTTTCAAAAAGAGTTTAATTTTTTTTAGTTGGGGCTTTTTTTGGTCTTTTTTTTGGCAGTTCAAATTTTTTCCTTTTTGGGAAAAAAAAGTAATTTTTTTTTTAAAAGTTTGAATTTAGTTTTTTTTTTTTTGTGTTTATTTGGTTTAAAATTTTTTAAAAATTAAAATAAAATAATTTGAAAAAAATCGGTGGAAATGTAGAAAAATTTTTTACATGAAAAAATTAATGTTTCGGGAAAAAAAAAAAGTTCTTATCCTGGCGAGGTTACTGTTTTTGAAGAAAGAGGCAGCTGTTTTCTAAAATAGAATGAATCCGCGATCAATTTTTAGGTCAGCCTTTGGGGATTGGTAGCTTTTTTAAAAAACAGACTGACTTTTTTTAGCCACCCAATTTCGTACATGTTATTGAAGCGAATAAATCAATAATTTTTTTGCTCTACCCTTTTCCTTCATTGCGTTGTCTCTCTCCTCACATAGATTTAATTTGGGGATAATAAAAAATTTGCTATAAAAAAATTCCCCAAATTTAAAAATTTTTTGCAGAGTAGTTTTGCAAACAATAATAATTTTGACCTTTGATTCCTTTCCCACAGGTTTTTTAAAAAATATATTGTTGTAAGGTTTTTTGTTTTTTTAATAATCTCGCCTTAGAAAATATCGCTCATAACAATCTTTTTCGAATTTTGAATTTCAAAATAAAATTTTATTATGTGTATAACAGTGGGGGTTTTTTGTGCAAGTTTGGGACAGGGAAAAGACGTTACAGGGGCAGGGAAAAAGCATGTTGACGGACACGGGGAAAGACGGTCCCGGTGGCGCACTACACGTTTGGGTTTATATCACGATACGAACCCCCCACGAATAACGGCCAGTTTATTCGGTTAATTTTTTTTTGTGCTTTGGTTTTTTTACGCGTCATTTAAAGGAAAAAGAAAAAAATAAATCATTTTTGGGGGGACAGAAAAAAACAACCACCACTGATGTTTTTTAAAAGACGTAAAAAAAAATCAATGAGTGTGGTTAGAGCGTCGTTTTACTTTTCTCTCTCTCTCCCCCCCCCCCCCCCCCCCCCCCCCCTACTTTTTTGTCTAGAAAAAAACATATAAACACAAAAAAAAACTACGCATAGTTATAATAGGGGAAATCATTGATTGGGTAAAAAATTTTTTTAAAAAAAAGGGTTTTCCCAAATTTTAAAAAAGTTTTTTGTTTTGGGAAATCTTTATATGTTTGAAACGGGGACACTTTACGTAATCATAACAACAAAGTTGATAAATACGGGGCTAGATTCACGGTATATCCCCCTTTTGGGAGAAAAAATTTTTTCAATATAAGGGTTTTTAAATTTAAAAATTTTTGCATAAGTTTTAAAGGGGGTTTTGGGAAAAACATTGCATTCAAAAAAAAAAAAATCATATTGTTACAGGTAATATTTAAAAAAAGTTTTTAAAAAAAACCCCAAAAATTTTAAGTTGGTTTAAAAAAAAAAAGGGAAAAAAGACGGGGGAGGGGGACATGAAGTACCTAAAAATTTTAAAAAAATTAGCAGTTTCATAGATAGTTTATTTTAAAAAAAAATAATGAGTTTGTCTAATAAAGAGTTCTTTTTCGTGTAAAAAAAATGTTGGCCCCGGGGCCAAAAAGCAAATCAAAAAAACTGGTTACGGATTTTTACAAAGTTTTAAAAGTTTAAATGGAAAAAGTTATATAGTATGGCAGGGTTTCTTCTATAAAATGATTGCATTTTTTTAAATAATGAAAACATGTTTATAGGTGTTTGACCAACCAAAACACACCCCCTTTTTTTAAACACAGATCTAGGATAGGTTTACGGAATGAAGTATTTTAAATATTGTTTTCTTATTGGGCACCAAATTGCCCCAAAATAAAAAAAAACATGATTTGGGGGGAAATTTTTTTTGGTAAAAAATTTTTTTTTTTTGATTTTTTTTGGGTTTTACATTTCTTTTGCTTCAAGGTGATGTAAAAAAAAAAATTCGATTTGTGTTTTGTATACTTGACTGAACTTTTTTCAGTGGTGGTTATTTTAGACTTTTGGGGTGTTCGTGGGCTTATTCCAAAAAGGGAAAAGGCGAAATAACAAAAAAAATGCCAAAATTTTCTTTTTTTTACCTTTTTTCCTTTGGGGGCAAAAACACAAAAAAAACAAATTTCCCCGGCGAAATAATGAAATTTTAAAGGCAAAGCAAAAAAAATACCCAAAAAGAAAAAATTTTCCCCCTTTGAATTTTTTTTTTGGGGTAAAAACCCCTTTTATTTTGGGCCCTTGGGTTTTGGGGGTTTTTTTGTGTTGACCAAAAACCCGAAAGGCGAAGCCCGGGGAAATGTAGCAGATTTTTGTGTGGTTTTTGCGTCAAAAGGAAAAATCGAAAGGGTTTTTGCCCCCCCGGGTTTTATTTGGGATATTGATCAGGGACGGGTGGTGATTTCTGCCATTTCCCCCCAAAAAGGGGAAATAAAAAAAAAAATGCCAAAAGTCTTTATTTTCCCCTTTTGGGGGGAAGGGGGCACGACAACCAAAATGTTTTAAGTGAAAAATACATTTTTTAAAGGCGAAAGGACAAAAATTTTTTGTTTTTAAAAGTTTGGTTTCCCCCCCAGATTTTCATCCCTTTTTGGGGGGCACCGTTTCCTGTTTGTTTCATATAGTCAGCATTTCCAGCAGTTTTACATAAAACTTGCTTATATTATATTTAAAAAAAGAACTTTTCCATACTTAAATTTTTTTATATTACATTTTCATAATTTTTTACTCTTGTTTTTAAAGTCGCAGATTTTCATGTTTAAAAAAAAACCCCGGGGGGGAAAAAACCCGAAGTGTTGTTTTTTTGTTCCTTCAATTTTTTTGGGTTTGTCGAAAACACTAAACAGGAAATCTGCTATATGGGGTGTTGTGTTTTTTCCCCGGGCATGAAAAATTCAAAGAAAAACTTTTCCCTTTTTTTTAACCCTTTTAAAAAAAAAAAAAATTTTTTTTATTTTTTCCAAAGGGTTTTTTTGTGTTTTTGGGCCAAAATGAAAAAAGGGGAAAAAAATGACAATATTTGGTTTTTCATTCTTTTTCCCCCATTGGGTCAAGATACAAAAAAGAAGAAAAATGGTTTGACAAAAAAAGGGTTTTGTACTGCTAAAAGAAACATTCAAAGACATATTTTTTTTTTTTCGCCTGAAAAAATTTTTTTATTTGCCTGGCAAATTTAATTTTTTTCAAAACGACAAAAGGATGTTTTGTAAAATTTACCCTTTTTTTTTTTTTTTCCCCCCAAACCCAAAACCCCCCCCAAAACCCCCTTTTCCCTTTTTGGGAAAAAAAAAAATTTTTTTTCTTTTTTTTTTTTTTCCCCTATTGGGATTTTGCTTTAAAAACATTTTTTAGTAGCCCCCAAAATTGTATGGGGGGTTTTTTTTTTATGTTCCCCTTTTTTTGACACGGATGGGAAATGCCCCAAAAAACCATAACCCCACCTTGTCACTTTTTTAGTTATCCCCCTTTTTTTGAATTTCCCTTTTCCCCCGGGATAAAAATTTTCCCAAAAGTTTGAAAAAAATTGAAAAAATTCTATGTATTTTCTTTGCAAAGGGGGGGCCCAAATGCAGGCACAGAACATAATCTACCCCTTTTTCATTTTTGGTTATTCCCCCTTTTTATAGAATTTCTTGTCGGGGGTTTTTTTTCCCCTAAGTTTGAATGATTGAAAAAAAAATATGTAAAATTTTCCCTTTCAATTTACGCCAAGTGAGTGCCAAAACCTAACTCTACCTTTTTCATTTTTTTGTTATTCCCCCCTTTTATAGAAAATTTTTTGTCCGGGGGATAACTTTGTCCCATAATTTTGAATGCTTGAAACTTCAAATTATTTCCTTGCAATGATTGGAGGCAAATGCGCAAGAACCATAATCTACCATCTGCACTTTTTTTTTTTTCCCCCCTTTTTTTTAATTTTTTGTCGGAGGGGAAAAATTTTCCCCCAAAAAATTTGAAAGACTGAAATTCATATGTTGTTCTTTAATCGCAATTTTGCAGTTCGAAGAACCATAAATTTTACCTTTTTGGGGGATTTTTGGGGAGTTTTTCCCCCTTTGAAAAATTTTTGCCCAAAACCCCTAACTTTTTTCACCATAATTGAATGATTTTAATTATATGTATTTTCCCTTGCAGTGGGGTTTTGGGCTAAACCCCTTAACTCTTCTTGTGCACTTTTTGTGTTTTTCCCCCCTTGGATAGTATTTTTTTTTTCCGGACATAACTTTGTCTCAAAGTTTAAAGGGACTTAAAAACTTTTTATGTATTTTCCCCTTTCAATGACAAGGAGTGCAGTGCGAAAGGGATTTTTAAAAAAAACCCCTTTTTTATTTTTTTATTTTTTCCCCTTTTTATAAAATTTTTTTTTGTGGGAGGGAAAAATTTGTGCAATAAATTGAAAAATTAAAATTAAAGTATGTTCCTTTAAAAGGCGAAAGTGAGTGCTTTAAAACCAAAAAACTCTCCCTTTTTGGGACTTTTTTTTTTTTTCCCTTTTTGAAAAATTTTTGCCCCAAGAAAATTTTTTCACTTTTTTTTTTAAGACTTGAAATTCCCTTGTAGTTCCTTGCAATGAGGGCAAAATGCAGTGCGCAAGGACATATTTTCTCCCCTTTTGGGATTTTTTTTTGTTTTTCCCCCTTTTTTTATATAATTATCCTGGGGGGGGTTTTTTTAAAGTCACTAGAGGCTATAACTTGTTTTTTTGAGGGCTGTTTTAATTTTTTTTTTTTTCGTGGTTGCTTGTCTTTAACCTAATCAAATAGGAAATTTCAATTTCTATTTTTAAAAATTTTAATTAAAATTGCAAAAAACCCATGAAAATCGAAATTTTCTGATTGCGTTTTAAAATTGGGTTTTTTGATCCAATGCGAAAACCTTTTGTTTTTTTTCTGTTTTTTAAAAGGGTTTTTGAAATCGAGTGCAAAACCCATTTTCTTCTTTGTTTTATTTTTTTTATTATTTTTTTTTTAACCCCCTTTTTTTTGAACGGAATCACCATGAAGAAAAAAACCACAAAATTTTTAAATTTTTTCCCTTCCTTTTATTTATGTGAACTTGTCCTAACGTTTTTAAAATTTTAATTTTTTGGGTTTTTTTTTTTTCCCCTAGGGGGGGCTTTGAAAAATTTTTTTTTTAAAAGTAATAAAATCTGTTTTTTGAGGGCCGATTCGGGTGTGGTTTTTTTTTTTTGTGTTCCCCTTTTTAAAACCTAATCAAATATGTAGGTTTTAAAAAAACTGCGTATATAAACTTTTTTTCCGGAAGGTTTTAAAAAGTTCGAACCCCGCAAAAAAAAAGTGAAAATGGGGTAGGTCTAAAAAAAAAGGGGCCCATTTTTTTTGGGGTTGAATAAAAGAATTTTTTTTTTGCAATGATTCCAAGGGCCCTATAGCACAAAAAAAATTTTGGGTGGGAATTCGGGGGTTTTCATGGTTTGTTTACGGTTAAACGGTCCAAAAAAATTAAAACCCAAAATTTTTTGAAAATCAACATTTTCAAAGCTGTGTTAAAATTTTTTGCAGTTTTTGACTTTATTTTTAGTTCAATTTTATGAAATTTCACATTTAAAAAAAAACTATGTTTTTAAGTGTCAATTAATAAAAAGTAAAAATGTATTGTAAAGGCAAGGGCATTTGGATTTTTTTCAATTCGGCTTGAAAAAACTCAAAAAAAAAAAAAACAATTCATAACAAAATAGACAAAAAAATTTTTGTATTTTAAAAAGTTTTTTCTAAAATGTTTAGATTTTTTGATCGGAAATTTTTTTTTTGGGGGTTTTTTTTTTCCCGTCCCCAAAAAATTTATCCTTTTTGATAAAATTTTTAAACGTTTTTATGCTTCAAAATGTGATGTATAAGAAATGAATGTTCGACTATGCGATTTGTATACTTAATTAAAAAATTTTTTCCCCTTTGGTACCTAATGGTAAAATTTTAATCAATTTTTTTTTTCATTTTTTTTCCCCCCGGGGGGCATTGCGAAAGACTTTTTACTTATAATTCAAAAAAGTTGGGAAATTGTTTCCCTTGCGGTTTGTTGATTGTGTTCCTTGTGATAAACCAAAAAAAAAAGTTTGTTTTTAGGTATGAGTGGGGAGTGGTTAAAAATTTTTTTAGCTCAAAAGGGAAAGGGGTTTTTAAATTTGAACCCGCAAAAAAAAATGTGCAGGAGGGTAGGTTTCCCAAAAACCCCCCCATTTTTTTTTGGATCAATAGAAGAAAATTTTTTTTGCTGCAAATGATTTTAAGGGCATAAACGCACAAAAAAAAAGGGGGGGGCGAATTTAAAAAATGCATGGGTTTTTTCCCCTAGAAATGGTCAAACTTTTCTAATTTTTAAGGGGAAAAAATTTTAAAAACCCCAAAAAAAGTTTTTTGCTCCGATTATTTTTTTTTATTCTTCTGAATTTTACAAGTTTGTATTGTTATGTCTGAAAGGGGGCCCACAATTAAAAAAATTAAAAAAAAAATTTCAAAGTTTAAAGGGGGGGGTTACGTTATTGGTTTTTTTTTGGTCCCAAAAAATCCCCAAAAAAAAATTTTTTTTAAATATATTTTTAAAAAAGTTTATTTCTTAAAAACCCTTTTTAGTGGGGTTTAAAGGTTTTTTGTCGGGGCTTGATTTGGGCATTTTACGGCCCGGGCCAGTTTTGATTATTTAGAACAATTTTAAATCAGTTTTTAGCTTCAAATTGTGATATATAAGGAATAGAATGTTTGACTAGTGGATTGTATACTTGTTTGAACCATTTGCTGCATTGCTAGGACCTAATAGTAAAATTTTAATCATTTTTTTTGGTTCTCTTTTGCGTTGGGGGCGATTAGCTTGAAATCACTATTAATAATTAAAAAAAATTGAAGTCTGATTTTTATGCGATTTTTTTTGCATTCTGTTCTTCGGTGCATCAATTTGAATGATTAAAAAAAATAATGCGATATTTCATGAAAATGAAAGAAATTCAATGCACCGTTCTTCGTAATAGTTTTGAGTGGCATATTGCATTGTCGTGTGTCTTTTATTGTTTTTTTCGTTTGCAATTGTTGTTTATCGAATACAATTGTATTTGTCTCATCATAAAGAAAAACACAATAAACATTGCGAAACCGAAGTCCGTAAAAAAATTTTTTCAAGTTTACGCTACATAACAGACAGGTAATCCCAAAAAGATTCTTCTTGGTAAAAAGTTGATTATACTTTTGCGACAAAAATGTTTGAAAGATCACTGTTTTCAGTATTCAACAAGCCATTGAACGAAGAAATATGTTTTTGGGAATCATAGACTCATGAACTGAATGGAATTGCTTTCATAAAAAATGATGATTTTCGCGATTTCTAATGACAGGTAATACTCAACATATCTCTTGGGTAAAAAGTCTTCTTAAACTTGCGACAGAAACTTTTGAAAAGATCACTTTAAAGTATCAAACAAGCAATTAAACGAAGAAATGTTTCGAATCATGCGACTGGAATGAATTTAATGCTGTTGCGAAACGATGATATCGCGATTGCGATTTAGTTAGGTTTTCGCACTCGCAGTGCGAAAACCTTTTGTTTTTTTGTTTTTTTTTTTTTTTTTTTTTTTTTTATTTTTCTAACCTTTTTTTGTGAACGGCTATCACCATGATAGAAAAAGTCACATGTATGAAATTTTAATCAGTTTTTCCCGTATTTGAACTTGATCCTAACGTTGAGAAAATTTTCTTTTGTCTTATTTTTCCCCCCCAGGGGCGTTTTGCATGAAATTATTAATGGCTAATAACTCATTATTTGCGTCCGATTCAAATCGGTTTTTTGCATTCTGTTCCTTTTTTGTAGCCAAATAAATATGATAGGTTTCGAGGGTACGTGTCGCTGAAAGTATTTGAGCTACAGAAGGTTGAAAGTTCGAACCTCGCAAAAAAATGTGCAAATGAGGGTAGGTCTACTAAAACCTTTCCATTTTTTTTAGAGATCAGATAGATGAATTCTGTTTGCTGCAAATGATTTGCAAAGACATATAGCACAAAATATATGGGGTGGCGAATTTAAAAAAATGTATGGTTTGTCCTTGGAAAGGTAAAATTCACTAAATTTTAGAAAAGTAAAGGTTCAAAAACATGTTTTTTATCGCTTCTGACTTTTTTTTGTTAATTCTCATGATTTTTACAAGTTATGTATTGTTATGTCTGAAAGGGGATCCCCAAATTTTAAAAAATTAAAAAATAAATGAAAAAAGGGAAGGTCATATTACGATTATTGTGTTTTTATTCGGCCCCAAATAGCTCCCAAAATAAAAATATTTCTTTGAGGGTATATGAACAAAAGTTTTAGTTATTCAAGAGTCTTTCCAGTGAGTTTAGTTTTTGAAGTCGGACTTGATTTGGTCATTTTTACGGCCCCGTCCAAATTTGATCCTTTTTTGGAATAATTGTAAATCAGTTTTTTATGCTTCAAATTGTGATATATAAGAAATAGAAAGTTCGACTAGTGCGACTAGCGTACTTTATTTAACTATTTGCTGCATTTCTAGGTACCTAATGGGAAAATTTAATCAATTTTGTTTTTCTTTTGCCGCTAGGGGGGCTTAGCTTAAAACACTTCTACTTATAACTCAAAAAAATTGAAGTCGGTTCAAATGTGGTTTGTTGCATTATATTCCTTGTTTTAAAGGACATTAAAATTTATAGCTTCTAGGTATAATGGCTGAAATTTTTGAGCAGTAAGGAAGGTTGAAAGTTCGAACCCGCAAAAAACTGTGCAAATAGGGTAGGTCTACGAAAAACCACCCATTTTTGTTAGAATCAGATAGAAGAAATTTTTTTTGCTGCAAGATTTGCAAGACATATAGCACAAAACTTTGGGTGGGAAAATTTACTCAATTTGTTTTCTCGTTTTAAGTAGGGGGGACTTAGCTTGAAATCACTCTTTATAACTAAAATAATTGAAGTCTGATTTTATGCAATTTTTTTGCATTCTGTTCCTTGGTGACATCAATTTGAAAGAACACTAAAAAATTAATGCAATATTTCATAAAATGATAGTAATTCAATGCAACATTAGTTTATAATAGTGTTGCGTGGCATTAAAACCTTGTCGGTTTTATTTTAAATGTTGTTTGTCGTTTGCAATTCTTGTTTATCGGTACAATTTGTCATTGTCGCCATCATAAAGAACACACAATATAATTATGCAGTACCGAAGTCCGTTAAAGGAGTTTTTCAAGTTTGCGATACATAAAAAACAGGTAATACTTAAGAGTATTCCCTTTGGTAAAAAATCGCTTAAACATTGCGACAAAAATGTTTGAAAGATCATGTTAACGTATTCAACAAGCCATTGAAAAAGAAAATGTTATTGAAACATGCGACTGTGACTTGAATGGGAATTGCTTTCGTGAAACTGATGATATCGCAACTACATAAGAAGGTAATACTCAACATATTCTTTTGGGAAAAAAGTCTGCTTAAACATTGTGAAAAAAATGTTTGAAAGATCTTTGTTAATAGTATAAACAACCCTTGAACGAAGAAAAATTTTTTTCAAAAATGCGACTCGTGACTTGAATGGAATTGCTTTCATTAAAACTGATGATATCGGGGACAATAACTGCAGGTAAACTCAACAACTTCTTTTGGGAAAAAAGTCTGCTTAAACATTGCGACAGAAAGTTTGAAGATCGCTGTAAAAGTATCAACAAGCCATTGAACGAAGAAATGTTTTTGAATATGAAACTTTGAACTAAAGGGGGAAATTGCTTTTGTGAAAACCATTGGTATCGGACTATATAACTGACAGGTAATACTCAAAATTATTTTTTGGGTTAAAAAAGTCTGCTAAAACATTGCGACAAAAATGTTTGAAAGATCGCTGTTAACAGTATTCAACAAGCCATTGAACGGAGAAATATGTTTTTCGAATCATGCGACTAGTTAACTGAGGTAAATTGCTTTTGCGAAAACCGATGATATCGCGATAGCGATTCTAGTTAGGTTTTCGCACCTCGCAGTGGAAAACTATTGTCTTCTTCTGTTTTATTTTTTTTTTTTTTTTTTTTTTTATTTTTCTAACCTTTTTTTGTGAACGGCATATCACCATGATAGAAAAAAGTCACATGTATGAAATTTTAATCAGTTATTACCAGGTATTTGAGCTTGATCCTAACGTTGAGAAAATTTTCATTTATATCTTACTTTTCCCGCCAGGGGGCGTTTTGCATGAAATTTATTAATGGCTAATAACTCACTTATTTGAGGTCCGATTCAAATGCGGTTTTTGCATTCTGTTCCTTGTGATAGCCAAATAAAATATGATAGGCTTCGAGGGTACGTGTCGCTGAAAGTATTTGAGCTACAGAAGGTTGAAAGTTCGAACCTCGCAAAAAACTGGCAAATGAGGGTAGGTTACGAAAAACCTATCCATTTTTTTAGAGATCAGATAGAAAGAGTTCTGTTTGCTGCAAATGATTTGCAAGACATATACGCACAAAATATATGGGGTGGCGAATTTAAGAATGTATGGTTTGTCCTCTGCAAATGGTCAAACTTCACTAAATTTTAGGAAAAGTTAAAGTTTCAAAAACATGTTTTTTATCGCTTCTGACTTTATTTTTTGTTAATTCTTCATGATATTTTCACATGTAATGTATTGTTATGTTTGAAAGGGACTCACAATTAAAAATTTTAAAAATAATTGAAAAGGTCAAGGTCATTACGATTATTGTGTTTTTATTCGGCCCCAAAAGCTCAAAAACTAAAAATATTTCTTGAGAGTATATGAACAAAAGTTTTGTTCTTGAATAGCCCTTTCCAGTGATGTTTAGTTTTCGAAGATCGGACTTGATTTGGTCATATTACGGCAGTCCAAAGTTTGATCCTTTTTTGGAATAATTGTAAATCAGTTTTTATGCTTCAAATAGTGTATATAAGAAATAGAATGTTCGACTAGTGCGACTTGCGTACTTGATTGAACTAATTTGCTGCATTGTGGTACCTAATGGTAAAATTTTAATCAATTTTGGGTTTCTCATTTGCCATAGGGGGCGCTTAGCTTGAAAGCACTCTTCTACTTATAACTCAAAAAGTTAAAGTGATCCAAATGCGGTTTATTGCATTATGTTTCTTGTTGATAGCCTAATAAAATATCATAGTCTAGGTATGAGTGGCTGAAACTTTTTGAGCTAGCAACGGAAGGTTTGTAAAGTTCGAACTCGCAAAAAAACTGTGCAGATGAGGGTATGTGTACGAAAAACTATCCGTTTTTGTTAGACATCAGATAGAAGAATTCTGTTTGCTGCAATGATTTGCAAGACATATACGCACAAAATATATGGGGTGGCGAATTTAATAAATGCATGGTTTGTCTCTAGAAACGGTCAAACTTCATAAAATTTTAGGAAAAATTAAAATTTCGAAAAGATGTTTTTTGTCGCTCCTGACTTTATTTTTAGTTCATTCTTCATGATATTTTCACAAGTTATGTATTGTTATGTTTTAAAGGGCCTCACAATTAAAAATTTTAAAATGATATTTCAAAGTCAAGGTCATATTATGATAATTGTGTTTTTATTCGCTCCAAATAGCTCCAAAACGAAAATATTTTTATTGAAAGTATATAACAAAAGTTTTAGTTCTGATAGCCCTTTCCCAGTGATTGTTTAGTTTTTGAAGATCGGACTTGATTTGGTCATTTTACGGCAGTCCAAAGTTTGATCCTATTTAGAACAATTGTAAATCAGTTTTTATGCTTCAAATTGTGATATATAAGGAATAGAATGTTCGACTAGTGCGATTGTATGCTTCATTGAACCATTTGCTGCATTTCTAGGTACCTAATAGTAAAATTTTACTCAATTCTGTTTTCATTTTGCTGCTAGGGGGCGCTTGGCTTGAAATCACCCTTTATTACTAAAATAATTAAAGTCTGATTTTTATGCAATTTTTGGCATTCTGTTTCCTTGGTGACATCAATTTGAAAAACACTAAAATGTTTATGCGATATTTCATGAAAATGATAGTAATTCAATGCAACATTATTTCGTTATAATGTTAGTGGCATATCGCATTGTCGCGTGTCATTTTATACTGTTGTGTGTCGTTTGCAATTGTTGTTTATCGAGTACAATTGTCGTATGTCACCCTCATAAAGCAACACACACATATAATGTTGCAGTACCCGAAGTCTGTAAAAAAAGTTTTCAAGTTTGCGACTACATTACAGACAGGTAATACTTAAAAGTATTCTTCTTGGTAAAAAGTCTGCTTAAACATTGCGACAAAAATGTTTGAAAGATCACTGTATTCAACAGTATTCAAAAAGCCATTGAACGAAGAAATATGTTTTTCGAAACATATGACTCGTGAACTGAATGGAATTGCTTTTGCGAAAACCGATGATATCGCAATAGCGATTCTAGTTTTTATTATTATTTTTCTAACCCTTTTTTGTGAACGGCATATCACCATGATAGAAAAAAGCCACAATTATAAAAATTTTTACCAGTTCCTTATATTTATGTGAACTTGATCCTAACGTTGAGAAAATTTTCATTTTTGTCTTATTTTTGCCGCTAGGGGGCGCTTTGAATTTTTTTTTACAAATGCTAATAACTCTGTTATTTGAGGTCCGATTCAGATGTGGTTTTTTGCATTGTGTTCCTTGTCAAAACCTAATCAAATATGATAGGTTCCAAAAATCTGCGTATATAAAACTTTTTGACTACGGAAGGTTGAACGTTCGAACCTCGCAAAAAACAGTGAAAATGAGGGTAGGTCTACAAAAAAGTGCCCATTTTTATTGGAGTTGAGATAAAAGAATTTTGTTTGTTGCATATGATTCGCAAGACATATACGCACAAAATATATGGGGTGGCGAATTCGGGAGATGCATGGTTTGTTCACAGTACGCGGTCAAACTTAACCAATATTTTCGAAAATCAACATTTTCAAAGCATGACTGTTAAGATTTTTTGCAGCTCCTGACTTTATTTTTAGTTCAATTTCTATGAAATTTTCTTTTTTAACAATATAGAACAAAAGATTTAGTTTTAGAAAAGTTCTTTCTAATGATGTTTAGATTTTGAAGATCGGACTTGATTTGGTCATTTTACGGCAGTCTGAAGTTGGATCTTTTTCAGGAATAATTGTAAATCAGTATTTTTGCTTCAAATTGTGATTTATAAGAAATATATGATTCAATAGCGCTTTCTTATACTTGATTGAACTATTAACTGCATTTCTAAGTACCTTATGGTAAAATGTTAATAAATTTTGTTTCTCATTTTGACGCTAGGGGGCGTTTTGTTAAAAGTCACTAGGGGCTAATAACTCTGTTATTTGAGGTCCGATTCAAATGCGGTTCTTTGCATTGTGTTCCTTGTCAGAAACTAAATAAAATATGAAAGGTTTCAATAATTTGCGTAATAAAACTTTCGTGCTACAGGAGGTTGAAAGTTCGAATCTCGCAAAAACTGTGAAATGAAGGTAGGTCTACGAAAAACCTACCCATTTTATTCAGAGATGAGATAGGAGAATTTTGTTTGTTGCATATGTTTCGCAAGACATATACGCACAAAATATATGGTGTGGCTATTTTGAGAAATGCATGGTTTGTCCACAGTATGCGGTCAAACTTCACCAATATTTTCGAAAAATCAACATTTTAAAAACATGACTTTTAAGGTTATTTGCAGCTCCTGACTTTATTTTTTGTTCAATCTATCATTATTTTCCTGTTTATGCATTTTTATTATACAAATAAAATCATAGAAAAAAAAAACAGCGAAGATATGCAAATGTCAAGGTATATACCAATTATTGTTATTTTTATCGGCATAAAATAGCTTCAAATCTAAAAATTTTTACAAAAAGTATATGAACAAAAGTTTTAGTTTGTGAAGAGATCTTTCCATTGGTGTTTAGTTTTTGAAGATCGGGGTTGAATTGGTTGAGTTATGACAGAAAGGCGAAAAGTGTACTTTTAACGAAATTGAAACGCTGTAGTTTCATGAACTTTGAGCCAAAAATTATGATTTCTTCAGCATTAACACACTGAAAAGTGAAGGATGTATACTGCAAGGAATTTTTGGCGTGATTATGATTTCATACATATTTAAGCAGAAATTATTTAAAAAATCATATAAAATCGACAAGTTGATGTTTGAAGTTGAAATTTGCAAGAATGCCGTAGACTACAATGTGCAAATAGTCCTGAAAAATTCAAGTGATTCCGTCAACAAACATGGCAGATATTCATGTTTTTCGGATAAGGGCTTGTATACGAAAATCTAGCAATTTGAAGTAAGGGAAGAAGGCGGTTATTTGGTTGGTTACCCACGATCCGGACGTTCCTACGCAGGAAAGAGTGCCCGTGATGAAAGGTGAATTGCGATGCGTATTTGAGAGAATGAGGTGCATTTTAGGATGCAATGGTGTACACCAGGACCGATAAGCACATTGCCTTAGTTATAACGGCTTTCTTCAAACTTTTATTAGGGCTTTCAGCCTCAAGTAGAATTATTAGGTTTTCGCATCGCAGTGCGAAAACCTATTGTTCTTCTTCTGTTTTATTTTTAGGTTTTCGCATCGCTTGCGAAAACCTATTGTTCTTCTTCTGTTTTATTTTTTTTTTTTTAGGTTTTCGCATCGCTTGCGAAAACCTATTGTTCTTCTTCTGTTTTATTTTTTTTTTTTTTATTTTTATTATTATTTTTCTAACCTTTTTTTGTGAACGGCATATCACCATGATAGAAAAAAGTCACATTTCTGATTTTTTTACCACTTTTGTCCTAAAATCTGAATTTGATCCTAACGTTGAGAAAATTTTCATTTTTGTCTTAGTTTTGCCGCTAGGTGGCGTTTTGTAAAAATGACTAAGGGCTAATAACTCTGTTATTTGAGGTCCGATTCAAATGTGGTTTTTTGCATTGTGTTCCTTGTCAGAAACTTAATAAAATATGATACGTTTCAATTATTTGCGTATATAAAACTTTCGTGCTACAGGAGGTTGAATGTTCGAATCTCGAAAAAAACGATGAAATAAAGGTAGGTCTACGAAAAAAGTCCCCATTTTTTTCAGAGATGAGATAGGAGAATTTTGTTTGTTGCATATGATTCGCAAGACATATACGCACAAAATATATGGTGTGGCGATTTTGAGAAATGCATGGTTTGTCCACAGTACGCGGTCAAATATAACCAATATTTTCGAAAAATCAACATTTTAAAAGCATGACTTTTAAGGTTATTTGCAGCTCCTGACTTTATTTTTTATTCAATCTTCATCATTTTTTCACTGTTAATGCATTTTCATAAACCAAATAAAATCATAGAAAAAAAATCACCCATAATATGCAAAGGTCAGGGTCATATACCAATTATTATTATATTTAGCGGCATAAAATAGCTCCAAATCTAAAAATATTTTATAGAAAGTATATGAACAAAAGTTTTAGTGTGTGAAGAGAACTTTCCATTGGTGTTTAATTTTTCGAAGATCGGACTTCATTTGATCAAATGACCACAGTCCAAAATTTGATCCTCTTATCAAACAATTGTATATCCATATGTTTCCTCTTTTTTGCTGCTCCTGACTTTATTTTTTGTTCAATCTTCATTATTATTTCACTGTTTATGCATTTTTATAAAACAAATAAATTCATAGAAAGTATATGAACAAAAGTATTAGTCTGTGAAGAGATCTTTCCATTAATGTTTAGTTTTTGAAGATCGGACTTCATTTGATCAAAATCTTTCCATTGGTGTTTAGTTTTTGAAGATCGGACTTGATTTGGTCATTTTACGGCAGTCCAAGTTTTGATCCTCTTTAGAACAATTGTAAATCAGTTTTTATGCTTCAAATTGTGATATATAAGGAATAGAATGTTTGACTAGTGCGACTTGTATACTTGATTGAACCATTTGCTGCATTGCTAGGTACCAAATAGTAAAAATTTTAATCAGTTTTGGTTCTCATTTTGCCGCTTGGGGCGATTAGCTTGAAATCACTATTAATAATTAAAAAAAAAATGAAGTCTGATTTTTATGCGATTTTTTTTTTGCATTCTGTTCTTCGGTGACATCAATTTGAAATGACACAAAAAAGATAATGCGATATTTCATAAAAATGATAGTAATTCAATGCAACAGTTGTTCATAAATAGTGTTGACTGGCATATTGCATTGTCGTGTGTCATTTTATACTGTTGTTTGTCGTTTGCAATTGTTGTTTATCGAATACAATTGTCATTTGTCTCCATCTTAAAGCTAAACACACATATAACATTGCAGTACCCGAAGTCCGTAAAAAATGTTTTCAAGTTTACGACTACATAACAGACAGGTAATACTCAAAAGTATTCTTCTTGGTAAAAAGTCTGATTATACATTGCGACAAAAATGTTTGAATGATCACTGTTAACAGTATTCAACAAGCCATTGAACGAAGAAATATGTTTTTCGAACAATACTCTTTTGGGTAAAAGTCTGCTTAAACATTGCGACAGAAACGTTTCAAAGATCACTGTTAACAGTATCAACAAGCAATTGAACGAAGAAATATTTTTCGAATCATGCGACTCGTGAACTGAATGGAATTGCTTTCATGAAAACCGATGATATCGCGACAACATAACTGATAGGTAATACTCAAAAATCTTCTTTTGGGTAAAAAGTCTTCTTAAACATTGCGACAAAAGTGTTTGAAAGATCGCTGTTAACATTATAAACAAGCCATTGAACGAAGAAATATTTTTCGAATCATGCGACTCGTGAACTTAATGGAATTGCTTTTGCGAAAACCGATGATATCGCGATTGCGATTCTAGTTTATTATTATTTTTCTAACCTTTTCTTGTGAACGGCATATCACCATGACAGAAAAAAGTCACATGTATGAAATTTTAATCAGTTATTACCAAGTATTTGGAAATGATCCTAACGTTGAGAAAATTTTCATTTATGTCTTACTTTTCCCGCCAGGGGGCGTTTTGCATGGAATTTATTAATGGCTAATAACTCACTTATTTGAGGTCCGATTCAAATGCGGTTTTTTGCATTCTGTTCCTTGTTGATAGCCAAATAAAATATGATAGGTTTCGAGGGTACGTGTCGCTGAAAGTATTTGAGCTACAGAAGGTTGAAAGTTCGAACCTCGCAAAAAACTGTGCAAATGAGGGTAGGTCTACGAAAAACCTATCCATTTTTGTTAGAGATCAGATAGATGAATTCTGTTTGCTGCAAATGATTTGCAAGACATATACGCACAAAATATATGGGGTGGCGAATTTAAGAAATGTATGGTAGGTCCTCTGGAAACGGTCAAATTTCACTAAATTTTAGGAAAAGTTAAAGTTTCAAAAACATGTTTTTTATCGCTTCTGACTTTATTTTGGTTCATTCTTCATGATATTTTCACAAGTTATGTATTCTTATGTCTGAAAGGGGATCACAATTAAAAAGTTAAAAAATAAATGAAAAGGTCAAGGTCATATTACGATTATTGTGTTTTTATTCGGCCCAAAATAGCTCCAAAACTAAAAATATTTCTTTGAGAGTATATGGACAAAAGTTTTAGTTCTTCAAGAGCTCTTTCCAGTGATGTTTAGTTTTTGAAGATCGGACTTGATTTGGTCATTTTACGGCAGTCCAAAATTTGATCCTTTTTTGGAATAATTGTAAATCAGTTTTTATGCTTCAAATTGTGATATATAAGAAATAGAATGTTCGACTAGTGCGACTTGTATACTTGATTGAACTATTTGCTGCATTGCAGGTACCTAATGGTAAAATTTTTCATTTTTTTCTCATTTTGCCGCTAGGGGGCGCTTTGCTTGAAATCACTCTTCTACTTATAACTCAAAAAGTTGAAGTCTGGTTCAAATGTGGTTTGTTGCATTATATTCCTTGTTGAAAGCCTAATTAAAAATGATAGCTTCTAGATATAAATGGCTTAAACTTTTTGAGCTATTAACGGAAGGTTGAAAGTTCGAACCTCGCAAAAAACTGTGCAGATGAGGGTAGGTCGACGAAAAACCTACCCATTTTTGTTAGACATCAGATAGAAGAATTCTGTTTGCTGCAAATGATTTGCAAGACATAAACGCACAAAATATATGGGGTGGCGAATTTAAGAAATGCATGGTTTGTCCTCTAGAAATGGTCAAACTTCACTAAATTTTAGGAAAAATTAAAATTTCTAAAACATGTTTTTGTCGCTCCTGACTTTATTTTTTGTTCATTCTTCATGATATTTTCACAAGTTATGTATTGTTATTTCTGAAAGGGCCTCACAATTAAAAAGTTAAAATGAAATTGCAAAGGTCAAGGTCATATTACGATTATTGTGTTTTTATTCGGCTCCAAAACAAAAAACATTTCATTGAGAGTATATGAACTAAAGGTTTAGTTCTTGAAGAGCCCTTTCCAGTGATGTTTAGTTTTTGAATATCGGACTTGATTTCGTCATTTTACGGCAGACCAAGTTTTGATCCTCTTTAGAACAATTGTAAATCAGTTTTTATGCTTCAAATTGTGATATATAAGGAATAGAATATTTGACTAGTGCGACTTGTATACTTGATTGAACCATTTGCTGCATTGCTTGGTACCCAATAGAAAATATTTACTCAATTTTGTTTCTCGTTTTGCCGCTAGGGGGCGCTTAGCTTGAAATCACTCTTTATGACTAAAATAATTGAAGTCTGATTTTATGCAATTTTTTGCATTCTGTTCCTTGGTGACATCAATTTGAAAGAACACTAAAAAGTTAATGCGATATTTCATATAAATGATAGTAATTCAATGCAACATTAGTTTATAATAGTGTTGAGTGGCATAATACATTGTCGCGTGTTATTTTAAACTGTTGTTTGTCGTTTGCAATTCTTGTTTATCGAGTCACATTGTCGTATGTCGCCATCATAAAGCAACACACACATATAATTATGCAGTACCCGAAGTCCGTAAAAAAAGTTTTCAAGTTTGCGACTACATAACAGACAGGTAATACTTAAAAGTATTCCCTTTGGTAAAAAGTCTGCTTAAACATTGCGACAAAAATGTTTGAAAGATCACTGTTAACAGTATTCAACAAGCCATTGAATGAAGAAATATGTTTTTCGAAACATGCGACTCTTGACTTGAATGGAATTGCTTTCGTTAAAAATGATGATATCGCGACTACATAACTGACAGGTAATACTCAACAATATTCTTTTGGGTAAAAAGTCTGCTTAAACATTGCGACAGAAATGTTTGAAAGATCTTTGTTAACAGTATCAACAAGCCATTGAACGAAAAAATGTTTTTCAAAACATTCGACTCGTGATTTGAATGGAATTGTTTTCATGAAAACTGATGATATCGCGACTACATAACTGACAGGTAATACTCAACAATATTCTTTTGGGTAATAAAGTCTGCTTAAACATTGCGACAGAAATGTTTCAAAGATCGCTGTTAACAGTATTCAACAAGCCATTGAACGGAGAAATATGTTTTTTGAATCATGCGACTCGTTAACTGAGGTAAATTGCTTTGCGAAAACCGATGATATCGCGATAGCGATTCTAGTTTATTATTATTTTTCTAACCCTTTTTTGTTAACGGCAAATCTCCGTGATCAGAAAGGCCACATTTATGAAATTTTAATCAGTTTTTACCACGTATTTGAAGATGATCCTAACGTTGAGAAAATTTTCATTTTTGTCTTCCTTTTCCCGCTAGGGGGCGTTTTGTATGAAATTTATTAATGGCTAATAACTCAGTTATTTGAGTCCGATTCAAATGCGGTTTTTTGCATTCTGTTCTTGTTGATAGCCTCAAAAAATATGATAGATTTTGAGGTACGTGTCGCTGAATGTATTTGAGCTTTAGAAGGTTGAAAGTTCAAATCTCGCAAAAAAACTGGGCAAATGAGGGTAGGTCTACGAAAAACCCATCCATTTTTGTAGAGATCAGATAGAAGGATTCTTGCAAGACATATACGCACAAAATATATGGGGTGGCGAATTTAAGAAATGCATGGTTTGTCCTCTAGAAACGGTCAAACTTCACTAAATTTTAGGAAAAAATATATTTTCAAAAGCATGTTTTTTGTCGCTCCTGACTTTATTTTTAGTTCATTCTTCATGAAATTTTCACAAGTTATGTATTGTTATGTTTGAAAGGGCCTCACAATTAAAAAGTTTAAAAATGAATGAAAAGGTCAAGGTCATATTACGATTATTGTGTTTATATTCGGCCCCAAATAGCTCCAAAACTAAAAATATTTCTTTAAAAGTATATGTACAAAAGTTTTAGTTTTTGAGGAGCTCTTTCCAGTGATGTTTAGTTTTTGAAGATCGGACTTGATTTGGTCATTTTACGGCAGTCCAAAGTTTGATCCTTTTTTGGAATAATTGTTAAACCGTTTTTATGCTTCAAATTGTGATATATCAGAAATAGAATGTTCGACGTGTGCGACTTATATACTTTATTGAACTATTTGCTGCATTGCTAGGTACCTAATGGTAAATTTTAATCAATATTCTTTCTCATTTTGCGCTAGGGGGCGCTTTACTTGAGATCACTCTTTTGCTCATAACTCAAAAAGTTGAATCCTGATTCAAATGTGGTTTGTTGCATTATGTTCATTGTTGATATCCTAATAAAATAGGATAGTTTCAAGGTATGAGTGAATGAAAATTTTAGAGTTAGTAATGGAAGGTTGAGAGTTCGAACCTCGCAAAAAATGTTCAAATAAGAGTAGGTCTATGAAAAACCTACCCATTTTTGTTAGAGATCAGATATAAGAGTTCTGTTTTTCTGCATACGATTTGCAAGTCATATACGCACAAAATATATGGGGTGGCGAATTTAAGAAATGCATGGTTTGTCCTCTAGAAACGGTCGAACTTCACTAAATTTTAGGAAAAATTAAAATTTCAAAAACATGTTTTTGTCGCTCCTGACTTTATTTTCTGTTCATTCTTCATGATATTTTCACACAATATGTATTGTTATGTGTGAAAGGGCCTCACAATAAAAAAATTAAAGAAATTTGAAAAGGTCAAGGTCATATTACGATTATTGTGTTTTTATTCGGCCACAAATAGCTCCAAAACTAAAAATATTTCATTGAGAGTATATGAACAAAAGTTTTAGTTCTTAAAGAGCTCTTTCCAGTGATGTTTAGTCTTTGAAGATCGGACTTGATTTGGTCATTATACGGCAGTCCAAAGTTTGATCCATTTTTGGAATAATTGTAAATCAGGTTTTATGCTTCAAATTCTGATACACATGAATAAAAAATTTGACTTGTGCGACTAGTATACTTGATTGAACTATTTGCTGCTTTGCTAGGTACCTTATGTTGAAATTTTAATCAATTTTTATCTCATTTTGCCGCTAGGGGGCCTTTTCTTGAAATCATTCTTTTGCTTATAACTCAAAAAGTTGAAGCCTGATCCAAATGCGGTTTATTGAATTATGTTCCTTGTTGATAGCCTAATAAAATATGATAGTTTCTATGTATGAGTGGCTGAAACTTTTTAAACTAGTAACGGAAGGTTGAAAGTTCGAATCTCGTAAAAAAACTGTAGGTCTACGAAAAACCTATCCATTTTTGTTAGAAATCAGATAGAAGAATTCTGTCTGTTGCAAGACATATACGCACAAAATATATGGGGTGGCGAATTTAAGAAATGCATGGTTTGTCCTCTAGAAAAAGGTCAAACTTCACTAAATTTTAGGAAAATTAAAATTTCAAAAACATGTTTTTTTGTCGCTCCTGACTTTATTTTCTGTTCATTCTTCATGAAATATTCACAACTTATGCATTGTTATGTTTGAAAAGGCCTCACAATTAAAAAGTTTAAAAATACATTGAAAAGGTCAAGGTCATATTACGATAATTGTGTTTCCATTCGGCCCCAAAGTGCTCCAAATCTAAAAATTT
>CM037785.1:8786631-8807295 GCA_021229015.1 Solen grandis
TATATCAGTCATGTAGCGACAGTATACAGTCATGTAGCAATGTATACAGTCATGAGGACAGTATACAGTCATGTGGGAGTATATCAGTTTTAGCGACAGTATATCAGTCATGTTACGACATATATCAGTCATGTTACGACGTATATCAGTCATTTTACGACGTATATCAGTAATGCTAGGACAGATATCAGTCATGTAGCGACAGTATACCATTTATGTAGGGACAGTATATCAGTCATGTAGCGACAGAATATCAGTTATGTAGCGACAATATATCAGTCATATAGCGACAGTATGTTAGTCATGTAGCAACAGTATACCAGTAATGAAGCGACAGTAAATCAGTCATGTGGTGATGTATATCAGTTATGTAGCAACAGTATACCAGTCATGTAGCGACAGTATACCAGTCATGTAGCGACAGTATACCAGTCATGTAGGACAGTATATCAGTCATGTAGCGACAGTATACCAGTCATGTAGCGACAGTATATCAGTTATGTAGCGACAGTATATCAGTCATGTGGTGATGTATATCAGTCATGTAGCGACAGTATATCAGTCATGTAGCGACAGTATATCAGTTATGTAGGGACAGTATACCAGTCATGTAGCGACAGTATATCAGTTATGTAGCGACAATATATCAGTCATGTAGTACGTATACAGTCATGTAGGACAGTATACAGTTTAGTACGACAGTATATCAGTCATGTAGCGACAGTATACCAGTCATGTAGCGACAGTATACCAGTCATGTAGCGACAGTATATCAGTCATGTGGTGATGTATAAACAGTCTTTTTCGACAGTATACCAGTCGAGGACGTATATCATTAGTAGGGGGGAGTATTCATATTGGTGATGTTACCCTTTTTGTAGCGCGTATACAGTTATGTAGCGACAGTATACCGTTATGTAGCGCAGTAATTAGTATGTGGTGTGTATATCAGCATGTAGCGACATTATTAGTTATGTGGGACGTTTCCGTTGTGGACGTTATCTAGTAGCGACGTATACGTTTTTAGTGACGTTCCAGTTATGTAGCGACAGTAATGTTATGTAGCGACAGTTACGTTATGTAGGGAAGTATACAGTCAGTAGCGCCGTTTACCCCGTTTGTGGGCGTATATCAGTCAGTGGGGTGTATATGTTATGTGCGACAGATACCAGTTAGTGCGCAGATACCCGTATGTAGCGCAGTAACATCTGAGCGAAGATCCAAATTTGTAGGGGCAGTTATCAGTATGTGAAAATATTCCATTAGCGACAGTTTTTCCAGTTTCAACGTTTCGTTATGTACGACAGTTACCCCATGGCGAAGTAATCGCTGGCGACAGTTTCAGTTATGTTGGCAGTATACCTTATGTAGCGACAGTATTAGTCATTTGGCAGTATACCGTTTGTGCGACTATACATCATGTACGACAGTTACATCAGTGGGTGTATTCAGCATGTAGCGGGAAATTACCGTTATGTGCGAAAAATTACATTATGTAGGAAGTATACCCCATTTTTGGGTTTTTACGTTGTGCGACGTAACCGCATGTAGCGAATTTCAATAATGTAGCGACAGTATACCTCTGTAGGCAGTATACCGTTAGTGGACGATACATCATGTGGGGATGTATATAGTCAGTAGCGCAGAACCCTTTAGAACAGTATCCCTCAGTGTGACAGTATACCCGTCATTGCAACATATACCCGTTATTAGCAACAGTAACCAGCTGTTGGACAGTAACCATTATGTACGACTAATCATCTGTGGTATGTATATCATATGTAGGACGTATACCCCTTTGTAGCAACGTTACCAGTCAGAGTGACATATCCAGTCTTACAACAGTATAATTTTTAAACAGTATACCGTATTAGCGACAAAAACCGTATATAGCGAAAGTACCTCAGTAGCGCTAATCAGTCTGAGCGAAAGTATACGGGTTTTACCAGATACATTATGTGCGAAAGTTACAGTTATTGGGTTTTTAAATTATTAGGGGCGTATATTTGTAGGAAGTATACGATGTAGGACAGTATATCGTTATGTAGAAAAGTATCCGTTATGTACGGGCAGTTCCTTGTACGCGTATACCCGTATGTAGCGACGTATACCGTTTTGTAGCGACAGTTATCAGTATGTGGCCCTAACCAGTCTTGCGACATTACCAGTTATGTAGGAAGTAAACAGTCATGTGGGACAGTATACCTCTGTAGCGACGTTTGTGCGACAGTATACCTTAGTGCGCAGTATATCAGTCGTGGACAAATAAACGTATGTAGGGACAGTATTCAGTCGTAGGGCATTATCGTTTTTTAGCGCGTTTTTCCGTCATGTAGTCGTATATCGTCTGTACGCAGTATACCCGTTTTACGACAGTTATTTTTTGTAGGGGGAATTATAAATTTGCGACAGTATATAGTATGTAGGCGTATTCATCTTGGACGTATTAGCTTAGGGAAATATCAGTCATGTGGACATATCTCATGAGCGCGTATTCAACTGTAGGACATATAAAAATTAGGTTTTCGCATCGCTTGCGAAAACCTATTGTTCTTCTTCTGTTTTATTTTTTTTTTAGGTTTTCGCATCGCTGTGCGAAAACCTATTGTTCTCGTTCTGTTTCTTTTTTTTTTTTTTTTTTTTTTTTTTTTTTTTTTTTTTTTTTTTCTTCCCCTTTTTGTGAACGGCAT
Source organism: Solen grandis (assembly GCA_021229015.1). NCBI lineage: Eukaryota > Metazoa > Mollusca > Bivalvia > Adapedonta > Solenidae > Solen > Solen grandis. Next base: position 8,789,322 of record CM037785.1, read on the forward strand.
AGCTCCGAGGTGAGAAAAGTCACATCTATGAAACTTTTATCAGTAATAACCACGTATTTGAAGATGATCCTAACGTCGAGATAATTTTCATTTTTGTTTTGATTTTCCCGCCAGGGGGCGTTTTATATGAAAATGTTTAATAAGCAATATCTCCATTATTTGAGGTCCGATCAAATGCGGTTTTTGCACAATGTTACTTGTAAATAGCCCAATAAATTATGATAGGTTCCAAAAATTTGCGTATATAAAACTTTCGTGCTACAGGAGGTTGAAAGTTCGAATCTCGCAAAAACTGTGAAATAAGGGTAGGTCTACGAAAAACCTACCCATTTTATTCAGAGATGAGATAGGAGAATTTTGTTTGTTGCATATGATCTGCAAGACATATACGCACAAAATATATGGGGTGGCGAATTCGGGAAATGCATGGTTTGTCCACAGTATGCGGTCAAACTTAACCAATATTTTCGAAAAATCAACATTTTAAAAGCATGACTTTTAAGGTTATTTGCAGCTCCTGACTTTATTTTTTGTTCAATCTTCATCATTATTTCACTGTTTATGCATTTTTTTTAAAACAAATAAATTCATAGAAAAAAACAACAACATAATATGCAAAGGTCAAGGTCATATACCAATTATTATTATTTATATCGGCATAAAATAGCTCCAAATCTAAAAATATTTTATAGAAAGTATATGAACAAAAGTTTTAGTTTTCGCTTTCCATTAATGTTTAGTTTTTGAAGATCGGACTTCATTTGATCAAATGACCACAGTCCAAAGTTTGATCCTCTTATCAAACAATTGTATATCCATATGTTTTCTCTTTTTTGCTGCTCCTGACTTTATTTTTTGTTCAATATTCATCATTATATCACTGTTTATGCATTTTTATAAAACAAATAAAATCATAGAAAAAAAACAAGCATAATATGCAAAGGTCAAGGTCATATACCAATTATTATTATTTTATCGGCATAAATAGCTCCAAATCTAAAAATATTTTATAGAAAGTATATGAACAAAGGTTTTAGTTTGTGAGGAGATCTTTCCATTAATGTTTAGTTTTTGAAGACCGGACTTCATTTGTTCAAATGACAACAGTCCAAAGTTTGATCCTTTTATCAAACAATTGTAAATCCATATGTTGCTTCTTTTTTGCAGCTCCTGACTTTATTTTTGTTCAATTTTTTTTTTTTCAATCTAGAAATATTTTATAGAAAGTATATGAACAAAAGTTCTAGTTCGTGAAGAGATCGTTCTAATGATGTTTAGTTTTTGAAGATCGGACTTAATTTGATCAATTAACAAAAATATTCGAATAAAGTTAATATCAATCAATTATGTCTGCAGTTGAAACCAGTACTCTTACTAGTCAAGTTAAAGCGAAAACCAAGATGCCGCTTTGCGGTTCTAGTTTTTTATTATTATTTTTCCGTCTCTTTTTTGTGAACGGCATATCAACAAGATAGGAAACAGTCACAGTTCTGATTTTTTTACCAGTTTTGTCCTAGGATCTGAATTTGATCCTTACGTCGAGAAAATTTTAATTTTTGTCTTAATTTTGCCGCTAGGGGCGTTTGTAAAAGTGACTAAGGGCTAATAACTCTGTTATTTGAAGTCCGATTGAAATGCGGTTTTTTGCATTGCGTTCCTTGTCAGTTACTTAATAAAATATGATAGTTTTCAAAAAGTTGCGTATATATAACTTTCGTGCTACAGGAGGTTGAATGTTCGAATCTCGAAAAAACTGTGAAATGAGGGTAGTCTGCGAAAAATTATCCACGTCTTTCAGGAATGAGATAGGAGAATTTTGTTTGTTGCATATGATTCGCAAGACATATACGCACAAAATATATAGTGTGGCGATTTTGAGAAATGCATGGTTTGTCCACAGTATGCGGTCAAACTTTACCAATATTTTCGAAAAGTCAACATTTTCAAAGCATGACTATTAATGTTATTTGCAGCTCCTGACTTTATTTTTTATTCAATCTTCATCATTTTTTCACTGTTAATGCATTTTATAAAACAAATAAAATCAAAGAAAAAAAATCACCCATAATATGCAAAGGTCAAGGTCATATACCAATTATTATTATATTTATCGGCATAAAATAGCTACAAATCTAAAAATATTTTATAGAATGTATATGAACAAAAGTTTTAGTTTGTGAAGAGATCTTCGAAAGTATATAACAAAAGTTTTAGTCTGTAAAGAGATCTTTCCATTGGTGTTTAGTTTTTGAAGATCGGACTTGATTTGGTCATTTTACGGCAGTCCAAGTTTTGATCCTCTTTAGAACAATTGTAAATCAGTTTTTATGCTTCAAATTGTGATATATAAGGAATAGAATGTTTGACTAGTATACTTGATTGAACCATTTGCTGCATTGCTAGGTACCTAATAGTAAAATTTTAATCAGTTTTGGTTCTCATTTTGCCGCTTGGGGGCGATTAGCTTGAAATCACTATTAATAATTAAAAAAAAATTAAGTCTGATTTTTATGCGATTTTTTTTGCATTCTGTTCTTCAGTGACATCAATTTGAAATGACACAAAAAAAGATAATGCGATATTTCATAAAAATGATAGTAATTCAATGCAACAGTTGTTCGTAATAGTGTTGACTGGCATATTGCATTGTCGTGTGTCATTTTATACTGTTGTTTGTCGTTTGCAATTGTTGTTTATCGAATACAATTGTCATTTGTCTCCATCATAAAGCTAAACACACATATAACATTGCAGAACTCGAAGTCCGTAAAAAATGTTTTCAAGTTTACGACTACATAACAGACAGGTAATACTCAAAAGTATTCTTCTTGGTAAAAAGTCTGATTATACATTGCGACAAAAATGTTTGAATGATCACTGTTAACAGTATTCAACAAGCCATTGAACAAAGAAATATGTTTTTCGAAACATGCGACTCTTGACTTGAATGGAATTGCTTTCGTGAAAACTGATGATATCGCGACTACATAACTGACAGGTAATACTCAACAATACTCTCTTGGGTAAAAAGTCTGCTTAAACATTGCGACAGAAACGTTTCAAAGATCACTGTTAACAGTATCAACAAGCAATTGAACGAAGAAATGTTTTTCGAATCATGCGACTCGTCAACTGAATGGAATTGCTTTCATGAAAACCGATGATATCGCGACTACATAACTGATAGGTAATACTCAAAAATCTTCTTTTGGGTAAAAAGTCTTCTTAAACATTGCGACAAAAGTCTTTGAAAGATCGCTGTTAACATTATAAACAAGCCATTGAACGAAGAAATATTTTTCGATTCATGCGACTCGTGAACTTAATGGAATTGCTTTTGCGAAAACCGATGATATCGCGATTGCGATTCTAGTTATTATTATTTTTCTAACCCTTTTTTGTGAACGGCATATCACCATGATAGAAAAAAGCCACAATTATGAAATTTTTACCAGTTCCTTATATTTATGTGAACTTGATCCTAACGTTGAGAAAATTTTCATTTTTGTCTTATTTTTGCCGCTAGGGGGCGCTTTGAAATTTTTTTACAAATGCTAATAACTCTGTTATTTGAGGTCCGATTCAGATGTGGTTTTTTGCATTGTGTTCCTTGTCAAAAACCTAATCAAATATGATAGGTCACAAAAATCTGCGTATATAAAACTTTTTGACTACGGAAGGTTGAACGTTCGAACCTCGCAAAAAACAGTGAAAATGAGGGTAGGTCTACAAAAAAGTGCCCATTTTTATTGGAGTTGAGATAAAAGAATTTTGTTTGTTGCATATGATTCGCAAGACATATACGCACAAAATATATGGGGTGGCGAATTCGGGAGATGCATGGTTTGTTCACAGTACGCGGTCAAACTTAACCAATATTTTCGAAAATCAACATTTTCAAAGCATGACTGTTAAGATTTTTTGCAGCTCCTGACTTTATTTTTAGTTCAATTTCTATGAAATTTTCACATTTAATGTAAAACTATGTTCTTAAGTGTCACATAATATAAAAAGTAAAAATGTATTGTAAAGGTCAAGGTCATATTAGGATTATTGTATATCAATTCGGCTTGAAATAGCTCAAAATTAAAAAACAATTCATAAACAATATATGAACAAAAGATTTAGTTTTAGAAAAGTTCTTTCTAATGATGTTTAGATTTTGAAGATCGGACTTGATTTGGTCATTTTACGGCAGTCTGAAGTTTGATCTTTTTCAGGAATAATTGTAAATCAGTATTTTTGCTTCAAATTGTGATTTATAAGAAATATATGATTCAATAGCGCTTTCTTATACTTGATTGAACTATTAACTGCATTTCTAAGTACCTTATGGTAAAATGTTAATAAATTTTGTTTCTCATTTTGACGCTAGGGGGCGTTTTGTTAAAAGTCACTAGGGGCTAATAACTCTGTTATTTGAGGTCCGATTCAAATGCGGTTCTTTGCATTGTGTTCCTTGTCAGAAACTAAATAAAATATGAAAGGTTTCAATAATTTGCGTAATAAAACTTTCGTGCTACAGGAGGTTGAAAGTTCGAATCTCGCAAAAACTGTGAAATGAAGGTAGGTCTACGAAAAACCTACCCATTTTATTCAGAGATGAGATAGGAGAATTTTGTTTGTTGCATATGTTTCGCAAGACATATACGCACAAAATATATGGTGTGGCTATTTTGAGAAATGCATGGTTTGTCCACAGTATGCGGTCAAACTTCACCAATATTTTCGAAAAATCAACATTTTAAAAACATGACTTTTAAGGTTATTTGCAGCTCCTGACTTTATTTTTTGTTTAATCTTCATCATTATTTCCCTGTTTATGCATTTTTATTATACAAATAAAATCATAGAAAAAAAAACAGCGAAGATATGCAAATGTCAAGGTCATATACCAATTATTGTTATTTTTATCGGCATAAAATAGCTTCAAATGTAAAAATATTTTATAAAAAGTATATGAACAAAAGTTTTAGTTTGTGAAGAGATCTTTCCATTGGTGTTTAGTTTTTGAAGATCGGGGTTGAATTGGTTGAGTTATGACAGAAAGGCGAAAAGTGTACTTTTAACGAAATTGAAACGCTGTAGTTTCATGAACTTTGAGCCAAAAATTATGATTTCTTCAGCATTAACACACTGAAAAGTGAAGTGATGTATACTGCAAGGAATACTTGTTTGGTCACGTGATTATGATTTCATACATATTTAAGCAGAAATTATTTAAAAAATCATATAAAATCGACAAGTTGATGTTTGAAGTTGAAATTTGCAAGAATGCCGTAGACTACAATGTGCAAAAAGTCCTGAAAAATTCAAGTGATTCCGTCAACAAACATGGCAGATATTCATGTTTTTCGGATAAGGGCTTGTATACGAAAATCTAGCAATTTGAAGTAAGGGAAGAAGGCGGTTATTTGGTTGGTTACCCACGATCCGGACGTTCCTACGCAGGAAAGAGTGCCCGTGATGAAAGGTGAATTGCGATGCGTATTTGAGAGAATGAGGTGCATTTTAGGATGCAATGGTGTACACCAGGACCGATAAGCACATTGCCTTAGTTATAACGGCTTTCTTCAAACTTTTATTAGGGCTTTCAGCCTCAAGTAGAATTATTAGGTTTTCGCATCGCAGTGCGAAAACCTATTGTTCTTCTTCTGTTTTATTAGGTTTTCGCATCGCTTGCGAAAACCTATTGTTCTTCTTCTGTTTTATTTTTTTTTTTTTTATTATTATTTTTCCGTCTCTTTTTTGTGAACGGCATATCAACAAGATAGGAAACAGTCACAGTTCTGATTTTTTTACCAGTTTTGTCCTAGGATCTGAATTTGATCCTAACGTCGAGAAAATTTTCATTTTTGTCTTAATTTTGCCGCTAGGGGGCGTTTTGTAAAAGTGATTAAGGGCTAATAACTCTGTTATTTGAAGTCCGATTGAAATGCGGTTTTTTGCATTGCGTTCCTTGTCAGTTACTTAATAAAATATGATAGTTTTCAAAAAGTTGCGTATATATAACTTTCGTGCTACAGGAGGTTGAATGTTCGAATCTCGAAAAAACTGTGAAATGAGGGTAGGTCTGCGAAAAATTTATCCACGTCTTTCAGGAATGAGATAGGAGAATTTTGTTTGTTGCATATGATTCGCAAGACATTTACGCACAAAATATATAGTGTGGCGATTTTGAGAAATGCATGGTTTGTCCACAGTATGCGGTCAAACTTTACCAATATTTTCGAAAAGTCAACATTTTCAAAGCATGACTTTTAATGTTATTTGCAGCTCCTGACTTTATTTTTTATTCAATCTTCATCATTTTTTCACTGTTAATGAATTTTTATAAAACAAATAAAATCATGGAAAAAAATCAGCCATAATATGCAACGGTCAAGGTCATATACCAATTATTATTATTTTTATCGGCATAAAATACCTCAAAATCTAAAAATATTTTATAGAATGTATATGAACAAAAGTTTTAGTCTGTGAAGAGATCTTTTCATTGGTGTTTAGATTTTGAAGATCGGACTTCATTTGATCAAATGACCACAGTCCAAAATTTGATCCTCTTATCAAACAATTGTATATCCATACGTTTCCTCTTTTTCGCTGCTCCTGACTTTATTTTTTTTGTTCAATCTTCATCATTATTTCACTGTTTATGCATTTTTATAAAACAAATAAATTTATAGAAAAAAATCAAGCATAATATGCAAAGGTCAAGGTCATATACCAATTATTATTATTTTTATTGGCATAAAATACCTCAAAATCTAAAAATATTTTATAGAATGTATATGAACAAAAGTTTTAGTCTGTGAAGAGATCTTTTCATTGGTGTTTGGATTTTGAAGATCGGACTTCATTTGATCAAATGACCACAGTCCAAAGTTTGATCCTCTTATCAAACAATTGTATATCCATATGTTTCCTCTTTTTTGCAGCTCCTGACTTTATTGTTTGTTCAATCTTCATTATTATTTCACTGTTTATGCATTTTTATAAAACAAATAAATTCGTAGAAAAAAAATCAAGCATAATATGCAAAGGTCAAGGTCATATACCAATTATTATTATTTTTATCGGCATAATTAAAATAGCTCCAAATCTAAAAATTTTATAGAAAGTATATGAACAAAATTTTAGACTGACTTCATTTGATCAAATGACCACAGTCCAAAGTTTGATCCTCTTATCAAGCAATTGTATATCCATAGCTCCAAAACTAAAAATATTTCTTTGAGAGTATATGAACAAAAGTTTTAGATATTCAAGAGCTCTTTCCAGTGATGTTTAGTTTTTGAAGATCGGACTTGATTTGGTCATTTTACGGCAGTCCAAAGTTTGATCCTTTTTTGGAATAATTGTAAATCAATTTTTATGCTTCAAATTGTGATATATAAGAAATAGAATGTTCGACTAGTGCGACTTGCATACTTGATTGAACTATTTGCTGCATTGCTAGGTACCTAATGGTAAAATTTTACTCAATTTTGTTTCTCATTTTGCCGCTAGGGGGCGCTTAGCTTGAAAGCACTCTTCTACCTATAATTTAAAAAGTTAAAGCCTGATCCAAATGCGGTTTATTGAATTATGTTTCTTGTTGATAGCCTAATAAAATATGATAGGTTCTAGGTATGAGTGGCTGAAACTTTTTGAGCTAGCAACGGAAGGTTGAAAGTTCGAACCTCGCAAAAAACTGTGCAGATGAGGGTATGTGTACGAAAAACCTATCCGTTTTTGTTAGACATCAGATAGAAGAATTCTGTTTGCTGCAAATGATTTGCAAGACATATATGCACAAAGTATATGGGGTAGCGAATTTAATAAATGCATGGTTTGTCCTCTAGAAATGGTCAAACTTCACTAAATTTTATGAAAAATTAAAATTTCGAAAAGATGTTTTTTGTCGCTCCTGACTTTATTTTTAGTTCATTCTTCATGATATTTTCACAAGTTATGTATTGTTATGTTTGAAAGGGCCTCACAATTAAAAAGTTAAAATGAAATTTCAAAGGTCAAGGTCATATTACGATTATTGTGTTTTTATTCGGCCACAAATAGCTCCAAAGCAAAAAATATTTTATTGAAAGTATATACGAAAAGTTTTATTTCTTGAATAGCCCTTTCCAGTGATGTTTAGTTTTTGAAGATCGGACTTGATTTGGTCATTTTACGGCAGTCCAAAGTTTGATCCTATTTAGAACAATTGTAAATCAGTTTTTATGCTTCAAATTGTGATATATTAGAAATAGAATGTTCGACTAGTGCGACTTGTATGCTTCATTGAACCATTTGCTGCATTTCTAGGTACCTAATAGTAAAATTTTACTCAATTTTGTTTCTCATTTTGCTGCTAGGGGGGCGCTTGGCTTGAAATCACCCTTTATTACTAAAATAATTAAAGTCTGATTTTTATGCAATTTTTTGCATTCTGTTCCTTGGTGACATCAATTTGAAACAACACTAAAATATTTATGCGATATTTCATGAAAATAATAGTAATTCACTGCAACATTAGTTCGTTATAATGTCAAGTGGCATATCGCATTGTCGCGTGTCATTTTATACTGTTGTGTGTCGTTTGCAATTGTTGTTTATCGAGTACAATTGTCGTATGTCACCCTCATAAAGCAACACACACATATAATGTTGCAGTACCCGAAGTCTCTAAAAAAGTTTTCAAGTTAGTGACTACATTACAGACAGGTAATACTTAAAAGTTTTCTTCTTGGTAAAAAGTCTGCTTAAACATTGCGACAAAAATGTTTGAAAGATCACTGTATTCAACAGTATTCAAAATGCCATTGAACAAAGAAATATGTTTTTCGAAACATGTGACTCGTGAACTGAATGGAATTGCTTTTGCGAAAACCGATGATATCGCAATAGCGATTCTAGTTCCATTATTATTATTCTTTGCACTTTTTTTGTGGCCGCTGTTGCGGCATGATTAGAAGTGCTACAAATATGAAAATTTCCATGCATACTCACATGTATCTGAAGTTGTGCACCATTAAGTTTGTTTTTTATTTTAGTACTAAGTTTTGCCGCTAGGTGGCGTTTAGCATCAAAACATATAATTGCCGATAACTCTGTCATTTGACATTTTATTTGTATGCAGTTTTTTGCATTCTGTTCTCTGTCAACTGCCCCTTTAAATATGATGAGTGGCAATATCCATATCTTTGAAAATTTTGAGCTAGTAGAGGTTGAATGTTTGAATCTTTGAAAAAATCTGGCAAATTAGGGTGTGTCCACGAAAAACATGCCCATTTTTGTTAGAGATTAGATACGCTCATTCTGTTTTTTGAAATTGATTCCGAAGATCTTTGCGCACAAAATATATGGGGTGGCGATTTCAGAAAATGCATAAAATGGCTTTCAATAAGCGGTCAAAGTGCACTAAAATATGGAGGAATTTTTTTTTGAGAATAGGCATTTTTTTAGTTTTTTGATGATTCTGCCATTATTTTTTAATCAATCTTTATGAAATTTTCACAGATTGTATTGTTTGTTGTTTCAAAGGACTTCGCAGTTTCAAAATTTCAAAAAATGCAAAGGTCAAGGTCATATTGCGATTATTGGTTTTTTCTTTGACCTTAAATATCTCAAAATCTAAAAATATTTTATCGAAAGAATATGAGTAAAATCAAAAGCCTCTAAAGAGTACTTTTTGAAGAAATTTAGTTTTTTCAGATCGGGGTTGATTTGGTTGTTTGGTGGCAGTTTGAAGTTTGGTCATACTTTGAACTGATTTCAAAGCCTTTAAAGTTTAAATGTGTGATATATTTTGTCATCATTGGAAAAAAGAATGTCTTACCTCGTCAACAAAAAAAGAATTTTGCAAATCTGTCGAGAATTGATGAATTTATAGAGAATTTAAATACATGACCCAGAATAAAAACTGAGAAAATTTGACAGAATGTGCTTCACTGGATACCTATGTTCTATAATTAGAACTCTGCTCTGCTATCTTTGCTCTTTAAGTTGGGATGTAACAGGTCATGAATGTATGTGTAAAACTAGCCTACTATCTCACTTCCATTGTAGCAGGTAATTTAGTTATGCATCAACCCATCAGAGGTTTTACACACATAGCTACTGTATTGGTTAAAGACTCCCTGCAGTGATGACCAGATATTAACAGGTCTGATCACAGCAGATGGGGGCCTGGCTCAGTGGGACATCACATTCCTTTGGAGATGCCTTTAATTTAAGTTTTGGTCACAGCTGAATTCACCAATGAAGAAAATCACTAAGATATATAAAGCATTTTGCATTTTGTTGTTTTTCTGGTATTTTAACTTGGCTGATCAGGTTTGAAACTGTTGATCATCACGAAAACCGGTGCATTTGCAGTATGCAAATCTAGTTATATTGTTTATAATTTACTCAACACCAAACTGGTTTTTGGTACTATCCTTGGTGGCCTAGTTGTTAGAGCGTCCACCTTGGAAGCGGAGGTCATGGGTTTGATCCCTGGCTGCGACATACCAAAGTCATCAAAAATGGTACTGGTATAGCTCCCTTGTTTGGCACTCAGCATATAAGGGTAGTTTCAGGATTGGTTGGCCTAGTGTCAGGACACGGTTTGCACAGGTCTTGAAAAACCCTTGAATTTGATGTCTGTCTTGAAAAACCCTTGAAAATCACATTTTGCCTTATAAACCCTTGAAAACGCTTAAAATTTACTGAAAGGTCTTGAAATTCTCTTGAATCTGAAATTTCAATATTGATCATAAAAAAATGTTTATCAAGTTGTTGAAAAATCAAGGTTTATCCCTTTAATGCCTTAAGTTGCTGTTTATGTAAGTCCTTAATTTTGAATTTTAAGACCTTAAAAAAACCTTGAAAAACCCTTAAATTTTGCTTCAGAAAATTTGTATGAACTATACAAGAAAATGTGACTGGGAGTGGCATCTTGCCACATTTCTGCAGCGTGATACTGCAGTGTGGCAGCACTATATCTGTCTCAAGTAGACATCGCCTCCTAATGACTGAAATACTCTAGGTAGGACGTTAAACCCAACCCAACAACAACTTTCTATGAAATCCATTTCTCTTTAAGACATGATACACACATCACATTAACTGACCATGATATGACTATGATTCTCCAAAACACAAGTATCACAGCACATTATCAGACCATGATTTTACCATTTTTAGCTCACCTGAGCACAACATGCTCAAGGTGAGCTTTTGTGATTGATCGCCCTTCGCTCGGAGTGCGACGTGGGTCTTGCGTCGTCATCAATTTGGCTTGTTAACACTCAAGAGGCCATATTTTTAGGCCAATCTTCATGAAACTTGTTCAGAATGTTTGTCTCTATAAAATCTTGGACAAGTTCGAAATTGGGTCATGTGGGGTCAAAAAGTAGGTCATGAGGTCAAATCTTAGAGAAACCTTGTTAACACTCTAGAGGCCACATTTTTGGCTCAATCTTCATGAAACTTGGTCAGAATGTTTTTCTCCATAAAATCTTGGACAAGTTCGATTTTGGGACATGTGGGGTCAAAAAGTAGGTCATGAGGTCAAATCTTAGAAAAACCTTATTAACACTTTAGAGACCACATTTTAGGCCTTATCTTCAAGAAACTTGGTCGGATTGTCTGTTCTCATATATCTTGGACAAGTTCGAATTTGGGTCATGTGGGGGTCAAAAAGTAGGTCCATATGAAAAGTCCAACATATGTTGCTCATTTATAATCAGGTGAGCGATTCAGGGCCATCATGGCCCTCTTGTTTGTATTTTAGACTTATTACACACCTGACCATGATAAGACCATGGTTTATATTAGACTATTACAGCACATCTGACCATGATAAGACTTCTTGATATGACAATGATTTGACCATGGTTTATATTTCAGACTGTGTCATCCTGGCCCATGTCCTGAGTGTCAGGCGACTGTAACAAAGTCATGTGACTGCGGCAAAACAAGGTACATAGTCAACACTAACTAGTCACTAATTTTGGAGGAAAAAAAATGACTTATTTCTCAAAATGTGAAAACTTGATTCTACAAAAGATGATATGACTCTTTTTATACCTTATAAATTACATATATATTCTGCCAATACATTTATATACATATAATTCTAGTTTTTGACACCTTTTTCCATAACATTCCATCCTCCAATGAAACTTTTGAAACTGAAAACCTTACACATCAAGTCAAATTTGTGAAGATAGTAATTTTTGGTCATTGGGAATTGGTCCAACAAAACCGATATTTTTTTAAACATTAACACTGAAACTTCATCTTACTGTATACTTAACAACAAGTTGGTCAGAGGTGTGTAGTTTATACCAGTAAAACATGGTCCAAAGCAGCTTGTGGTTTGAACTGTTAAAAGGACAAATAATGTTGTTATTTCAGTGGTTTCCGTGTAACGAAAATGAACAAGTAAAAATTTTCAATGATTTTTTCGTTACTGATAATTAATTGTTTAACCCTTTCCTTCATAGAGGACACCATGAAAAGACCTATGCGAACAGCATAAAACCAGATCAGCCTGCGAGTAACTTGCAGGCTGATCAGGTTTTATGCTGTTCGCTGCTCCTCAGTGGTCTGGAAATGAGGATTTTGTAATTAAATTTGGTAAGGTTTAACTGTGGTTTTCTGCAGATCAGGCTTTATGTGGTACCTATTGAGTGCGTCAAAATGAGTCTATATGAGGAAAAGGGTTAACAACATCAAAAGCCTGTGTTGTTATGATAGAAATGTATCAATTTCTATTTAAATATTAGAAAATACAATTTAATTTGAAAATATTCACTTGTTACCAAAATTTACCTTGGAAGGAAATAAAAAATGGCTGACAGCGACAAGCATGAATTTGACACAAGTCGTTGAATATTTTGCATGGTATATTGTGGTACTTACCACGGTATTTCCCTAAAAAACACGTTATACCATGGTACAGTTACAACCCGTGGTTCCCAGCTCTAAAGATAGAGTAGTTCCATACATAGATATCATGAATATTGAAACACATTTTGAATATCTGGTACCTCAGCCAGTTGCGGGTGCAATACTGTATTATATCTTCTGGCAGACAAACAGCCAAGTGTTCCCAGTCAACCGTGATCAAGTGTGACGCTGTATGTGAGAGACAGCTGAATTGTGGGAAACACTTCTGTAGCGCTAGATGTCACTCAGGGTCATGCGAGAAATGTGAAGTCACTCTCACACAAGGTAATGTCACACATGTATATATATATGTTAATCATCTCGTGAAAACTAATAAAGAATGACCAGTTATAAACATGATGAGTGTGTAATTCCAGAGAAAAAAGATAGGCATAACTATAGTAGCCCTTCACAGGAATGGATTCCATAAAGGAATTGCATATATGTCCTGTCACATTGGCCCTGTCACATTACCTTATGTCACTTCAGGCTGTGTCCGACACTGACATTACAGTAAGAGAGAGTAGTGATGTGAGGGTAGTAATCACTTTTACTGACAGTTGTAGTAGTTAGTGAAGGATTATAATTCATTAATTGAGCTGCATTTTATATAGGACAGTTTTCGGAGTATAAATTAACTTTAGCAATAAGCTCTATCTCTCAAGATTTATGTTAATTGATGAAGATCACAAGACATGATTATAGGTGCACTGAAGCTATGCTGTTTGTTTCAGTGTGTTACGGGAAACACGCTCAACGGGAGGTAGTCTGTGGGAGCGAAGAATCCTTTAATGAGTCGTACAGTTGTGCCGTCATCTGTGGCAGGTAGAGAAAGAGGATGTTTGTCTGTGTCTCATTCTTATTACACCCACGCTTCAATGAAGTGGGATTTTTCTGGGAATCACATTTGTTGTGCATCGTCGTGTCCTATTCTATCATTTCACATCATTTCATACCCTGTCTTACACTTGCTTTAAGACGGGTTGGATGTTGGGGTATAAGAAACTGTTAGTTGTATACCTGTTTGTGAGCCTCTCTGTCTTCTTGTCAGTCTTTTACCCTGTCGTTGTCTGAGATGAACAGACATGTGTTATTGGTTCATAGGCTTAAGGTTTCAGAATCTGCCATAACCATTAATCAGAAAAATTGATGTATGATTTCATATGATTTCTTGAAAGTATGAACTATAAGGAAAATAAGAGCCATCTGTCTTCTTGACTTTACAGATGAAAAAAATGTTAGAAATAGGCCTCCTTGTATTAACTTAAGCAATCATTTATTGAATATATTTGTTGTAGTCCTTTTTAAAAAATTCCTGCACAATTCTCACCCCCAGAGTACTTGACTGTGGTAACCACACTTGTGAAGAACCCTGTCACCCTGGTGACTGTACATCCTGCCCCATGTTGCCTAGCAATGTCACTCACTGCCCTTGTGGGGCTCACACCTTGATAGACCTTTCTGCTGAGCTCAGGACCAGCTGCTTGGACCCAATACCCACTTGTACCGGGGTGTGTAATAAACCTCTCAGCTGTGGACCCCAGGGTGAGTCTTTGTGTTTCTCTGTGAAGGAGAGGCAAGTTACTTGCCGATTGCATGGAAATACTGTAGTGATAATTCATACTTAAATTAATACTAAGGTAAAAAAATTTTATTCTTGTTTTTGTAATAAAAAAAAACGAGTAATTATACCCCCGAAACGAAGTTTGGAGGGGTATATAGGAGTCACCCGATGGTCGGTCGGTCGGTTGGTCGGTCGGTCGGTCCAGGGGTCCGTTGCATTATTGGAATTCAATACAACTTCATGCAATGATCAAGCACATGGAGAGGAAGTGCAGTGCACAAGAACCATAACTCCATCTTGACTTATTACAGAGTTATTGCCCTTTGTTACTTTTCCTTGTCCGGAGTATAACTTGTAACCTTGTCCGGAGTATAAGTTGTAAAGTACTGATTGGATTTCAAAACAATTTCATACAATGGTCAAGCACAATGAGAGGAAGTGCAGTGCACAAGAACCATAACTCTATAGGAATTACAGAGTTATTGCCCTTAGTTACTTTTCCTTGTCCAAGATAACTTGAAAAGAACTGGTTGGAATTCAAAACAATTTCATACAATTGTCAACCACAATAAGAGGAAGTGCAGTGCAAAGAACCATAACTCTAGATTGTAATTACAGAGTTATTGCCCTTTGTTACTTTTCCTTGTCCATAGCATAACTTGAAAAGAACTGGTTGGAATTCAAAACAATTTCATACAATTGTCAACCACAATAAGAGGAAGTGCAGTGCACAAGAACCATAACTCTATCTATTGTAATTACAGAGTTATTGCCCTTTGTTACTTTTCCTTGTCCGGAGCTTAACTTTAAAACTACTGGTTGGAATTCAAAACAATTTCATACAATGGTCAAGCACAACCTGTGTAACCCGGTCAAAAATCTGGAAAAAAAACTAATGTAAAAATGTCTTTTTCATACTCTTCTTCTTAATCCTAATAACTTCATCATTTCTAAAGCAGTATTGCGGGGGTATTAATCACATTTAGTGATAGTTCTAGTTTCATTTGTTTACACATTATATTTATATGTAATTACTAAGGTAATGAATTATGTCACCTTAGTCATTTTCTTGAATATATTGTAGACAGGAATGCATTTCTACCTAATTAAAAAAGTTTTAATTACTAATGGTGGAATTTGAGCCTGTTCTTTCACTTGTCACGCAAGTCATTACCTTGATTTAAATTCAAACATATCTTTTTATGTAAAGAGACAAGTTTTTATAGCTTTTGTTAATCTCACTTGATGGTTCCAGCATTATTTCAGTTAATAGTCCCTTACCGGCGTTTCCATGGGAGGGGATTATAAGTTTGCCCTCTGTCTGTCTGTCCATCTGTCCCTCTTGTCAGTCAGTCCGATGTCCAGAAATTTGGAATCCACAATCCCGTGATAACTTGAAAACTGTTTAAGATATTATGAAACTTGGTATATGAATAGATGGCAGTCTGGAGATTCTTCGCGTCACTTTGTGTTTTTTTTCTCGGACCAAAGTCCTGGTTGCTATGGTTATAGAAAAATTATACACCTCACCATAGGGGGACTCATGTGTTGCGTATGTAACACCAGTTACTGTAAACATCTGGGAAGGTCTTAAAATTTCTTGCCCCAAGTGGGAATTAAAACTTAATTCCATCTGTTCCATAGTAAATGTCTGTTACTTCTGGCCTACCTTGATTTAAATAAAGAAAGAGAAGACCACACTTTTCCTATTTCAAAATTTAAGAGATTCACACATTTATGTGCATCCAGAAGTTTTCTAAGTTTTAGCTCATTTTTCAAAGATAAAAAAAATTGAGGTATTGTCCTCACTTTGATGTCATTGGTGTCATCGAGAAAATTTTAACCTGGGCCATAACTTTTAAACTATTATGCCTTCTGTCGCCAAACTTGACTTACTTGTTCACCATTACAAAGGCTACATTCTCATCAAGGGTCATAACTCAATAACTTTAAGGTCCATTTTGACCTAATTTATGTCTCCCTTTAAAAAAAAAAAAAACAAAAAAAAACACGAAATAAATAGACAAGTGTTGGCATTAGCATGCAGTGCTCTCTCTTCTTTTAATTTGATGCTTTTATTTTGTAAGATGGTAAAACTGTTTCCTTTTCTCTTCTCCGCATCCAAACCAATCACCTGCTATTTTGCAGTGAAGCATCACCAGTGTAAGAAGACATGCCACGAAGGAGAGTGTGGACAGTGTAGTGGAAAGACAGTACTGACGTGTCGATGTCTATTTATGGACAAAGAATTTCTGTGTTCAGAAATTAAGCAGGTCACAGGTAGGATACACTGGTCTCTTGGCTAACAGTACAGTGACTTACATTAATATCAAGACATAGAAGTATTTGGGCTGTTATAATATCAAATTTTTCTCCCACCTGAAAAGTTAAGTGGAAGTATGAATCACGGAAAGCAATAGCTCTTCAGGGCTACAGATAAGGTTTTAGGTCAATTGGGTATTTAATCATCAACTTTTAAGGGAATTGGGTATTCACAATTTTGATTGAGTAATGAAAATATGGTTACTCCATCAAAATTAAGTCAATTGCTTTTTTTCCTCAACTTAATTTTTGAATTGAAATAACAATACATATACTTACTTGTATATGCGTCTGCTGTTCTTTATGCAACAATGTCCATTATCAACAATTTTCATATGCAGGATTTATCATTAGCTCCTCAACAATTAAATTAAAAACATTCAATCATTTTTGATCTTCCTGATCTAAAGATTTAGCACTTTTAACTATTAAATTTAAACTCAAACTATTTACTGGTTAACATGTTAGATCAAAATAGAATTGAATGTTATCGACTATACCGCTGCCATATTTTTTTGGTTTGTAAACACAGTCCAAAACTTTGTCTAATATACCACTGACAACCTTGGTGCCGCTACAGACGTTCTCACCTTCCAGATCGTAAATTACTGCGCGACAAATGCCTGACATTTGGTTAGCATGCATGTGTTAAGTATTTGCTCAAAGTTTTTTTTGTTGTTTTTTTAACGTTTACCCATTTTTCCTGCCTTGTGTAACCACATTTGAAGCAGACGAATAGAAAAGCGTCCGATGAACGAATAAGACAGACTGGATTCATGTTTTATTTGAATGGAACCCGAAGTAGGAAATTACCGAAAATCGTTTGCTATCTATTTTTCAGATTTGCAAGTAACCAGTCATACATATACGAGTATTTGTAAACATCACTTGGTTTCATAATGTTGCATACCAGTAATTTTGGATATTTGAGTAACCTAATTTTTAATTGCTTTTTGATACGCTAGAATTTAAATGAATTGGGTTTTTACCTATTTTATTTGCGAAATAACACAAATACGCACCTTATCTGTAACCCTGGCTCTTTGTACATGAAATTTTGAAACATCTATTATATTGAAGATACTTATTGTAAGTAAATATTATTATAACCAGAGTTCTGTATAGAGAAATATTAAACTTAGAATACTGAGATATGGTTGTCAAACGACCATT
>CM037785.1:8807395-8857395 GCA_021229015.1 Solen grandis
CAAACGCTCTTTTTCCTTTGTTCTTTTTCACGTTGTCGAGCCAGATACCCTCTATCTGAAAATAATTTCTGTTTAAAGCGGGCTTCATCATCTTCTGTTTTTACCCAATTAGGGTAACCACTTGCTTCTTGTTTCAATTTCAAGTATTTGTTAATATACTGTTATAAAACATCTTTACTCCATGTGTCCCAGTGCCAGATGTGGAAGACGTCTACCAATTGGTATCCTAACTCAAGAGCTTTGGCTATTTCCACAGGGTCCAGGTACCTGTCAACATGCGTTTTGTACGAGTGTGATTGCATTTTTCACACCTCTTCCTCAGCACAGGTACGGCACAGTGTAAAGATCATTTTCTTGTTACAGTGAATAGGTAGGACTGGTAGCCACAGGTCTTGTGGTGGCAATACACGACATTTGATGAGTCCCTTGTACATTCCAATGTTGTTTATATCAATCATCTCTTGACTTAAGATGTCGGGATGTCCCACGGGGTATGCTTGTACTTGTTCACGAATGGATACAGTGAGCAAATGTCAGCATACTTAATTTCTTCCTTGGTGGTTGTATCCACTTCATGGTATAATTGAACGGCATTGGTTCGTCCACCAAACAAAGCATCCCGAGTAAAATAGGTTCTTGGAAGGAAAGAAACGGTTCACAGTATCTCTGTATTCTGGTTCAATCTTGCATTTCTGATCAAAGTCACATTCCCACATTACAACTGTGTTGTAACCTTGTTGAGACAAGTCTTTCAACCGAAAAGTTGTGGCATTGTATAACTGCTCCATAGTTTTAAGTGTGTAACCGTTCACACTGTCTCTCCTTGGGTAACATTTTGGACATCATGTGTCCAGCACCCCATGAATTCGTATACGGTGTTCGTCTCTTGTGGAATCCGTCAACGTAATAGGGTCCAATTTGTACTTCACCTCCATTTAATGCATGGCGAATGTGCTTATTCTCAATGGAAGCAGTTGTTTCTATCCAACGAATCCCTTTGATTGAGTATCGAGTTTTGTTTGGATACCCGTCATCAGAGATTACAGCCAAGATCTTTGGAGGCATTGAATTTTTACGCCAAGCTTTGTTACACACTTGAGCTAGAGTGGTCGCTTCCAGGAACGGATCAATTTGGTCACTGACCAACAGTTCTTTCCTAAACTCTCCACAACCTCGTCTCAAGATGTCCACATCTGATTTGCAGTACTTTTGCATTTCTAACTGAAAGTGAAACACAGCCTTTTGTGCCACTTTTGCATTTACCATTTCAGAAACGCTTCTCTCTTGTCAGGTTTCATACTGTCGGGTCTGTAAAAATGTACGGGAGATAGTCTCCAATGTAGTCTTGGTATTCATCCGTGTTGGCATAAAATGGAAACCATCCTTTTGCCATCTCAGTCAATCCAAACGTGTCGGGGAAATCGGACAAAGGCATGTTGAGAAAACTCAGTGAGTCGATGAATCTCACTTGATGGGCTTTCATCATTAGAATTTTGCTTCCATTCATGATCAATTTTGGTTTGGCTGTATCATGTGTCAGTAAGTGCCTCAAAATAAACTGTGCATCGTATCCTTGTGAGTTGTGAGCAATCACTGTGGTACCTTTGTGACTGGGTTGAAACAGCCATGTACAAAATTCTGACAAAGTGTTGTTACCACGAAATATTTTTTCTCTAGGCTCATCCACAGCTTCGCATTTCTGACACGGGTTTTTCATGGATTGACACATACAGTCTCCACAAGCACGTTGAGCAACACAAAAGTTTGGTATATGTTCACCCGAATCAAATCGGCACTCAAAGTCAAAGAAGATGAAAGGTACAGTCGGTGACTTCATGTTCTCTGGTTCTTTGTACGTGGGGATATAACACTGATGTTCTGCATCCACAACTTTCTTGCAATACTTGCATTTTTTAGTGCCAGGACAGAGATGGTTCTTCTTTGTACCCACAACCATTTGACCACAGGTCTTGCATTGCCATACACTTTCACAGATGTTTTTTGTAGATTTTCCTGGTTTCGCTTTGTGCTGATCAAAACATTTCTGACTATGAAATGTTCTACCACAGTGACCACATGGAAAGAATCCTTCTTTTGGGCATAGTGTCAAGGCGTAACACAGACAAATATTCTTACACCAGTGAGCTTCTCTGTTGTTATAACCGTAGTTACAGTGTTCACAGAAGTAGCTGCATCCCAGGAAACCAGTGATTGATGTAATGCAATCATAATGTTTATCATGATGATAAATGTGAATCACTTTGCTTTTGTCTGTCAGAGGTGGGTGATTGAACAACACGTCCATTTTCTCAAATTGTGGCCACACTTTGATCACATAGTCTGGATAAAGGTGGGCTTGAATCTTCTTGTATTCTTCTATACCACAAGGCTGATTTGGACTAATGCCCACACTATCTAACAATGTCTTGGCTTCTTGGCTTTGAAGAAATTTTGCAGATTGTCTCATCAAATTCCATCGCTTCTTCCAGGCTGTATCGTCCGTTTTATTGAGTTTACATATCCCTACCACAATTGATCGTGCCAAACACATACTGTCGTGAACATTGTCTATCTTTATCATACTTCGTTTGACTTTGGACATGTTCTCAATGCTTAGGTGCGATCCAAACGTTCTTTTTGTTCTTCCACCTCCCTCGGGCATAATGACATGTGTCATTTCTAACTGGAGATGCCCGTCATGAATCTCAAACTTGTGGTTGCTTTGTGATACTTTCTCTATTTCGTTCAACAGCGTATCTCCTGAAATGTGTGTTGCATTCCCGAATGGAATGTGGATACCAAATGCTAGGTCAGGATGATTTATGGAGATACGAATTTGATCGTTGTCATTGACCCGTGCTTCTCTGTATAACTGTTTCACCATGTCATTGAAAAGTTGATGTGTAAATTCAAACGGTTTTTTATATCTTTCAAATGTAACATCGTACACGTGGCCATTCGTTTTAAACTTTCTTGAAGTTCTCTGTGACCGTGGCTGTATGGAATAATATTCCCGTATATCACTCTTGGTCTTTTTTGCAGGTGGCTCATCATCGCTGCTTTCTTCACTACTCGACATCGTTGTGATTATAAGTAAGTGAACAAAGCTTTTTTATACATCTAAGCTCCGCCCACCTGATCTCAGGCCTATAAAGTGCGGTGTGACCCGTCCACTTCATCACTCTCAACCTGATTCAGACTGCTCTGTTCAGAATGACCTGCAATACATTCGAGTTCTGGGTGAAAGGACAACTACAAGCTATCAGTGACAAGCTGATCAGACTAGAAACAGAAAGACAAGTGACATGCTACCGCTGTCAGGAAAAGGGGCATTATGCATCGGCATGTACGAAGAAAGCACCTCAAACAGTACGGGTGTGCTACCGTTGTCATGAACCGGGACATTTTGTTTCTAATTGCCCAAAACCTACAGTGTGCTACAGTTGTCACGAACTAGGCCACTTTGCATCCGCTTGTCCTAAGAAAGGGATGAATAGTACTGTACCTACAGTAAACGCACAGGTGGACAGTGAAATGCAGAAAATGGACGTAGTTGAGACAGTGCCACAGACGGACAGTGATGTTGAGCTACTAGAGGCTGCCTCTGAGTTGGAGAAACCTACCGTAAAACCCAAGAAACGCAAGAGAAGCGTCAACACATGCATCGTGTGTCCTGAGGCTCACCCATCAACAAGCAATACAGAGTGTAACCGACCAGCTAAGAAGCGAAAAATGACATTTGAACACTAGACTTGAAAAAAACAAAAGTTGTGTTATGTTCATTATTTGCTGTATGACGCACGTTTAATTCATTGTTACTGTATGACACATGTTTGTTGTTAAACACAATAAAAAAATCATATGACAATTGTATTAGTTATCCTTTCTACATCATTGTAATGGTCCTGAAAAGGACCGTTATTTATCGAGAAGTGTCTAGCACTCACTCAAATACAAATACCGCCAGTAATGCCTGCTGGCTTCTGGATATGCCAGGTAAAACCCTGACAAATCTGGGTACAATGGCAAAGGGGTAAACTCGGGTACAAGTTGACACCCTCTTCCTTTATACCCTCTTCCTTGACTTCTACTTTCTTCTCCTTTCGTAACGCCTTCCTTGCACGTCGGAATAACTTACGAAGGAAATTCATGGTGAAGAATGAATACATACACAGCATTACACAATTTATAGTCAAGAAAAAGTAGGTTAGTTGGTCAATCCACCCCAAAATGTCAAGGCCGAAGACAATGCTATCTAACTCAGGTCAAGGTCGAACTTGATTTATTGGATGAAAAAATAACGTTCTTGGTGTGCGCCAACACAAGAAAGTAGGTCAATCCGGTACTATAAAACAGTGCACATACTCTATACTTTATTATTCATGATTGAAACATGAGACCGTACACACGTAGGTCCACCCCAGACTTACTAAAA
The DNA here is from genome assembly GCA_021229015.1 of Solen grandis. Lineage (NCBI taxonomy): Eukaryota > Metazoa > Mollusca > Bivalvia > Adapedonta > Solenidae > Solen > Solen grandis. Next base: position 8,811,831 of record CM037785.1, read on the forward strand.
TTGTTCCTCGACAGTCCCAGCTATGAGGAACAAGAGAGCGACCCAGACAGCTATCACGATCAAGTTGATGTGTATGATCTATATGTCACTCTTACAAAAAGGGGTGATCTCCCTAATTACCTGTCAGTTACCTTTGAAGATGTACCATCTACCCTACTACAGGGATCGGGAGACAGCCTGAACTTCATAGGTGACAAGGATCTAACCCGTTGTCATTTGCATCTCCTTGCAGGATGGATGAAGAGATATGTCATGGGATGGGACTGTCAAACGTGTGGTATAGACCACAATATGTGATGGGACTGTACAACATGTGGTATGGACCACAATTCATAAAACGGCCCTTTTCAGGGCCAACCCAAATGTCTCGAAAGGACATTTTTACAATTGTCATTTTTACAATTTTACATAAATCTGTTTTCATATAGAGTACCATTCGGTACTATAGATTCTGTTTTCATATAGAGTACCATTCGGTACTATAGATTCTGTTTTCATATAGAGTACCATTCGGTACTATAGATTCGGTACCATAAGTACCAAAAAAAAATAAAAAATTTATGGTACCACGGTACCATAAAAAAAAAAAAATTATGGTACCTTGGTACCATAGTGCCACCCTATACTACTACTGATGAAATTCGCCCTTACGTATTTAAGATTCACTTAGCACTAAGAATTATTGGCGGAATTCAACCCTGTTCTCTTAGACATATTGAACATAAATGAGAGATTAAGTCCACCCTATGTTCAAGCTAATAAGCGAAAGAAGTCTACAGAGTTGAAAATAATATCAACATATATACAGAAGATGATGGTTTATTATTTCCGGAGCCACATCAGTTTACAAAATACTTCTCTGGTAGAATCATTTCGAGTGAGATTATTGTGGGTTTTAAACTTATTTATTTTACGTCGATTGGGAAACAAGTTCTTATAACTTATACTAATCCCTCTCGACGGTTCCTGGGTTGGACCAGTACTTTGCGCCCGGGAAGGTCATGAATAATTCTTGCCTCCAACGGGGTTCGAACCCACAACCTTCGGATCCGTAATCGGATACGTTACCACTGTACCACGGCGCCCTCATTATTGTGAAAGGGGCCGATATAGTCAAACCTGTCTTAAGCGGTCAGTCAAGGGAACAAGAACACGAGACCGCATAACAGAGGTGGTCGCTAAATGAAGGTTAAACATATAACAAAATGCTAGTTTGGTAAATTTAAAACTTACCGCTAAATGCAGGTTGGCCGCTTAATACAGCTGACCGCTAATACGGTGATTTTCTGTATGAATTCCTTTTGCGTCACAGTATAGATATAAAAAGTTCCCTTCAAGAAAATAGAGTTCTCCCTTCAGGAAGAAATAGAGTACAATACTGTTTGAATTTCAAATATAAATTTGATAGAGTTCAGAAAATGTTCATTCCGTGACTGCTTGTATTTAGTTCTGGAAGGTTTATTTATTGAAATTTATTTAGACATTTCAATTCAACACGTCCGTGATGATAAAGCCACGGTGAAGTTTCAGCTCCATTGTCATGCTCGCTGGTACTGCAGTGTCTAGACTCGCTAATTAATGCTCTTTACGAGGTGAACGCAAGTCTTATTTCGAGCAATAGAAACCTTAGGGTAATATTAGGATTAAACACTCGGTTTTGATTATCAATCTCAAGACAAAGATAAAACATCTGCATAATTGAAGAGGCCGTAGACCTAGTCAAATAAGAAAACAGAAGATACTGTAAAGATAACCATGAATTATTATTGTATACGGTGGTTAAATTTCCACTCTACTCTATCCTACATTGAACATAATCCATATCTATTCTCATTTAATTATTCCTTAAATTATTCAAACTAATAAATTTAATGTTATGATTGGATGTTCAAAAACATCCATGGAGATATGCATGGCATTATTTAATTTTATAAATAGATGAAATAATGGAAATAATTATACAAGTAACTTTGAAGCAAATAAAACAAACACTGATTTATATTTAGGTGGACGACATCTTTTGGCAAATTTACTTTAACTTACCCGTACCTAGCGATAATCTTTGTCTGCTCACTTAACATTCGATTTAAACTGAAACTGGTTTAAAATAGTTTATAAAAAAAAAAAATTTTATAATAAAATTTTCATAAGATTTATAGGATAACGTATATCATTTCATATATGCAATATACAAGAAGCCATTGTACCCGCAAAAAAATCATGTGATATATACTACTTTCATTATGGCCATTATTGGAAGATCATTTATTTCGGCCTAATTTATTCCAGTTGGAAGGATGACCACAGTGTCCCTCAACAACACTGAGAAGACACTCTATTTGGGCATCTTTAAGAGGATTTCATGTTTAGTCACTTCAAATGATAGTTCTAGTCATGTTTTATCTCTTCAAGTGATAGTTCTAGTCATGTTTCAGCTCTTCAAATGATAGTTCTAGTCATGTTTCATCACTTCAAGTGATAGTTCTAGTCATGTTTCAGCTCTTCAAGTGATAGTTTTAGTCATGTTTCATCTCTTTAATTGATAGTTCTAGTCATGTTAAACTCCTTAAAAGAAATCTCAGCACGTAGCTGTGTAAATGACATTGCATGGCAGTACTTCTGTCATTAAACCATTAGCAAATAGAACACGACAATGCCTGATTCTTAAATGCCATTTTTATTGCAGGTTATTGCATCTCAAAGTAAACCGGATTCAATGCTAGTTTATTTAATTTCCCCTTTTCCCTCTAAAATAGTTATAATGAGCATCTCAAGCAAGCAAGTACTATTTGAAAAACATGTTTTTCGATGGAGAGATGTGGATCTTGTGTGATAAAAGCAGATTTTACAAGGTGTGGAAGACTTTAGAAAAAAAAAAACATGTTTATAAAATAACTGTAAAACCAGTGTTAGAGAGCATGACATTTTAAGCCTCATATCCTTAAATGCCGAAATGTTTGATAAAATGATTATGAAATATTAACGTTTAAAACTTGCATGAGCTAAACGTGAATCGGGAAACATGTTGTTTCTATCATGGCATGCGCCATTACGTACAATGCTTAACTGCTGAGTTCGATGAACTAGCATTGGACAATGAATTAACAAGATGATCTTGTAGCCTATTTTTGAATCTCCTGTCTCATAAATTTCAGCCCTCTCATTCCAGCTAGATGGCTTATAGGATATGGAATGCGCATTACAATCTCATCACAGACAAAGGTACCCAGTACGTTGCTGTCCATTTTTTATGCGGCAGTTTTTCGGTCAGAGCAACGTACCGGATACCTTTGATCACAAACAAATCAAGGTATATATCAGTATGACAAATACGTTTTATGGAACAAACAGTGCATTGTTCTGTGGCAGACAATTCGGCATGTATACGTAGAATATATGTTATTGAAATACTAATATATATAGGATATTGTTGTGTAAATATAATAACGTTTCAGTGAGGTTTTTCTCGCAGACAGATTTCTCTCAAATTTTGCACATAAATACTTTAGACTATGATTTAAAAAATAGGGGGTAACCATGCTCGTTTTTCACATGTATATCTAGCTTCTTTACTAAAATGGTGAAATAACATGGCATTAAAAATGGAAAACATTCATTTCTTAATATTTGAAGAATATATCAAAATGATTTTTTAGAGATTCATATCAAAATGTGTAACTTATAATGTTTTCAATAGTTGACAGGTGAGCATACTGTTTAACTTTTAAATTCCATGTACGTAAAATAAACACAACAAAGGAATTTAAAAATACGCTCTGAATTGTGATATATAGAACAAATCTATGTATCCACTATCCGTTTCATTCTTCCACCTAGTAAAATACGATCATTTTACTTTTGATATACTGATAAGATATACAGGCAGTTTCATTGCGGGCCGGCAGGAGCCGGCACGGTTCCTGATACGGTTTTTAACTGGTGAACAGTGTCATGCATTCCTCCGTGCCTGTCTTTACAAGATGTAATTTTTTACATGAAAATAAATAAATCACTCGTGTTTTCATGAAATTGTCAATGATAATGGTTATGACATTTGTCATTATACTTTCTGATATTTTAAATTAAAATTATTAGTTTATTTTTATATTTTATCTGCGGAGTGTTATACTTACACAAAAACAAGTATACACGTACTTTCAGTTTTCGTACTTACACTTTTTCTGCTAACACTAATAATAACATTTGACTTTGGGAGTACAGATTGTAAAACAGATAATACCACATTATTATTTAAACTTTTCGTATTATTAGTAACTGTTGCTTTCTAGAAAATTAGATCTTTTATTTAGTGTTATTGTAATATGCTGAAACCACCGGTACGAAAGCAAATAGGTACGAATATCATTTACATCTCGCCATCTCAAAACGCAGTCTTTTTACATACTGGTTCCCATTGTATTAGCAAGTACCAGTAGAGCATCAACACGGATATGAAATCCCTTTCACGCAATGACGGAGAATCACTTCATCACATTATCCTTAGGCCCGATTCTTTGACGCTTGCGTCAAAAGTTTTCTTGTTATACTTTATGAATTGTTGAGTCGCCATGTCACGTTATGGTATAACGACAGTGTATTTTCTTGTGGCACAACATCACGACATTTAATGATTATACGTTGCTTCAAACGTCCAGTGTATATCTATTCTTAAGAGATAGAAAGTGTCTGTAAACGCAGACATAATCGATTAGCTTAAAATCAAAAGCCTAACTATCATAATAAAAGGCAGATCTACAGAATATAATATCCAGAACAAGTTTTCACTTCTTTAATTCACAACTAGAGAAATGCCCGCGAAATCGCGGGAATATTATTGACTGTTGGGATTCGTCTGAATAGATATAAGTTATATCATGTTCCAGTGCCCAACCATGGGTTTTAAATAAATAAACCGGTATTGGTGGCGCTTGACTTTGAAGCTGAGGGTTATGGATCTGATCCTCCTTTGGGTCGGATACGGTCTCCGTGATGAATGACCTACACTTTCTGGTAGGCATTCGTCTGCCATTGTTGATGGAGATGCGTGCTAAAGTTTCAGTACTGCCAGTATCACGGGAAATAGTTGTCAACTGAATTAGCCATTTGTTAGCATTTGATGGCATAAAATTGCGTTAAATAATTAAAAAAATTAAATATACCAAGTTTAAGACACAAAAAAGAAGCAGATATAATTAGAAAGGACTCATTGCTGTCATATGTTTAAAGGTGTGTGTTTTTAATTTCAAAGTGGGGGGATAATAGTTGCAGCATTGGAAATAATGCAGAAAGGAATAATTAATGAAAGCTATCGCTGTAAACTATAACAGTTTTAATTAAACAAATTCTACAGGAATGACAAACGAATTGAAAACAACAACAACATCACAAACCTAAGACATATGGTAACAAAAATGCACAGACTCATATATTACCTTTGAATCTGGTTCTTTTGATGCATAATAATATAAATTAAGATGGGAATTTATCATGCGAATGGGTTTCTGGTATGGAATAATTTCCAACATTTTAATAAATAACCTACTATCAGCAGATCTTAAAAAGAACATGCGTTGCAAATTAATCGGTAATTTTTAACTAAATCGGCCCAGAAAATTAACCCAAGAAAAAAAGGAATTCTACTTAAATTGTTCAAACTGTGTTTATAAAACATTATTGGAAATTGATCAAGAACAGCAGCTGCAAAGGAGCATATTTTAGTGCTTATAAAACACATCATGCGGGATTCAGCGCCTGGGTCCCAACTGTAAAGTCTGTCGTTTTCTTAATGATTGAAATCAACACCAATTCTTGCAATATTCTTGACGGCGGATTCAGCATTTCATTTTTATCAGAGTAATACAGTTCGTGCCAAGATACATTTTTAATTACACGACCCACAGTATTCTTCTGTAGCGAGTAAATAATAAAATAAACTAAAAACACTCTTTTCTAATTTAACTTTATTAAATACAGGTGTGTATAAATTGAAATGAAAACAAAAATACCATACATAAATGAAAGTTTGTTGTTTTAGATTTACTTACTTTTTACCTAAATTATACATTTAATGATTTAAACGTTATCAACTGAAGGCAAGCGAAACAGGAATATGTGACAATTGTTAACCGTCCATTGAAACAAATGGTGTTCTCAACCTTTTTGTAACGACCGTGTTCAGGCAAGGATAAAGCAGGTTTATAGCAATGGGTTTATTGGCATCGCTTGGAAATTCTATCCTAGTTTATCTGAAACAGATGTACTTTGGTTAAAGGAATGCGACATCTCTCAGCGCTATTGACATTTTGATTGGTAGCGCCGTCATGATGGCATATGGCATATAGTTGTTCGGTCAAACAGGTTCATTATCACAGAAGGTAAAAGCGGACCAATTGACATATTCTCAAATATTTTCTTTTACGGTGTCAACGAAACATAATTTAATAATATCGAATAGGATTCCTGGTTGGTCAATATTACATTGGCAAAATGATTTCTATGGCCAAGCCAATTCCAAGGTAATATCACACTTGCAGAAGATTGCTTGCAGCTAAAATCCCAGGAGCACTCCTTCATTTGCCACTGAATACTGCCTAATTTTAATCAAACGGTGAAGCAAACCGGTTTATTTTAGGTTAAGCTTAATCATGGGTGTATTCAACACTGTTAACGATATTTTGTTATTTACCATTGTAAATATTGTCTTTAATCTTAAAAATAAGTTTTTGAAGGATACACATAAGGGAATGAACTATTGACCGTTTTCTATACGTAAATCCTGTAAGAAAAAGCAACAAAAGTTTTTGTTCTTTTGTTTGTCCCTTGCGTATGTACGATTTCTTCCTTTCGTGCGAGAGCCCCGTATCAAATATGTGACCACTCGCAAAAATAATTGAGAGCTTGTACGTATTTTGCATATGTCTACGAGCACCTTCATTATTTCTACGGACTTGCACGAATAATAGGATTGAGACAACAGAATTTGTATGAAAAATATATACATAAACGTGGAAAATCACTATACCGTTACCTGATTTTAATCTTTATAAAGAATGTGGTTCGCCTTTTGATATTTTCAAGTTGCCATCAGTTCGAGAAAGCGTGTACTGAGGAACAATGTTTGATGCAAATTCAAAGGCTCATATTTCTTTTAGAAAAATGACCGAACGGTGCAATTATATTAATTAATGCATGTGTATTTCTACCTGAAATTAAAGTTTCTCTTGAAATATCATTGGGCATCAAGTCGCTAGTTTCTGAGAGAACATAAAAATATAACATATAGTGAAAACAATAAAAACTATCTGAATTATACACATTACTATTGATTACTAAAGATTTACATGATGCGGCTGCGACTGAAAATTACAAAATTCAGACACGGACAAAATGATTGAATGAGTTCAAGTTTTATGATGTATATATGTTATTATCGTTAAAAAAACAACATTGTATGATATCAGGCATGATTATTGCCGCACATTCTGGATTCTGAATATTTTAGCTTCTTTTTAGGAGGTATAAATTAGAAGAACAGGTTAAATAAGTGTTTTTATTGATATTAAATCGTTTCTGTATGGTCATTCTCTATATATTACGTCATCGTGAATTGTTATGTCTATATTTTACTAGAATACCCTCATTTGTATCACAGTAGCTGTAAATCATTTACAATTATATATTTCTTTCTTTTAGCTCATTTAATCATCAAAAATCTACAATGCTACAATTTGGTTTTATTAAAATTGACCGCGAAATGCAGGCTGACCGCTTAATAAAGATGGTTGCTAATACAGGTTCAACGGTATGTAATGACGTTGATACAAAAGAAGCATGATCTCCGGGTTTTTTTTTTTTTTTTTTGGTTTTTTTTTCGTATGTGGTGGCTGTAAAATATCGCCGATTTCAAAGTTGCATGCGAAATAGTTGACTGCCTGTGTGTGTACGAGTTATTTCTGCTACATTTTAGCATGGTAAATACGGCTGTATGTCTGACGATATCATCAATTCATACTAAATAAATTTATTGAGTTGAAATTGGGTGAAAAGGGAATAACCTAAGCTTTTAGGTTCAGAATTTATATAGTTTATTTCCGAAGCTCGTGCAAATGCAAACAGTTTTTTTAATACTCAGCAAAAAGTTCAAAGAATCAGACGGTATAAATAATGTCGGAACAACTAAATATAAATCATATGATATGATGTTACTGTAAAAGTGTGATCATCTTTGGTCTAAACATATTCTATTCGTGTAATTAGGGCGTGCTAGCCGTATGTGTTTTTTCGAACAGATTAAGTTGGAATGAAAAGTGTGTATGGTGCACTTTTCACTTCTATAGAAATATTAACACATACAAGATCATTGGGATTAATTTGAAAGCCTTAACATTGGGTAACATCTTCCCATGAGAAATAAAATTTACACGAAAAGACCAAGAAGCTTAAATATGAAAGTATTCTGTATGAAAATGAAGAAAAACGATTAAACTAAAATGGGGAAATATTGTATTAGTTTTAAGGTGTGAATGATTGAGAATAAAGTTATTTTGTTTGTTTGTTGTTTTTTTGTTGTTGTTGTTGTTTTTGTTTGTTTGTTTGTTTTTGTTTTTTTGTTGTTGGTTTTTTTTTTTTTTGGGGGGGGGGGGGGGGGTAACGTCCCACCGACAGTTTTTCAGTCATTTGGAGACGATGTCTACTTGAGTGCTGCCACACTACAATATCACGCCGTAGACATGTGGCATGATACCATACCCAGTCACATTATCCTGACACCGGACCAACAAATCCTGAGGGCCAAGCAATATGGAATTTCAGATAAAAAATGATTAAAGTTCTGGGAATATCTATTCATTGGTAGGTCTTACTCAGTTCCGAAAGGTTCACATGTTGATTTCAAAATGAATTATGTACACGTCCGTGGCACGTACATGTTTCTGCAAAGGAGATTTTCCTCCATTTACATGCTCTTTGATATCGCTCAATTCTGTTTACTGTGGTGACTCACTGCTACTTCATCTCGAAATAGAATGCATTTTCCAAAGTGGCCGCAAGTCTTATGGCAGCAAACGTGACTTCAGGATTATAATGTTGTTTAGATTTTCGGCTTTGATGATCAGTCTACAGACCAACATAAGCACCTGCACATTTACAGAAGCATAAGTCTTAGAAAAATAGCAAAACATAACGAACACGATAGATGGAAAATGAATTTATAAAACATGTGATTTTTTTTAAATGTAAGTATAGAATCTCAATGTTCAATTTCCACTCTATGGCGCATTGAACATAATATCAAAATCTGCTCTCATTTTAATACATTTTAAATACTCAAATTATTACATTAACTGTTCCGAAAGTAATCCGTAGAGATATTTTTTTCATGCGTTATTTCGTATGAGTAAATGGAAGACGAATTTAAATCATTTTACTCGTTTCAAGTAAGCGAATACTTCGATAGTATATCTATAACAGTCCATTTAATCCAAACTTTCCAGTAATTCTCTATAAATTAGGTAATACCACGTGATGTATGACGTCATATATCACGTGGTATGGCCACACGGTGAATGCTCACTTAAGAAATCAATATGTTACGAGATAGCGAAAAAAAAAACTGGTATATAGTTTATGCGGGTAGAAAATGCAGTTTTCAAGAAACTTATATTTGAACAACATTATTAATAGACTGCAACGTTTTGGTCCATTAAATGTACATGCACTTTGAAAAGATAATATACATGTATTCAGCGATTTTGTCTAATCGTAGATATCTTACCCTTTACCACTAAACATTTATTTTGACCCAATTTGACGCAAGGACTTCACTGATCACAACCCATTTAACTTATCCGATTATTTGGAAACATTGCGGTGGTAAACTAAAGCATACACCTTAAACCATTACCCGATGGATAGCCATGTACATATTTATAACTGTATAAATATTAATTTACTGAACTTTAAATGAGTTTATAAAAAATGGATTTTTCTGTGCCATGTAAGCTGTGTGGAACCTGAGCTACTATATTGTATGAGCAAACAGAGAAAAACCTAATCAGAATGCCCCTCCTGGGGGCTGTCTGGTCTTCATTTACTCTTTTTGCCAATGCGTCATTAAATCAGGTCGTTCTCTAAATTACTGAAATAAACACAACTTGCAGCGAATTTCAGACATTTTACGTGTTTCCTGACGTTTTGATTTCCAGTATTAGTCTTTGACATATCTTATTTTCTATGCGAAGATGTATTAATTACTCAATGTGTGTGTGTGTGTGTGTGGTGTGTGTGTGTGTGTGTGTGTGAATAAAATTGTATTAGATGTTTATGCCCGTAGTATCTTCCGCTGTTCTTTCTCTGACCGATTGGGTTTTGGCCGCACACTTCTAATGTCGCTGTATATTACTACAGCATGTCTTCCGTTCTTGGCGCCTGGAATATAAAGTTGTTCCCCGAACGGTTGACTTGGATGGTATTACAGGTAGAAGAGTTATGTCACTTGTCTACGGCATATCATTTCCTTCTTTAATGATGTCAGATATGCCTTCAAACTATTCATGAAGTGTAGCATTTGGCTTGGTTTTCTTTTTTCAAACTAATGGAGATTTGATATATTCGTTGAACATTTTGTTGTTTTTTACACCCATTCTGCAGGTAAGATATACGTTTTGTTGTTTTGAAAACATAAATCAAACGTACAGTATGTGACGCGCGTGCTATTTTCGACCGTGATATATTCGGTCGAATTTTTATTCGTAAGATATATACGTTCCGTGACGCACACGGTTCAACACGGTCCTACACTTACATTACGTAAAAGTTGGAATGGAATATTACTCACCTCAAGTGATAGTTCTACTTATGTTAAACTCTTTTCAAGAATAGAAGTCTAAGTACGTAGCCGTTTTGACGACATTGCATCGAAACAATCCTTTTAAACCAAGGGCAAATAAAACACAGCGATGTTGGATTCTTAAATGTCATTTCCACTGCAGTGCGAAGAAAAGCGGATCCCAACTAAATTTAAATCCCAGTTTTCTTACTCCGAAAAGGTTTTATGGGCATATCAAGCAAGCAAGTAAGTTAAATACAAGTGATTCCGGCGAAGTGATGTAATAATTGCAGATTTCGTTTCGCCTAGAAATATAATTGAATGTTACACGGCGTAGAGGAAATTAAAAAAGTCCAATATTTTGTGTTTTTAAAAGGACTCTAAAACAAATTCAAGAACACAACTTAAGCCTCTTTGTTTAAAACGCTGAAACGTTAAATAAAAATAATTATGGAAAATATAGATTTAAATCTGCATTTAAATAACATTATGTGGCTTCTCAAATTGCTGATTTTGATTTTGGTAAAAATTTTCTTTTTGAATTTCTAATTTATTTAAAGTAGAATGATAGAAGAAAGCCCAATTTTAAGATACATGTGTTAAGTATATCATTAAAAGTATATTTGCCAAATTTTGAAAGTACAAAAACGTACATTTTAGTGTTTTTATGCAGATTTGGTTAAAATTTCAATAAAAAGCAGTTTTAGTTAAAAAACAAACCTGGTGAGGTATGTCTTTTTATACATTTTCAGAACATCCTGAAAAAATAAAGGAAATCTGTCCGTTGAAATGTATTTTTATTTAGAAAAATATATATAAAAAATCACAGTTTTGGGATAGTTTTTGTATACATTTTGGTCCGGGCACAAATGAGATTTAGTACCCGTTTTGTATTTTCAATGCATATTTGACAGTATATCCACCTGTAACTTATAGAATACATTATAAGTTACAAATGATGATAAAAATATTTTAAAAATATCATTTTAATATGCTGTTACAGTATTTAGAATTGAAATCTTTCTTAATTTTTAACGCCATGTTTTTTCAACAAATTTTAGCAAATAATGATGCTCTACCATAAGCTTAATCTCTAAAACAAGCATGGCGACCCCCTATTTTTAATTCATATATCTTTTAGTTAAGGTCTAAAGTACTTATATGCATTTTTTAGAAAAATATGTCCGTTAAAAAAAAACAACTCTCAAACGCCTTTAATATGTATTTTGTTTTCCATCAAATTGCATTATCAAACAAATATTGAATAAATCATTTATCCGATACACATACTTATATATTTAAACTGTTAAATACAAAAAGGCATGTGCCACGTGTTAACCCTTTCACTCATAGAGGAAACCATGAAAATACCTATGCGAACTCGCAGGCTGATCAGGTTTTATGCTGTTCGCTGCTCCTCAGTGGTCTGGTAATGAGGATTTTAAAATTAAATTTGGTAATGTTTAACTGTGGTTTTTTGCAGATCAGGCTTTATGTGGTACCTATTGAGTGCGTCAAAATGTGTCTATATGAGGGAAAAGGGTTATACAATAACACTATAATACATGTGCCTGCAGTTTAGTTTTGTTACCTTTCTACTGAGAGAAAAACATTCTGAAAGCAAAAGAAGAAGAATATCATATTCGTCAAGTTAAGACGGCTTCCTTTATCTAATTGTTTACACACAGTGGTTGATAAACTTAAAGGATTAATTGTGTCTGCACATTAAAAAAAAACTGTGCCAGACACTATCAAAAGAGAGTGAGTATTTGACCAAATAATAAAACGATAAAATACGACGAAAAATCATAAATATTGATTAGCAAACTGAGATGCGTTTTTCAATTTACATGTAAGACTTCATTATAATGCTCAGCATTTTGTAGAATATCTTCAAAATGTTAAGTATTGAAACCTTTGAAATGATAATTGGGAATACGGGATAAATCTTCCAGCGAAGATAACATGATTCAATTTGAGATCATTCTAGTTGATGTTATTCATGTGCTTTATTCCCATTAAAAGAGATATGCGAGCATGGTTTTTGAAGGGGAAAGGCAATACTTAGGGAATAACCAAATATAAATTGTTTGAAATATCCTCCATCGAACCCCGAGTCTGAGAGAGTATTTGGCAATTGTTTGCCGTTGTTCTACCTCCGTTCTACTTCTTTCATTTTTTTTTCTATTTTGAAATGTGTAGTTATTACAACTTATTTGAACATTTTAAAACAAAATAGCTATGTCGCTTATTGCAGCAAAACTGTATGAGTCACGGTCTCGAGAATGTTTACCAACATGCAATTAAGTACTCTTTTTTGTCTGCTCCATGGTGTCCAAGTTGTGTCCCTTGTCACAAAACTACATAAATGTTAAGTTGGGCACCCGATGTTATTTTTGTTTTTTCAAAATGTAAAGAATTATGGCACCATAGAATTGGATTTTCGTTGCTGTTTCGCCTAATATGTGCAGGATTATGGCCCTTGATTTAATTGTGTGCGGATATATACAAAACTTAATGAGTTACAAAATGTAATAAAAATGTTAACCAACATGTGAAGTCTTCATCTTCAGAATATGGTTTGTGCTTTCATCGTATTGTATAATCAAGCATTGCCCCAGGAGACTTCAAGTCGACAGATTGGTGCTGCGGTATTTCAAATACTTGATGACATTGAAACAAGATCCAAAGGCATAAAGTATTGTCAATTGTATGTGCCTGCCAAATGGGCGCCGATGGTAAGAATTGATATTTTTCAATCTGAAAATATATGTAATTCAAAGTAAGGCTTTAATTTGAATGCATAGTTTGGGGAAATATATTGAGGAATATCTCTCAAATCGTAAATGGAAACCTTCCCATTATATAATAATTCAATTCCATGGTTCCAAAGTAATTCAGCTTGTGTTAGGACTAGGGATCCACAGTATAAAGCAACTTGTCATACTAATATAAAGCGAAAATATTTCGTGTCAAGAGGGGACTGTACGTTTGCCCTCTTCCTTTTGTCTGCCCGTTCGTCCGACTGTCAGATCAAAATTCTGGTGGAGATGGTAATGGAAAGAGCCAAATTGTGCATAACCGGTAGAAGACTTGTGTGTTGCAAGCAACAACAGCGACTTGTTTAATTTTCCAACAACCTCCGGTATAATTTGAGAATATATTAAAACCATTTTTAGTCGGCAGCTTGCCGTCTTTAGTAGCTAGAATCGCTTACCAGTCATCGCTGACCTTGCTAATTTGCATATTTTCCATGACACTTTTAACTGTACCTCTCCGCGCTTAGTGCGGATCTACGCAATGCGATTCTGCACTTACGAATACGAATGGAATATCTTACGCAGACCTTTTATTCATAACCGTAACCGTTATTCATATGCTGTTGTTTGTAAACTTGTAAACGTGTTTTTTTAAATTATTTTTTTGCTCTGTAAACACCCATTTTAAGCGTGAACAATATATCCGTGACACTTATAAATCAGAACAGCAACCCATTTTACATACTTGAAGATCTACTCCTGCAAAAAGATAAAAAAAAGTAGCGCTTCGAATATCTGTAATTAAGCTTAAGTAGTTCACGCGTAATATTGCATAAAAGCGAGTTAGGTTTCTCCCAGAGCATTTCTTAACGTAGAAATAGAAACAAATAGTAGATAGTGTATATAAATCGGGTCCTAGGGATGGACACACTTCTGAAGTTCATACAGTCACTTTCATGACCATAATTCCGGATTTTTTTTTTGTAACAAATAGGAGTTGCGTATTCGATTGCCTTACTACGACTATAGTTGCAGGATGTATTGTTGGAGTTTTTGCGTCTAGTTGGGCTTTTGCCTCTATTGTATCAATAATTAAGAATCACAGCTTTTTTCCTGTTAATCCGGCTGCCGTCTCTCAGAGCATTGAGCGCTTTGATTAATTTATTTGTAGCTTCTGTTATAATAAAATAACCTTGCCACATTTCCTTAATAATAATTGCTTATCATTTGTCAAAGGTATCTTCTATACCTTTCTTCGGGCAGATATACCAGCCTTGTCATCATATGAGTTTTCTTAGGCGACACGTAACAAAGTGACATGTATAAGCTGTGAAACGATCCAGATTTTTTTATTTTTTTTGGGGGGGGGGGGGGGGGGGGGGCAAAGACCGGTCCCAAATTAAGACACGAAACTGAATACCTTGTTTTCCTGTAAAAATATGTACCTATTAATGAAATAACAAATAACTGACACGACGGACAAACGACAACAACTGGAATACGCTGACACAAGTTGGACGTATTAGAGCAAGACAATTAAAAGACTACAAACTAGTTATAAGAACCGTAAACACGGTGCATAACCATACCTTATCGGCCGGCAGGCTCTCTGCGGAAACCGCTTTTTCGGCAGGATCTCTGCGGAAAATCGCTTTTTCGGCAGGCTCTCTGCGGAAACCGCTTCATCGGCAGGCTCTCTGCGTTCGCACCGGTCATTCTCTGCCATAAACACTAGCAAACGCTGGGTGGAAGGGAAAGAAACAGACCAATGGTCACTTTTCAAAGGTGAGTTGCTCAATATTAAGTATTGTACGGAATATTAGAGTATCTTAGCTATGTATATGCGTGTAAACTTTTCAATTATCAGCGACTGCGACCCGAAACTCGGCCGAACAGTTTAGTGATGTACCAACATGGAACACAACCTCGGCACTTTCTACAGGCTTCAGCCGGTTATTGCTTTGATTATGTCTATAATATGACCATCGAATGTATTCTTTTAAGTATATTCTTCAAGAAGATACCGATAAATTGGCCGATGTAAATTTCTTGAAAACCCCCTACTTTCGGTTTTGTCGTTGCACGGGAGGTCTCTCTGCATATCACTTTTTGAAGCACAGGCAGACTCTCTGCATTTACCATAAGCAGGCTCTCTGAAAGCTATGGTTTATCTTATTGTTTACGGAAAATGAATAATTTCATGGGTCCTTACCCCTAATTTGTGTTTTTAATTTCGTACTTTGCATGTAATTTTTTTGTTTTTTTTTTTTTTTTTTTTGTTTTCGTAGACAGATACAAATCTGTTAAAAGATATTGTATTAATGAATCTATTAATTTTAACTTTGTGCTAACTTTATCAGTTTTCACTTTAACATGCTTGACAAAGCGAAAGTAAATACATAAATGAATGAATGCGTCCATGGATTTAAAGTAACAATGATTATTAACTCTATTATTACTTTGTCAAAAACAAGGTCACTAGGGACGTATAATCTTATAAGCCATTTCGAAAAATTGTGATTTTCGCGTAGAACAGATACGTCACTGTTAATTTATTAAATTTACAACGGATTTACTTGTGTAATTTCAAAGTCTAAGAGTATTTATGCAGCAATGTTATATTGTTGTTTATATGTTTGACGGATTTCAGATTTTACAAGGCCTAAGAACACATTTTTTTTTAAAAAATAAATATTAATTTACATGTATTTGTATTAAATATTGACTTTAATATCACTTTCAGTTTCCGTAGCAACGCGATAGGCTTAGTTTTAGTTTTTTTGTTGTTGTTTTTTTTGTTGTTGTTTTTCAGTATGAATGAACAATATAAATGTGAGAAGAAATACCTCATATCTCACGGCAATTTGCAGCCAAAGAGTGAATGACCGGTGCGAACGCAGAGAGTCTGCCGATATAGCGATTTCCGCAGAGAGCCCGCATATATGGTAATGCACCGTGGTAAATAAATAACACAATGCATAGATCTATCCCTACGACACTTGTCATAAGGTTGAGGTATATATTTCTATTTAAAATAAAGACATCTTAACGTACACATCTATTTAACTAAAAGAACTGACTGATTTTTTGGGGTCGGATTTGGCGCCGCTTCGAAACAGCACCATGTATACAGAGTATCACGGTTATTCAGTAACCATTCATGAATTGTTTAATGTGTGTTTAAAAATAAAAAAAAATTGCAGTATGTGCAGTATCGATATTGGATAAATCTAAAAATAGTACCTTTTTTTTTTGGAACACCATATAGTGGGCTCTTCGTTTTGTCCAATTTGATATATTATGCTTTATCGACAGCAGCTATGTCATTTAGCGAATTTGTCTAAATAATACTGATATAGTGTTTCTACCTATCATGTCATAGACAGGTGTCTTGAAATCACATTTTCCTCAAACCAAATAATCCTGGAACTATTTTTATTTGCAAAGTGCCAATCATAAAGCTACTAGCATTTTTTTACGAATTTTGTATGTCGCATCTAGGGATCGAACTCACAGCCTGTGAATCCCGAGAAGAAGGATCTAAACACTAACCATCGGTTACGGTTTGGGTATTAAATATCTCAAGATAAACATGCAATGTGTAAACTCAGGTGCCACAGATCCATTTCCTATATTAAGCGACATCCCAAACTTCAACGGTTGCATCACTTGTTTGCAAACGAAAACAATTTAGAAAAGTATCGACAAAGGTTTTTGAGATTATCCCCGTTTCTGTTAACGGCTGTCTGCTGTCCACTAAAGGTGCTCGTCACAAATCTAATATTGAGTCTAATATTGTCACACCAATAACGGGCAACGGATTATACAGCCCGTGTTTAGCCTGAACATTTTGTAAGCACCATATCATAAGTGTTATGTAGCTGTCACATAGTGCCGGGTAAGCCTACCGTGTGGTAAATTCTGTATGGACGGTGGAACACGGTGAGGGCACACGGCGGGGCATTAAGCGATCGATGAACACGGTGAGGGCACAGGGCGGGGCGTTGAGCGATCGGTGAACGGTGAGGGCACAGGGCGGGGCGTTGAGCGATCGGTGAATACGGTGAGGGCACACGGCGGGGCATTAAGCGATCGATGAACACGGTGAGGGCACACGACGGGGCGTTAAGCGATCGATGAACACGGTGAGGGCACACGACGGGGCGTTAAGCGATCGATGAACACGGTGAGGGCACACGACGGGGCGTTAAGCGATCGATGAACACTGTTGTAGCCCGTTAGTGTCCGGTGAGACCCGGTGAAAGTTTTGAACATGTCCAAAACTTTCGCCGTGTGGGTACAAGCGGTGGAACATGGTAAGAACCCGGTATGAGGACGGTAAGAGAACGGAATAAGGACAGTGGGCCGGTACCACAGGGACTCGAAGTTGCATGGGGCGAATCATTTCGTACTTAGTGGTAACATTAAAATAGGAAGGGAGGACACTGTTTTGAGGCAAAATTTGGAAAAACGTGTTTATAACGAAATTCAACATTGGAAATGGACCAGGTTATGTTTTAAATGAATAAATTCAGAAAATCCTAAACGTAAATAAGGTAGTTTTTCTCTTGTAACGATAATATCGTTAATTTATTTTTCCAATCGAGCTTGACAACAGCCAGGGAAACCTATTTCCGGTTTCTTTAGAAGATAATATAAAGGTAAGTTTTTATTGGTCAATCAAAATGTAAACGAAACTGACATTTCCCGGGAAAAACTTCAATAAGTTACAGAGGTCCAGAATAGCGAACAACGCGATCGAAAATGGGCGCAGTGTAATCACTGTCGGACTAGAAGGTACAGGGAAGTCATACCTGCTTTCACAGTAATTGATTTAAATATATTGACCAATGAGCGGGTATACATTTTATTTATTAGGAAAGAAACCGAAAGTAGCCGGTCCCGGCTGTTGTCAAGCTCGATTGGGACATTAAAAACAATTGTTAGTCATTTATGAGAGTGAAAACAACACGGTAAACGACACAATTCTATAATTTTACTCATTTCAAATGCATATGGACCATTTCTTATCGTTATTTGCGAAATGCGATATTCATAAAATAGCCAAAAATAGTGTCCTCCCTTCCTATTTTAAACGCTACCATTAAGTAAGAAATGATTCGCCCCATGCAACTTCGAGCCCCTGTGGCCGGTACGAGGGCGTTATGGGACCGTTCATGGGGCGGTGACGACGTAATAACCGTGTTCATACCGGCCTCTATCCGTTTTCTCAACGTTGACTCACTATCTCATACTGGCTACCTACAGGCCCCTAACCAGTCTCTTAACGTTTAACCGGTCTCTTAACGACCTTATAACGTCCTGTTACCGTTCCATCGTCTTCATAACGTCTCCATACAGGTCTTTTACCGTGTCTTTTTCATTGCGCCCGTTTAAAACTGTGCAGACAGGTGTGTGAAGTTAGCGCGTAGATCGTAGATCGTAAATCAACACTATAACTAATTTTCTTTGTCGACCTGGGTCGTGGATCGTAGCTCAACCATTCAAATAAACCAAAATAAATGGTTGAGCTGGGTCGTAGATCGTAGCACAACCATCGAAAATGTTCATTGAATGGTTGAGCTGGGTCGTAGATCGTAGCTCAACAATTGCAAATGTTCATAGAATGGTTGAGCTGGGTCGTAGATCGTAGCTCGACCATTGAAAATGTTCATGGAATGGTTGAGCTGGGTCGTAGATCGTAGCTCAACCATTCAAATAAACCAAAATAAATGGTTAAGCTGGGTCGTATATCGTAGCTCGACCATTGAAAATGTTCATAGAATGTTCGAGCTGGGTCGTAGATCATAGCTCAACCATTCAAATAAACCAAAATAAATGATTGAGCTGGGTCGTAGATCGTAGCTCAACCATTGAAAATGTTCAAAGAATGGTCAAGCTGGGTCGTAGATCGTAGCTCAACCATTCAAATAAACCAAAATAAATTGTCGAGCTGGATGATAGATAGTAGCTCAACCATTCAAATAAACCAAAATAAATGGTTGAGCTGGATCGTAGCTCGACCATTGAAAATGTTCATGGAATGGTTGAGATGGATCGTAGATCGTAGCTCAGCCAATTATTTCAACACATAGAAGTGGTTGAGCTTTGTCCCAGGTCTCAGCTCGACAATGAACGATTTGTATGGAATATCGTTTCTTGAGCAATCAAATTCGAATATTTTGAGATGGATCTCAAATTTCATTATTTTTCTGTCTGACCTTTTGAATACACATTGATGATGATGATGAATGTGTGTGTGTGTGTGTGTGTGTGTGTGTGTGTGTGTGTGTGGACAATGTACTAGTCAAGAAATTTCCAATTTCTCTATCGGAGTTTTTATTTTCGCTTTTAAAATTGTATTATTCGTGAAAATTGGACTAGTCTGAATGTTGTTTTCGTCGTCTGGAATTCGTAATCGTTGGAAAATCGATTGTGTAGGAGATTTTTGTCTTGAAAATTGTAATCTTGTAAATATGTACTCGTCGTCGGCTAATCTGTGCTCGTCGGGAAAATTGAACTCGATTGGGAAATTTTCTTCCGTCAGGAATATAGTATTGGTCGTGAAAATTTATTGAGATTTTTTTTTTTTTTTTTTTTTTTTTTTTTTTTTTTGGAATTGTTGTACTCGCCGGTATAACTGAACTAGTTTAGAAAATATTATACATCAGGAAAATTTTATTTATCATGAAAATTGTATATTTCACGTGAGCTTGAATGTCTCGAAAAATACTGTCCTCGCGAGTATAACATTCTAGACGAAAATAACTTTCCCCACGATTTCAACATTCCTAGCAAACTTTTAAACTTTTAACCTGACGAAAACAACGTTAACGATAAATACAAAGGTGTATGTCATACCGATATACAGAATTTGATGATTTTCATAAGTGAACAATAAAGATCTTGTAAAATTGAGATTAGTTTGAACCGCCTAAACCCCGAAACCGTTGAAAATACACATGTAACTGCATACAGAAATACAATGAAAAATCTATTGTCTCAATTTTCTCACCCTGCCTAAATTTTGATTTAAATAATGTAATAACATAAGAAGAATCGCATCGTCCTTTGCAACTGTATATCAGTTATTGCAGATTTATAACGAAAAGTAAGCTTTTTTTAGCATTTTACCTAAAGATGTCAACTGAAAATTATTAAAAGGCCGATCTGTTTTGAAAAGGTTAGCATTAGCAGTAAGTAAATTCGTTTTTTTGTTGTTGTTTTTTTGTTTTTTTTTTGTTTTTTTTTGGGGGGGGGGGGTTCGTGAAAAGTCTATTGATATTATATATTAGTCTAACATTATTAACAAGTATTGTATGTAGTGTTTTAACTTTATATGAAATATATAAACAAGCAACAGGTGCATTACAATGTGCATTTATTTCAATATAAGCAAAAATGAAATGAAAACAATAGATATCATTTCCACAGAAAAAAAGGGTAACCAGGCGCAAATGAGCGCAAATACATGGCTAGAACACTTAGATTCAGTTCAGATTTTTTCAGAATAAATAACTAACAGCATGTAAAAATATATGTTGATACTCTTGAAAACATTTTTTTTTTTTGCAATGAATGAACAACACGTGTATGGTAAATACACATCTTGCATCAAAATAACATTTGACATAAAAGAGGAGGGCATGTGTCACATGTGTCACTATAAGTCTATAACGACACCATCGCTCTATATATCATTATCTGATAAAGCGTAAGCTATTTACATCAAATATATAACTTTTGAGTACTAGTTATATATAGGTCATAACTTAATATTACTTTATCATAATTAAAACTTCTTACATATGAGAGAGAAAATCAAATAATATCTGGTATTTACATCACGGAAAGGCCAAATGACATTTCTTGTCGACGTGATAATAGCAAAACAATGTTAGCTTAGAATGAAATACATGTACTTGTATCCATTAAATACCAATTATATCAACAGGCGTGAACGCATTGCTTTATACATAATGATCCGTAAAAAGCCAAAATAGAAGACTTATAGCCCTTTAATGTTTCAATCAATCACTTCACCTACTGTTCCGATACTAAACAACTCAACTACAGGTCCAATATCAAACAGCATAAATACCGGTCAGTATCAAACAACATACCTACTGGTCAGTATCAAACAACAAACCTGCTGGTCCAGTATCAAACAACAACAACATACCCACTGGTCAGTCCTACTGGTCAGTATCAATCAGCATACCTGCTGGTCAGAATCAAACAACATACCTACTGGTCAGTATCAAACGGCATACCTACCAGTCAGTATCAAAAAACATACGTACTGGTCAGTATCAATCAGCATACGTACTGGTCAGTATCAATCAGAATACCTACTGGTCAGTATAAAACAACATACCTACTGGTCAGTATCAATCAGCATACCTACTGGTCAGTATCAATCAGCATACCTACTGGTCAGTATCAAACAACATACCTACTGGTCAGTATCAAACAACATACCTACTGGTCAGTATCAAACCACACAATTACTTGTTCAATATAAAACAACAATTAGACTGAATTTGATAGTAATAGTGGTTTGAATTGTACAGAAACCTATCTACATTATCGGCATTGCTTTAGATAAAATAAAACGATATCTGTCAGAATATGTAGACCAGAGTTAGATCTTGAGGCTTTTGCATTATTGATGTATGAAACCTTCGTGCGTTGCCTTTGATGGTTATATATATATAAATTGCAAAAAAAAACCCTCGGTGAATTTATGGAACGTCGGTTTTTTCCATAAACTTAAAGCGACACTAATGCCTATACACTATTAACCCATATATATTCTGAAAGAACATAGTTTCCAGTTTCCAAAAATAGTATCTTCAAGAAAATCCATCCATAAATAAAAAAGATACAGCGATTTAAAAATCAACATCTCCGATCGGAATTCGCTCCGACAACGAAAAGATCGATCGGAACCTGTCCGTTGTCGGAAATTTCCGATCGAATTTCAACAGTCCGACCGGAGAAAAACGATCGTTTTTTCTCGATGCCTTCTTTATTTTTCAGAAACATTGGGTGGTTGTTAATTGATATCACCTGAACTTAGATTGCAAAATAATTATTGATTTTGATGACGATGATGACGTTATTTGCGTGAATTTATTCGTGTGATTAATTATAGTGTAATCGGGGTAAAAACAAAAACAGAGGTAGAGCGTCTACCGATTCTGAAGTAACATACTGTTTTTAACGGAAAACCCCCCAAACATTTTCTTATTTTTGACTTAAACAGTAACCTATTTTTACTTTTTAATGTATGTCACTGCCTCTCCTCTTCTCTCTCCCCACTTTCTCTCTTTCTCTTTTTTGTTGCATATAAAATAATGATATTTATAAAGTAGGAAAATCGATTGTTTTTCCCCGATCGCTTTCCTCCGATCGGAAAAAAACAATCGATTTTTTTCTCAATAGACCTTCAACTGATGTTATTTTTCATACGCAAGACGTTACTTAATCTCTCTCTCTCTCTCTCTCTCTCTCTCTCTCTGTTTTGTTATGAAAATATTCGCACCTTTTTTCTTTCTTTCTATCTATCTCTTGAAATTCAGTCTTGTTTCTCTCTTTCTCTCCCTCTCTCTATGCAAGAGCATTTGCGGAATTTATCCATAAATACATCAGTTATTTTTGTTAGATTCAAAACAGTAATGTTATTGTTTCTTTTGTAATTTAGTTTTCTAGATCTACAATTATGTATTTATCTTACTCTCCATTTTTTGGTCTACAAGTGTTACCAAATTCCGATTTAGATGACTCATGCTTTTGAGTCCATTTCTTATCTATAGATTTCTTTTGCTGATTGTTTACTAGAGCTTGTCAAGAATGAAACCTACTTGTCACAGGGTGAAAAAAGTGCAGCCTGGCTGAGACTCAAACACGGAGCCTACACTTACCAACTGAGCTACCAGTGGTGGCAGCTTACACATGATTCTCATCTATTGTGAGTTATTGGTACCGTGATATACTTCCCCACCAAACTGGAATTTGTCCTTGAATTTCCAAATGGATCCAGAGAACCTCACAGCACTTAAGCCATTGCTCAAATTGTGTTCCAAATGTCACAGGTTGAGAAAAATGTGCAGCCTGGCTGAAACGCTTTACTGGGACCTTTCCCAGGCGACCCTATCAGATGAGCTTCCTGGCCTCATAGACATGATTCTCTTCTGTTGTGAGTTATTGCTAATGATTCAAATGAGATGTGACAGACCACACCAGGATTTGAATCTGAGATCCTTGATCAAAGGGATGGGTAAGCTACAGGACCACATGTATGTTCCAGGTAACACCTCAGTGGACATTACCAATCTCAGATAGACAGTATGTGCTATCACTCTCCTGGGATATGATATTTATATAGTGTACCAGAGCAGGATTTGAACCCAAGATCCCTGGCTTATAAGGGGTTAAGTTAACAGACTGTTAACACAAATCTCCTTCTAATAATGGTTACCAGTACTTAAATATTTAGGCCTTTATATACGCCTTTGCATATTTTGATTTTCCTCAGGCCAGAATTCATAGAACAGCACAAATTACTATGTTCTTGACAAACCCAAGGGTGATATATTTGAGAGAAATACTCTAACCACTTGGCCACTGCAGCCGGTTTCTCTTTTTTATTGCTCTGTATACCGGTATCTAATGGCCTGACATCACAGACATGTTTGTATCATGTGATGTTGACAATATGAATTTCAGACATGATGAAATTTCCATGATTGAGATTACTTTAATGACATATTAACTTTTGAATTAACATACACTGTATTTGTTAAAACAACTTTTATAGACTGATTGATGGATTTGTAAATTCAGAGAGTATTGTGCATGTGCACCCCAAGCACTCTAAGGGGAAATCTAAATATTTTGTGCCCATAAAGACCTTGTGCACTAGAAAAAGTTCCAACAGACAGCAGATCTTTGAAAAAAAGTTTAAAAAGTGCTTTTGCAAGTTATATGGAATGATATAATACTGTTAATTAATACCTGTCCAGACTGCTTGCAAATGTTTAATATTTTTAAGTTCTGTCTTAGTGCACCTATCAATATTTTGCCCAGGAGGGGTATAGGCTACCTGACAGGGGAACTTGACTTTTTTTCTTTCATCACCAAAGAGCAATAGAAATTTGGCAAATGGATATGCTTTGCAGTTTGCACAGGATTCCGGCCTGTTGAGAACATTCTTCTGTCAAAAGTCCCATGTATGCCCCCTCCCCACAAACCCTGGGGCAAAATATTGATAGGTGCATTGGAAAAGCAGCATAACACAGGCCTATGTCATAGTCCAATAGCAATATGTTTGATGCTAAATGATTTTGGGGGAAAAAATGTTCAGCAGCCATGGGAGTCAAACACAAGACCCCTGGTATACTCTAGGAATGTGCAGTGAATTGTACTGTGACACTATATTCATATTATAAATCCTCCTTGAGCAACAGATTCAAAGAGACTGCAACATGAATTCTTTCACCTGTTTTTTCTGGTAAAAGTTGATAGTTTATATATGGCAAAGTAATGGAATGAAAGATGAATTTGCTGAAAATTTTATTGTTCTCTTTTTGTAACCTGACTGAAAAGTGAATCTTTTATAATTGTGCATACTTATATACTGTAGTTTATAGTTTTATGCAACTTGGTTCTCATTTTTGTCAGGCACTTCTGTAGAATATTCATTGAGTTTGTGCTTTGGCTATTCCATTTTGAAATTTTTTGGTTCCTGCAGTTCAGATGTATAGTGAAGCAAACTGTGCTGGACAAATTGGTGAATTTGCTTTGTTTTATGAAATGATTTCTTGTTGTATGTTGTGGTATATATTCATGATCAAAGACTGGTTACTTTCAAGCCATTGTTTACATACCATTTTTACTATTGTGATGCAACATCTTTAATTTTTGCCTCAGATGCATAGGTAAACAGAGCAGGTATCTTATGTTTGTTCATGTGCATACAACAGTGTATCGGTAAATCATATTCTAAAAAATATGTTTTCATAGACCATTTTAAGTTGGATAAATGAATACTCATCAAGTCAAAAAAAATGTAAATGAATATCTACTAGTATGAGGCACATACAGCTTTAATGGAGGAGTTCCTATGACACTTTTGTTACATGTACTTATAAACACATTTTTGATGATCTATCTCCCTCTCTATCAGGCACGCAACAAAACATACGCGCAAGTTTTACTTACTCAGTTTATTGACAACTTTTCATTTTAATGACATAACAAAATTGAAATTATAATTTTATAACAGCTTTTGTATTATATAGGTTTCTCTCTGACTTGGAACCTTAGCAAGGTTCCTATTACAGATATAAATTCCTTTTTTCCTCACCTTGGAAATCATTTGAAAGGGAAAAACTTTATGTTCATGTAATGCGCAGCTCCCAAAGTTGTTACATTGAAGTGTACCATTATGATTTTTGTAATGCATCGAAAGAGGGTCAGTGATAGACTTTTACCTTGTAGGACAACCCTCTCTATGGGGAATGAGGTTCATTTTAAAATAGTTACTTGAAGAGCCACCAACATAAAGTTTTAACAATAAGCAAAGCTACCCCCCTTCCCCCCCCCCCCCCCCACCAAAAGTTGAGGTCAAGGTCATCAATCTGATTTCGGTGTCATTGGCATTGTCGTCAGAAAAAACTTTAACCTTGGCCATAACTTCTAAACTATTAAAGCTTCTGTCATCAAACTTCACATATACTTGTTCACTATAACAAGGGGTACATTCCCATAAAGGGTCGACATAACTCTTAAGTCCATTTTGACCAATTTATCTCCTTTTTTTTTTTTAAATGTATACAGTGAAAAACTTTAACCCTGACCATAACTTCTAAACAAATAAACCATCTTCTCACATAATTGTTGTCGAGCCCGCGTGGGGAGCTTGACATAGTCATCACAATGTCCTCACGGTGTATGCGCATTATAGTGCATCAGGTCATCCAGATCTCATTGTTGGGGCTGTAACTTAGACATGGTTAGCAGGATTTCCTAATAACCTGGCAGTAATATGTATCTCAATGAGCTGAAGTGTCATGTGCAAGAATTAGGTTCCAAGTTCAGATGTCAAGGTCAAATGTCACAGAGCTGAATTTGATTGTTCAGACATGGATCACTGGATGTTCAAATAACGTGACAGTTATGTTAACGTCAATGAGGCGGAGTGCTGCATGCAAGAGTTATGTCAGCAGCTCTTAGGTCAAGGTCACACTTTGTGGTTAAAGGTCATTTGCTTGTCCGGACAATGCAGATAAATGTTTCGAACCAAGGTGTTTTGAATCTTACAGAATCATGAAATCTTGACCACAAATACACACTGACTTTTATTTTATACATTATGATGGTTAGTGTAATGTTTGTCGTAATTTAATTGACAGCATGACATTAACTAAATTTTAGGCAAAATGAGACGGTTTTAAGCTCTACAGGCCTTAAATTACTCTTTTTTTTTGGACAGATTTGCATAATATTTACTCTAAAGGCGCAGAATCAGTCCATCTGTACAACTGGCCCTTCTGGAGGACTGTCACTTCTGTTTCCGTAAAAATCATAAATGTCATGGCCTTAAAGGCATACCTGCACAAAGCAGTGATTCATGCAAAGTTTTAGAAAATTCTCATCGATAATTTTAATTTTCCTTCTTTGTCTATATAGAAAATAACTGCATTGTTCACGTTTGCCTTTAAATATCTTAGAAACAATGAATTTTCTATCAAAGTACTATGGGTGTAATTTGGAGTCCTTTAAAGGATCTTTCAAATGGCATTTAGATTTTGAAGATAAGGGTTAAATCAGTTGAGTTATGACAGAAAAAAGAAAAATTATGCTACCCCAAGTAAATCTAGCTGCTTCAATCTCAAAATTGATTTTTGTAGAAGAGAGTAAGAACATAATTTGAAGAACTATTCCTTGTTTATTTTATTTGTATTTAAATTTAAGCTTGATGCATTACTTTTATTATGTTTTGTATGTTTAAATGATCAGGTTATTATTTCAAAGTTGTTGGTGGAGAAAAAGTATTTGACATAGGCATGTTTTGCCATTTTGTTTGGGTTTGACCATTCATATTTCAAAATCCGTCAAAGATATGTCAAACATAAAGCCATCAAAATGTTGGGAATCTGAAGACCTTTCTAATGGTACCTAGGTTTTTTTTAAATAGGACCTAATATAAGCAAGTTACAGTCATGAAAAATAAGAATATCTGAATACTGGTTTTTCAAATGCCTCTGCATTTGGTCCCATGCATTTTTCCAGCTTTTTTTCTATTACATTGTAGTTATAATGTGCTGTTGTGATTTGTCCAAATGTCATATGCTCACTTTAAAGTTCAGGAAAAAATATATGTAAAAAAACTGTTTGGTAGGAACAGAACCTTTTTTTGCATGTAAAGAGGACTGGTGGTAGTTTACAGCCTTGTGGTACACCAATTTTGAGAATTATTGAGGTTTATTTTAAAGAGGGTTCCTTGAAGAGCCAGCATCATGAAATTGTAACAAGGGCAAGCTCTTTAGTTTCCTTTGATTACATTGATTTCCATTTATATGACATCATTTGACGTCAAAATTTGCATCAGCTATCAAATTAATTTGTGCTCTACAGCTTTCAATTCTGGATAGATTTTGTTCAATTTTTACAGATAATGTATTGCAAGATGATTATGTAATGAATTTTTTAAGGTTTGCTATGGTTTGCAGAGCAGAAAGCCCTATCGTTTGTTCAGACAAACGAAATTTAGTTATTGGTTTTCATTCTTCTTCATTTTGAGGTTCAAATTAAAACGGGTTTCCTATGAGCAAATATAATGAAATTTCAAAAGCAATTAACGTGACTTTGTCCCTTTTGAATGCAGTAAATTGCGTTCTTATGTGACCTCATATGACATCAGAGTTAAAATTAGCTACCAAATATTGTTCGCATTCTACAGCCATCATTTCTTCTATGTAATTTTCACAGAATGTATTCAGTACATTGTAGATGTGCGCTTCCGTATACGTTTCTTCCAGACTTGGAAAGACCAGGTTCTATGGTTGATCCAAGTTTCGAACTTTGGATCTGATAAATGATTTAAATTATTACCAAGCTTTGGATCTGAAAAAGAATTAAATTGATGCGAAGCTTCCATATAAGCTCATATTTTAACAGGATGTGTGCCTCAACATTTTCTATCGGTTTTGTAAAGATTGACGGCATTTGATATGGCGTGTTATTCGCATGAAAATTTCACTGAAAGTTCAGCATATTGTATATTGTCGCATTGTCTTAGTCAATTCTGTTTTCGGAAAATCGCAAAGGTCAATGCAATATTTTTTTTTATGTCATTTATTTCTTTGGCTCATTTATTTCTTCGGCCTTAAATATCTCAAAATCTGAAACTATTTGATATGGTTACAGAGCAGAATGCACTATCGTTTGTTCAGAACAACTGAAAATCTTGTTTCTTATCGCATTCGTTACATGTATGTTGTAAATATTTTGTTGCCATGTTCAAAACGTATCTATTTAAAATTTACATTTGTGGAGGAAATAAAGGTATATATTCATTGTATACATTTGGGTCACAAAATATCCGTCGTCCATAATGCATTTTAAGACGCGGCCTGGAGACCGGGGAAATAAATTTGATCGAGATTTACCAAATTCATATATAAATTGGTATGATAAATGTCACCCATTGTGAAAGAATATATTCCGTGACCCGTGATTTATAGTGTACGGGAAGATCTGTCGCGGGTATTAGTTACGTACTGTTACGTAATATTGAAGTTTACATCACGAGCAAGCGTTTCATTGACCCTGATCAAAATCATGCTCACATGCAAGCTTCGTCATGATCTGGGTCAGTAAAATTACAAGTGCAATCATCTTGAAGAGCAGTCTATAAATAGACTGACGTGTTGAAACATTGCGAGGTAATTTTTACCCTAGGTATTGGACGAGGTGTTCCGAATGTGTAATGGAGATCACACTCGGACTCTGGACAATTCTTTTCTAAATCAATAATATGAATTTATAACAATATTTTCCACAGATGTCACTTTTTTTCTAATCATTATGATTTAGATTTATGTAAATGCATTTAAATACTTAGAAAGTGTATGTGCCACAAAGTTCTATAAATCATTTGTGCCCATGAAAACTATAAACAAAGATGTGTGTGTGTGTGTGTGTAAATTGCAGAGATAGTTCTAGATCACTTATGAATGTTTGAATTTTGATAAAGCAGTCCCGCCGTACATAATCTTTAAAGGCATTTATAAAAAGCTGTCCTAGGTGTGAAATGGTGTCAGAACCAGTCATAATAAGGAAATGGTAGTTAAATTTATAACAGCCTTAATTGGTAATGATTAGAAGGAGTATGTTAAAATAAAGGTTTGAGTAAACTTTGCGCGTGTGTTGTATATATCGCAGGCCCGGATCCAGCGGGGGGTCTTGGCCCTGGTCATACATTTTTTAGGCTTTAAAATCCCTTGGTTACATCATAGTAGTGTTGTCTAGAGGAAATCCCCATCGTGGCCCGCCGTACTGAACCACCCGCATATAACCGCCTGATCAGTCAAGACTCCTAATGTCTTATTGCCCCCTGCTGATAATGTGTAGGTAATCCGAATCGGCAGTCGTCCATGACTGTGTGATAAGCATGTGTTTAGTTGATTGAGAGAAATTTACATGTCGTCTGTCGAGCGATCTTACAATTGGGAAAAATAGGCAATTACCAAAAGTTTGTATCAGTTAAAACTATAAAACTATTCTAGGCAAATGCAGTTTAAGAAATAGCATAAAAATAGTTAAGCTAAAAACAACAACTTAGCTGGACATTAAAATGTGATTAGCATCGAAACAATTTCACTAGAGCCCAAAGGAATAAATATTAACACGGAGCTGCATTAAACCCCTCTAGGTATTCACATCTCTGATAATAATAATAATAATAATAATAATAATAAAAATAATAATAAAACTAGAATCGCAATTAGAATTGCGATATCATCGGTTTTCGCAATTCAGTCTCATTCTTTTCAAACATTGCAATTCACGAATTGTATTACAAAAGCAAATAAATTTCTATGCGTGTGTTGATACTTAAAAATACAAAATTGCTGCTTTTATGTAAAAAGGTGCATAATATGTGATTTATTCAAAGATATAAGCTTTAATCGGACTTCGGTACAAAATTTGTTACAAAGTTTGAAGATGATTGCAAAAGAAATGTTTTTCATATACCCACACAAGTCTGCAAAGTCTATGCAAGGTTCGAACATTTAACCTTCTATAGCCAGTAGAAAAAATCAGGTTTTTGGTCCTTAGATTTATCAAATTTATCAGGCTTTCAACAAGAATATCAACTTTCTTAGTTATAACAACAAGAGTGGTCAATTGCCGTAAAACATTTTTTCTAAATTTAAGTTTTTAAAAGTAGGTCAAACTCCAAGGTCAAGGTCACAAGCCAAAAGTCATAGTTCCAAATGATAGATCTTGAATTGGGCTATCTACATGTAAAATATCTAAGCTCTATCTCTTAGAATATAAAAAATATAAGCCAGGTTAAAGGTTTGTTCACGGACGACAACGACGAAAATGACACCGGGGGTTTGACATTAGCTCTCCGGACTTTCTTCCAGATATCAAGCAAAGTGCCCCTTAGCGGAATATGATAAACAAAATTTATTTACATATTGCAATTTAGGTCTTAGAAATGCAGTAAATTAAGATGGCTGATATCTGCCATTTCTTATTTTCGTGTACTAGCCCTTAAAGGTGAAAGGGGAAATAACGCAATCATGTGTCTTTATGTCTTGGCCAAAAAAGGCGAAAGAAAGAAAACGTGCCATATTGTTGTTATTTCGACATTGGACAAAGACACGAAATCACAAAATATGCCACCTGAAATAAACTTTTGAGGTAACATACTGATTTAAGATTTTTTGATAAAGGATCAGACTTTGGACTGTTGTAATTTGATCTAATGAAGTCCGATCTTCAAAAACTAAACACCAATGGAAAGATCTCTTCACAAACTAAAACTTTTGTTCATATATTTTCTATAAAACATTTTTAGGTTTGAAGCTATTTTGTGCCGATAAAATAACAATAATCGGTATTATGACCTTGACCTTTGCATATTTTCATCGTCATTTACTATGAGTTTATTTGTATTATTTAAATGCATAAACAGTGAAAAAATGATAAGAGTGAACAAAAAAAAGTCAGTCCTGCAAAAAAGAGGAAACATTCGGCTTTACAATTGTTTGATAAAAGGATTAAACTTTTTACTGTGGTAATTTGATCAAATGAAGTCCGATCTTCAAAAACTAAACACCAATGGAAAGATCTCTTCACAAAATAAAACTTTTGTTCATATACTTTTTTTAAAATATTTTTAGATTTGGAGCTATTTTGTCAATAAAATAACAATATTTTCATATTATGCTTGATTTTTTTCTATGATTTTATTTGTTTTATAAAAATGCATAAACAGTGAAAAAATGATAAGATTGAACAAAAAATAAAGTCAGGAGCAGCAAAAAAGAAGGAAACATATGGATATACAATTGTTTGATAAGAGGATCAAACTTTGGACTGTGGTCATTTGATCAAATGAAGTCCGATCTTCAAAAACTAAACACCAATGGAAAGATCTCTTCATAGACTAAAACTTTTGTTCATATACTTTCTATAAAATATTTTTAGATTTGGAGCTATTTTGTGCCGATAAAAATAATAATAATTGGTATATGACCTTGACCTTTACATATTATGCTTGATTTTTTTTCTATGGTTTTATTTGTTTTATAAAAATGCATTAACAGTGAAAAAATGATGAAGATTGAATAAAAATTAAAATCAGGAGCTGCAAATAACCTTAAAGTCATGCTTTTAAAATGTTGATTTTTCGAAAATATTGGTTATGTTTGACCGCGAACTGTGGACAAATCATGCATTTCTCAAAATTGCCACACCATATATTTTGTGCGTATATGTCTTGCAAATCATATGCAACAAACAAAATTCCCCTGTCTCATCTCTGAATAAAATGGGGACTTTTTTCGTAGACCTACCCTCATTTCACCGTTTTTTCGAGATTCGAACATTCAACCTCCTGTAGCACGAAAGTTTTATATACGCAATTTTTTTGTAACTATCATATTTTATTAAGTTTCTAACAAGGAAACAATGCAAAAAACCGCATTTGAATCGGACCTCAAATAACAGAGTTATTAGCCTTAGTAACTTTTACAAAACGCCCCTAGCGGCAAAACTAAGACAAAAATGAAAATTTTCTCAACGTTAGGATCAAATTCAGATCATAGGACAAAAGTGGTAAAAAAATCAGAAATGTGACTTTTTTCTTTCATGGTGATATGCCGTTCACAAAAAAAGGTTAGAAAAATAATAATAAAAAAAAAAAAATAAAAACAGAAGAAGAACAATAGGTTTTCGCAAGCGATGCGAAAACTAAAAAAAAAAAAAAAAAATAAAACAGAAGAAGAACAATAGGTTTTCGCACTGCGAGGTGCGAAAACCTAATAACAAAGTTTGGAGAAAGCCGTAATGACAAAGGCAATATGCTTATCGGTCCTGGTGTACACAATTGCATCCTAAAATGCACCTCATTCTCTCAAATACGCATCGCAATTCACCTTTCAACACGGCAGTATTTCCTGCGTAGGAACGTCCGGATAGAGGGTAACCAACCCAATAACCGCCTTCTTTTCTTACTTCAACTTGCTAGATTTTCGTGTACAAGCCCTTATCCGAAAAACATGAATATCTGCCATGTTTGTTGAAGGAATCATCTGAAATTTTCAGGACTTTTTGCACACCGTAGGCTACGGCATTTCTGCAAATTTCAACTTCATACGTCAACTTGCCGATTTTATATGATTTTTTTAATAATTCTTGCTTAAATATGCATGACGTCATAATCACGTGACCAAACAAATATTCCTTGCAGTATACATCACTTCACTTTTCAGTGTCTTAATCCTGAAGAAATCATAATTTTTGACTCAAAGTTCATGAAACTACAGCGTTTCAATTTCGTTAAAAGTACACTTTTCGCCTTTCTGTCATAACTCAACCAATTCAACCCGATCTTCAAAAACTTAACATCACTGGAAAGAGCTCTTGAAGAACTAAAACTTTTGTTCATATACTTTCAATGAAATATTTGTAGTTTTGGAGCTCTTTGGGGCCGAATAAAAACACAATAATCGTAATATGACCTTGACCTTTTCATTTATTTTTTAACTTTTTAATTGTGAAGCCCTTTCAAACATAACAATACATAAATTGTGAAAATATCATGAAGAATGAACTAAAAATTAAGTCAGGAGCGACAAAAAACATGTTTTTGAAAATTTAATTTTTCCTAAAATTTAGTGAAGTTTGACCGTTTCTAGAGGACAAACCATTCATTTCTTAAATTCGCCACCCCATATATTTTGTGCGTATATGTCTTGCAAATCATTTGCAGCAAACAGAACTCTTCTATCTGATCTCTAACAAAAATGGATAGGTTTTTCGTAGACCTACCCTCATTTACGCAGTTTTTTGCGAGGTTCGAACATTCAACCTTCTAAAGCTCAAAAACTTTCAGCGACACGTACCTCAAAATCTATCATATTTTATGAGGCTATCAACAAGGAACAGAATGCAACAAACCGCATTTGAATCGGACCTCAAATAACTGAGTTATTAGCCATTTATAAATTTCATACAAAACGCCCCCTAGCGGAAAAAGTAAGACATAAATGAAAATTTTCTCAACGTTAGGATCATCTTCAAATACGTGGTAAAAACTGATTAAAATTTCATAAATGTGGCTTTTCTGATCACGGAGATTTGCCGTTAACAAAAAAGGGTTAGAAAAATAATAAAAAAAACTAGAATCGCTATCGCGATATCATCGGTTTTCGCAAAAGCAATTCCATTCAGTTCACGAGTTGCATAATTCGAAAACCATATTTCTTCGCTCACTCGCTTGTCAAATAGTACTAATAATGATATTTCAAACATTTTGTCGCAATGTTTAAACAGACATTTTACCCAGTAGAAAATTTTTGAGTATTAACTGTAAGTTATGTAGTCGCAAACTTGAAAACCTTTTTAACCGAATTCAGTTAGTGCCACGTTAGATGTGTGTGTACTTTATGATGGCGACAAACGACATTTGTAATCGATAAACAACAATTGCAAACGACACACACGAGTATAGAATGACAAACGATAATGCCACTTGACACGTGATATTATTACGAACTAATGAAATATCACATGAAGTGTTGAGTGTCGTTTCAAATTGCTGTCACCAAGGAAGTGAATGCAAAAAAAAAAAAAAAAAAAAAAAAAAAATGGCACAAAATTCAGATTTCAATTTTTTAGTTATAAAGAGTGATTTCAAGCCAAGCGCCCCATAGCGGCCAAATGAGAAACAAAATTTATTAAAATTATACTATAAGGTACCTAGCAATGCAGCAAATAGTTCAATCAAGTATACAAGTCGCACTAGTCAAACATTCTATTTCTTATAAATCACAATTTGAAGCATAAAACTGATTTACAGTTATTCCAAAAAAGGATCAAAATTTTGACTGCCGTAAAATGACCAAATCAAGTCCGATCTTCAAAAATTAAACATCACTGGAAAGACCTCTTCAAGAACTAAAACTTTTGTCCATATACTCTTAATGAAATATTTTTAGTTTTGGACCTATTTGGGTCCGAATAAAAAACACAATAATCGTAATATGACCTTGACCGCTTCATTTTTTTTAAAAGATTTTAATTGTGAGGTACTTTGAAACATAACAATACATAAGGTATGAATATATCAAGAACAATGGACAAAAAATAAGTCAAGAGCGACAAAAAACATGTTTTTGAAATTTTATATTTTCCTATATTTTAGTGAAGTTTGACCGTTTCTAGTGGACTTAACATCACTGGAAAGTGCTCTTTAAGAAATAAAACTTTTGTTAATATACTTTCAATGAAATATTTTTTGTTTTGGAGCTATTTGGAGCCAAATAAAAACACAATAATCGTAATATGCCCTTGAACTTTGCAATTTCTTTTACCTTTTTAATTGTGAGGTCCTTTCAGACATAACAATACATAACTTGTGAAAATATCATGAAGAATGAACAAAAAATAAAGTCAGGAGCGACAAAAACATGTTTTAGAAAGTTTGATTTGTCCTAAAATTTAGTGAAGTTCGACGATTTCTAGAGGACAAACCATGCATTTCTTAAATTCGCCACCCTATATATTTTGTGCGTTTATGTCTTGCAAATCATTTGCAGCAAACAGAATTCTTCTATCTGATCTCTAACAAAAATGGATAGGTTTTTCGTAGACCTACCCTCATCTGCACAGTATTTTGCGAGGTTCGAACTTTCAACCTTCCGTTAGTAGCTCAAAAGTTTTAGCTACTCATCCACTCATACCTAGAAACTATCATACTTTATTAGGCTATCAACAAGGAACACAATGCAACAAACCGCATATGGATCAGACTTCAACATTTTGAATTATAAGTAGAAAAGTGCTTTCATGCGATGCGCCCCCTAGCAGCAAAATGAGAAAAAAAATTGATTAAAATTTTACCATTAGGTACCTAGCAATGTGGCAAATAGTTCAATTAAATATACAAATCGCACTAGTCGAACATTCTATTTCTTATACATCACATTTTGAAGCATAAAACCTGATTTACAATTATTCCAAAAAAGGAAATTTGGCCAAAACCAAATCTTATACATCACATTTTGAAGCAAAATTGAAAGAACTTTTCTGAATATAAATCTTTTGTTCATATATTTTTTATGAATTGTTTTTTGATTTTGAGCTATTTCAAGCCGAATTGATATACAATTATCCTAATATGACCTTGACCTTTACCATTAACTTTTTACTTTTTATATTGTGTGACACTTAAGAACATAGTTTTACATTAAATGTGAAAATTTCATAGAAATTGAACTAAAAATAAAGTCAGGAGCTGAAAAAATCTTAACAGTCATGCTTTGAAAATGTTGATTTTTCGAAAATTTTGTTAAGTTTGACGCGTACTGTGGACAAACCATGCATTTCCCGAATTCGCCACCCCATATATTTGTGCGTATATGTCTTGCAAATCATATGCAACAAACAAATTCTTTTATCTCAATTCCAATAAAAATGGGCACTTTTTTTGTAGACCTACCCTCTTTTTCACTGTTTTTTGCGAAGTTCGAACTTTCAACCTTCCGTAGTCAAAAAGTTTTATATACGCAGATTTTTAAAACCTATCATATTTGATTAGGCTTTTGACAAGGAACACAATGCAAAAAACCACATCTGAATCGAACCTCAAATAACAGAGTTATTAGCATTTGTTAATTTTTTTCAAAGCGCCCCTAGCGGCAAAAATAAGACAAAAATGAAAATTTTCTCAACGTTAGGATCAAGTTCAGATAAAACTGCATAAACAGTGAAATAATGATTAAGATTGAACAAAAAATAAAGTCAGGAGCAGCAAAAAAGAGGAAACATGTGGATATTCAATTGTTTTATAAGAGGATCAAACTTTGGACTGTGGTCATTTATCAAATGAAGTCCGATCTTCAAAACCTAAACACCAATGGAAAGATCTCTTCACAACCTAAAACTTTTGTTCATATACTTTCTATAAAATATTTTTAGATTTGGAGCTATTTTATGCCGATAAAAATAATAATAATTGGTATATGACCTTGACCTTTGCATATTATGCTTGTTTTTTTTTCTATGATTTCATTTGTTTTATAAAAATGCATAAACAGTGAAATAATGATGAAGATTAAAAAAAAAATAAAGTCAGGAGAAGCAAAAAAGAGGAAACATATGGATATTCAATTGTTTGATAAGAGGATCAAACTTTGGACTGTGGTCATTTGATCAAATGAAGTCCGATCTTCAAAAACTAAACACCAATGGAAAGAACTCTTCACAGACTAAAACTTTTGTTCATATACTTTCTATAAAATTTGCCGATATAAATAATACTAATTGGTATATGACCTTGACCTTTGCATATTATGCTTGATTTTTTTTCTATGATTTTATTTGTTTCATAAAAATGCATAAACAGTGAAATAATGATGAAGATTGAACAAAAAATAAAGTCAGGAGCAGCAAAAAAGAGGAAACATATGGATATACAATTGTTTGATAAGAGGATCAAACTTTGGACTGTGGTCATTTGATCAAATGAAGTCCGATCTTCAAAAACTAAACCCCAAATGGAAAGATCTCTTCACAGCCTAAAACTTTTGTTCATATACTTTCTATAAAATATTTTAGATTTGGAGCTATTTTATGCGATATAAATAATACTAATTGGTATATGACCTTGACCTTTGCATATTATGGGTAATTTTTTTTCTATGGTTTTTTTTTTTTTATAAAACTGCATTAACAGTGAAAAAATGATGAAGATTGAATAAAAAATAAAGTCAGGAGCTGCAAATAACCTTAAAAGTCATGCTTTTAAAATGTTGATTTTTCGAAAATATTGGTTATGTTTGACCGCGTACTGTGGACAAACCATGCATTTCTCAAAATCGCCACACCATATATTTTGTGCGTATATGTCTTGCGAATCATATGCAACAAACAAAATTCTCCTATCTCATTCCTGAAAGACGTGGATAAATTTTTCGCAGACCTACCCTCATTTCACAGTTTTTTCGAGATTCGAACATTCAACTTCCTGTAGCACGAAAGTTATATATACGCAACTTTTTGAAAACTATCATATTTTATTAAGTAACTGACAAGGAACGCAATGCAAAAAACCGCATTTCAATCGGACTTCAAATAACAGAGTTATTAGCCCTTAGTCACTTTTACAAAACGCCCCCTAGCGGCAAAATTAAGACAAAAATGAAAATTTTCTCGACGTTAGGATCAAATTCAAATCCTAGGACAAAACTGGTAAAAAAATCAGAACTGTGACTGTTTCCTATCTTGTTGATATGCCGTTCACAACAAAGAGACGGAAAAATAATAATAAAAACTAGAACCGCAAGCGGTATCTCGGTTTTCGCTTTTAACCTAATCAACTTGAACACTTTATTTCGACTCAGCCACAATTTCCAATAATGACTAAAACTTTTGTTCATATACTTTCTATAAAATATTTTTAGATTTGGAGCTATTTTATGCCGATATAAATAATAATAATTGGTATATGACCTTGACCTTTGTATATTATGCTTGATTTTTTTTCTATGATTTTATTTGTTTTATAAAACTGCATAAATAGTGAAATAATGATGAAGATTGAACAAAAAATAAAGTCAGGAGCAGCAAAAAAGAGGAAACATGTGGATATTCAATTGTTTTATAAGAGGATCAAACTTTGGACTGTGGTCATTTGATCAAATGAAGTCCGATCTTCAAAACCTAAACACCATTGGAAAGATCTCTTCCACAACTAAAACTTTTGTTCATATACTTTCTATAAAATATTTTTAGATTTGGAGCTATTTTATGCCGATATAAATAATACTAATTGGTATATGACCTTGACCTTTGCATATTATGCTTGATTTTTTTTTTTAATGATTTTATTTGTTTTACAAATATGCATAAACAGTGAAATAATGATGAAGATTGAACAAAAATAAAGTCAGGAGAAGCAAAAAAGAGGAAACATATGGATATACAATTGTTTGATAAGAGGATCAAATTTTGGACTGTGGTCATTTGATCAAATGAAGTCCAATCTTCAAAAACTAAACACCAATGGAAAGATCTCTTCACAGCCTAAAACTTTTGTTCATATACTTTCTATAAATATTTTTAGATTTGGAGCTATTTTATGCCGATATAAATAATACTAATTGGTATATGACCTTGACCTTTGCATATTATGCTTGATTTTTTTTCTATGATTTTATTTGTTTTATAAAATTGCATAAACAGTGAAAAATGATGAAGATTGAACAAAAATAAAGTCAGGAGAAGAAAAAAAAGAGGAAACATAAGGATATTCAATTGTTTGATAAGAGGATCAAACTTTGGACTGTGGTCATTTGATCAATGAAGTCCGATCTTCAAAAACTAAACACCAATGGAAAGAACTCTTCACAGACTAAAACTTTTGTTCATATACTTTCTATAAAATATTTTTAGATTTGGAGCTATTTTATGCGATATAAATAATACTAATTGGTATATGACCTTGACTTTGCATATTCATGCTTGATTTTTTTTCTATGATTTTATTTGTTTTAAAAAAAATGCATAAACAGTGAAATAATGATGAAGATTGAACAAAAAATAAAAGTCAGGAGCAGCAAAAAAGAGGAAACATATGGATATACAATTGTTTGATAAGAGGATCAAACTTTGGACTTGGTCATTTGATCAAATGAAGTCGATCTTCAAAACTAAACACCAATGGAAAGATCTCTTCACAGCCTAAACTTTTGTTCATATACTTTCTATAAAATTTTTAGATTTGGAGCTATTTTATGCCGATATAATAATACTAATTGGTATATGACCTTGACCTTTGCATATTATGGGTAATTTATTTTCTATGGTGTTATTTTTCTTATAAAACTGCATTAACAGTGAAAAAATGATGAGATTGAATAAAAAATAAAGTCAGGAGCTGCAAATAACCTTAAAAGTCATGCTTTTAAATGTTGATTTTTCGAAAATATTGGTTATGTTTGACCGCGTACTGTGTGAAACCATGCATTTCTAAAAATCGCCACACCATATATTTTGTGCGTATATGTCTTGCGAATCATATGCAACAAACAAAATTCTCCTATCTCATTCCTGAAAGACGTGGATAAATTTTTCGCAGACCTACCTCATTTCACAGTTTTTCGAGATTCGAAATTCAACCTCTGTAGCACGAAAGTTATTATACGCAACTTTTTAAAGACTATCATATTTTATTAAGTAACTGACAAGGAACGCAATGCAAAAAAACCGCATTTCAATCGGACTTCAAATAACAGAGTTATTAGCCCTTAGTCACTTTTACAAAACGCCCCCTAGCGGCAAAATTAAGACAAAAATGAAAATATTCTCGACGTTAGGATCAAATTCAGATCCTAGGACAAAACTGGTAAAAAAATCAGAACTGTGATTGTTTCCTATCTTGTTGATATGCCGTTCACAAAAAAGAGACGGAAAAATAATAAAATAAAAAAAAAAAAAAAAAAAAAATAAACAGAAGAAGAACAATAGGTTTTCGCAAGCGATGCGAAAACCTAACTAGAATCGCAATCAGAATTGCGATATCATCGGTTTTCGCAATTCAATCACTTTTTTAGCAACAGAAATTGAAACGTATATATTAGATCGTTTTAGATTTGGGGCTTTTTTTGTGCAAATAAAAATGACAATAATTGGTATATGACCTTGACATATTATGCTTGCTTTTTTCTATGATTTTATTTGTTTATAAAAATGCATAAACAGTGAAATAATAATGAAGATTGAACAAAAAATAAAGTCAGGAGCAGCAAAAAAGAGGAAACATATGGATATACAATTGTTTGATAAGAGGATCAAATTTTGGACTGTGGTCATTTGATCAATAAAGTCCGATCTTCAAAATCCAAACACCAATGAAAAGATCTCTTCACAGACTAAAACTTTTGTTCATATACATTCTATAAAATATTTTTAGATTTTGAGGTATTTTATGCAGTAAAAATAATAATAATTGGTATATGACTTGCCCTTTGCATATTATGCTTGATTTTTTTTTCTATGAATTTATTTGTTTTATAAAAAATGCATAAACAGTGAAATAATAATGAAGATTGAACAAAAAATAAAGTCAGGAGCAGGGAAAAAGAGGAAAGTATGGATATACAATTGTTTGATAAGAGGATCAAACTTTGGACTGTGGTCATTTGATCAAATGAAGTCCGATCTTCAAAAACTAAACACCAATGGAAAGATCTTTCACAGACTAAAACTTTTGTTCAATACTTTCTATAAAATATTTTTAGATTTGGAGCTATTTTATGCCGATATAAATAATACTAATTGGTATATGACCTTGACCTTTGCATATTATGGGTAATTTTTTTTTCTATGGTTTTATTGTTTTTATAAAACTGCATTAACAGTGAAAAAATGATGAAGATTGAATAAAAAATAAAGTCAGGAGCTGCAAATAACCTTAAAAGTCATGCTTTTAAAATGTTGATTTTTCGAAAATATTGGTTATGTTTGACCGCGTACTGTGGACAAACCATGCATTTCTCAAAATCGCCACCCATATATTTTGTGCGTATATGTCTTGCAAATCATATGCAACAAACAAAATTCTCCTATCTCATTCCTGAAAGACGTGGATAAATTTTTCGCAGACCTACCCTCATTTCACAGTTTTTTCGAGATTCGAACATTAAAACCTCCTGTAGCCGAAAGTTTATATACGCAAACTTTTTGAAAACTATCATATTTTATTAAGTAACTGACAAGGACGCAATGCAAAAAACCGCATTTCAATCGGACTTCAAATAACAGAGTTATTAGCCCTTAGTCACTTTTACAAACCCCCCCTACCGGCAAATTAAGACAAAAATGAAAATTTTCTCGACGTTAGGATCAAATTCAGATCCTTGGACATAACTGGTAAAAAAATCAGAACTGTGACTATTTCCTATCTTGTTGATATGCGTTCACAAAAAGGGGACGGAAAAATAATAATAAAAAAAAAAAAAATAAAACAGAAGAAGAACAATAGGTTTTTCGCAAGCGATGCGAAAACCTAACTAGAACGCAAGCGGTTATCTCGGTTTTCGCTTTTAACCTAATCAACTTGAACACTTTATTTCGACTCAGCCACAATTTCCAATAATGACTAAAACTTTTGTTCATATACTTTCTATAAAATATTTTTAGATTTGGAGCTATTTTATGCCGATATAAATAAATAATTGGTATATGACCTTGACCTTTGTATATTTGCTTGATTTTTTTCTATGATTTATTTGTTTTATAAAACTGCATAAACAGTGAAATAATGATGAAGATTGAACAAAAAATAAAGTCAGGAGCAGAAAAAAAGAGGAACATGTGGATATTCAATTGTTTTTTAAGAGGATCAAACTTTGGACTGTGGTCATTTGATCAAATGAAGTCCGATTTCAAAACCTAAACCCCAATGGAAAGATCTCTTCACAAACTAAAACTTTTGTTATATACTTTCTATAAAAAATTTTTAGATTTGGAGCTATTTTATCCCGATATAAATATACTAATTGGTATATGACCTTGACCTTTGCATATTATGCTTGATTTTTTTTCTATGATTTTATTTTTTTTATAAAAATGCATAAACAGTGAATAATGATGAAGATTGAACAAAAAATAAAGTCAGGAGAAGCAAAAAAAGAGGAAACATAAGGATATTCAATTGTTTGATAAGAGGATCAAACTTTGGACTGTGGTATTTGATCAAATGAAGTCCGATCTTCAAAACTAAACACCAAGGAAAGAATCTTCACAGACTAAAACTTTTGTTCATATACTTTCTATAAAATTTTTTAGATTTGGAGCTATTTTATCCCGATATAAATAATACTAATTGGTATATGACCTTGACCTTTGCATATTATGCTTGATTTTTTTTCTATGATTTTATTTGTTTTATAAAAATGCATAAACAGTGAAATAATGATGAAGATTGAACAAAAATAAAGTCAGGAGCAGCAAAAAAGAGGAAACATATGGATATACAATTGTTTGATAAGAGGATCAAATTTGGGGCCTGTGGTCATTTGATCAAATGAAGTCGATCTTCAAAAATCTAAACACCAATGGAAAGATCTCTTCACAGCCTAAAACTTTTGTTCATATACTTTCTATAAATATTTTTAGATTTGGAGCTATTTTATGCCGATATAAATAATACTAATTGGTATATGACCTTGACCTTTGCATATTATGGGTAATTTATTTTCTATGGTGTTATTTTTCTTATAAAACTGCATTAACAGTGAAAAAATGATGAAGATTGAATAAAAAATAAAGTCAGGAGCTGCAAATAACCTTAAAAGTCATGCTTTTAAAATGTTGATTTTTCGAAAATATTGGTTATGTTTGACCGCGTACTGTGGTGAAAACCATGCATTTCTAAAATCGCCACCATATATTTGTGCGTATAGTCTTGCGAATCATATGCAACAAACAAAATTCTCCTATCTCATTCCTGAAAGACGTGGATAAATTTTTCGCAGACCTACCTCATTTCACAGTTTTTTCGAGATTCGAACATTCAACTCACTGTAGCACGAAAGTTATATATACGCAACTTTTTGAAAACTATCATTTTTATTAAGTAACTGACAAGGAACGCAATGCAAAAAACCGCATTTCAATCGGACTTCAAATAACAGAGTTATTAGCCCTTAGTCACTTTTACAAAACGCCCCCTAGCGGCAAAATTTAGACAAAAATGAAAATATTCTCGACGTTAGGATCAAATTCAGATCCTAGGACAAAACTGGTAAAAAAATCAGAACTGTGATTGTTTCTATCTTGTTGTTATGCCGTTCACAAAAAAGAGACGGAAAAATAATAAAAAAAAAAAAAAAAAAAAAAAAATAAAACAGAAGAAGAACAATAGGTTTTCGCAAGCGATGCGAAAACCTAATAACTAGAATCGCAATCAGAATTGCGATATCATCGGTTTTCGCAATTCAATCACTTTTTTAAGCAACAGAAATTAAAAAGTATCTATTAGATCGTTTTAGATTTGGGGCTTTTTGTGCAAATAAAAATGACAATAATTGGTATATGACCTTGACATATTATGCTTGCTTTTTTCTATGATTTTATTTGTTTTATAAAATGCATAAACAGTGAAATAATAATGAAGATTGAACAAAAAATAAAGTCAGGAGCAGCAAAAAAGAGGAAACATATGGATATACAATTGTTTGATAAGAGGATCAAATTTTGGACTGTGGTCATTTGATCAAATAAAGTCCGATCTTCAAAATCCAAACACCAATGAAAAGATTCTTCACAGACTAAAACTTTTGTTCATAACATTCTATAAAATATTTTTAGATTTTGAGGTATTTTATGCCAATAAAAATAATAATAATTGGTATA
Source organism: Solen grandis (assembly GCA_021229015.1). Lineage (NCBI taxonomy): Eukaryota > Metazoa > Mollusca > Bivalvia > Adapedonta > Solenidae > Solen > Solen grandis. The sequence goes on from CM037785.1 coordinate 8,856,582, forward strand.
TGACCTTGACCTTTGCATATTATGCTTGATTTTTTTTTCTACGAATTTATTTGTTTTATAAAAATGCATAAACAGTGAAATAATAATGAAGATTGAACAAAAATAAAGTCAGGAGCAGGGAAAAAGAGGAAAAGTATGGATATACAATTGTTTGATAAGAGGATCAAACTTTGGACTGTGGTCATTTGATAAAAATGAAGTCCGATCTTCAAAAACAAAACCAATGGAAAGATCTCTTCACAGACTAAAACTTTTGTTCATATACTTTCTATAAATATTTTTAGATTTGGAGTATTTTATGCCGATATAAATAATACTAATTGGTATATGACCTTGACCTTTGATATTATGGGTAATTTTTTTCTATGGTTTTATTGTTTTTAAAAAAACTGCATTAACAGTGAAAAAATGATGAAGATTGAATAAAAAATAAAGTCAGGAGCTGCAAAAACCTTAAAAGTCATGCTTTTAAAATGTTGATTTTTCGAAAATATGGGTTATGTTTGACCCGTATGTGGACAAACCATGCATTTCAAAAATCGCCACACCATTATTTTGTGCGTATATGTCTTGAAAATCATATGCAACAAACAAAATTCTCCTATTCATTCCTGAAAGACGTGGATAAAATTTTTCGCAGACCTACCCTCATTTCACAGTTTTTTCGAGATTCGAACATTCAACCTCCTGTAGCACGAAAGTTATATATACGCAACTTTTTGAAAACTATCATATTTTATTAAGTAACTGACAAGGAACGCAATGCAAAAAACCGCATTTCAATCGGACTTCAAATAACAGAGTTATTAGCCTT
>CM037785.1:8857495-8903290 GCA_021229015.1 Solen grandis
AATCTGTTAAAAGTATATATGTGTTAATTACCTTATTTTACTATTTTGTTAATATATAAAATATGAAAGATAAATTTCCTCAAGGGTATTGTTTATTACAATAATTCTCATAATTTTAAATTGAATCGCCATACTTGCAAGTTCCTTCAAAAGAGAGAGAGAGAGAGAGAGAGAAGAAAATCAAACATGAAAAAGATATTGCATTAATTATTAATGAGTCTATTAATTTTAACTTTGTGCTAACTTAATCAGTTAACACATTAGTTTTTTACTTTGTGCTAACTTTATCAGTTTACACATTAACATGCTTGACAAAGCGAAAGTAAATACATAAATGAATGAATGCGTCAATGGATTTAAAGTAACAAATGATTATTAACTCTATTATTACTTTGTCAAAAGCAAGGTCACTAGATTATTTTATAATCATTATATTGTATGTTAGTTACGTCAACTAACACACAATATAATGATTATAAAATAATAGGCATTTTATATAATCCTTTTATTATTCTTAAACATCGCACCGAAAATTTCGAAAAATTGTGATTGTCGCTTAAATTTATAACGGATTTACTTGAATGTGTAATTTCAAAGTCTAAGAGTACTTATGCAGCAATGTTATATTGTTGTTTATATGTTTGACGGATTTCGGATTTTTACAAGGCCTATGTCACATTTTTTTTATTTTTTTTTAAAGAAAATAAATATCAATTTATCTGTTTTAAATATCGACTTTAATATCACTTTCAGTTGCCGTAGCAACGCGAAAGGCTTAGTTTTAGTTTGTTTTTTTTTGTTTGTTTTTTTTGTAGTATGAATGAACAGTATAAATGTGAGAAGAAATACCTCAGATCTCACGGCAATTTGCAGCCAAAGAGTTTTAATACTAATCGAATGTGTAAAAAGTTGTTGACATATTTCGCCACAATATGACAACCTATCCTACTTCTTACATAGGAGAGAATGAACGGTGTGTATTAAAACAATTGAATGCAGTGTTTTTATTTATTTATTTATTTATTTTTTTTTGTTCAAAATATTCGGAGAATATAGGCGCCATCCCCCATCCCCCATTTTCTATTTTCTTCCACCCCCCCCCCCCCATTCTATGACAGTTTACCTACCACTGCTGCATTTTTCGGCGTAGCTGTATAATTTCGATTTCAACTCGCATCTTAAACCAATCAAATGTACGCTAACAGCGGTAAATAATTCTAAGCTGAATAAAGGGACTCCTGTTATTGGTTAACGCATCGTTATGGACTATAAAATTACTGTAAATAAGGGGTGCAGCTTGTATATATCATTCAGCTTGGTGTTATTACTTTTCTTTTTGATGTAAACATGAAAGTGATTTCAGTAAGTTAAATACAATCCTTTTCCATCAATTGAGGAATGCTACTTTGTGAAAATGATTTAAAACAACAAAAAAGAATCAACCGTGTTATGACATGAAACCCCTTAATTACTATGTATATTGAATTCTTCCAGCCTGTCGAGATGCTCTCATTGAAAATTAATTCGCCAAAACCAAAACAACTAATAACGCTTTTATATCATAATTGTCATATGCAATAATGATATGAACAAATATCAAACAAGCCTATTTACAGATATAATTTTTTGTATTACCGTCTATAAATAAGTATATTTCATAGAAAAAATACTGAACTATTTCTAGAGCGTACTAAATTTGTTGTGCGTCGGTCTTTCGCGCACTTTTTCCTCGGAATGTTCTAGAAGACTGAAAATCTCGTTTTTCTTTCATCCTACGCCGAATATCTTTTTTAAAGATATTTCTTGTTTTTAATGTTATATTCTTAATAAAACTGTTTAAACATGTTGTATCATTGGTCTTATTATATTTTATGTATTAATACATCATTAAATAAGAGGCTTACATAATACATAGCAGAAAAATACCCCGTTTAAGCTCACCCCCACCCCCCTTTGGGCCAGGACTCATTTCCCCCCAACAGTGAAGAAAAAAAAAAAACTAAAAAAAAAACTGGAAGGACAAGAAGCATGAAACTGTTATTTCACAACAATAAAACATAAAGTACGTTAGCAGTATGCTTTTAAAAAACTATCGCTGGAAAAAGCAGAGAGTCTGCCTGTGTTTCAAAAAGTGATGTGCAGAGAGACCTCCCGTGCAACGACAAAACCGAAAGTAGGGTTTTTTCAAGACATTTACATTAAAATCGGCCAGTTTATCGGTATCTTTTTTTGAAGAATATACTTAAAAGAATACATTCGATGATCATATTATAGACATAATCAAAGCAATAACCTGCTGAAGCCTGTAGAAAGTGCCGAGGTTGTGTTTATGTTGGTACGAGGGCGAGTCAATAAATAACCAGCCTAACCTATTTCGGGTTGAGATCTACCTTTTCTTTTTCAGTACAATTTCCCTCCAGGGCTATGCACTTGGACCAACGGTGTTCAAGTGCTATCACCCCAGAAGTGAAGAAGTCAGGGTCCATTCCATGGAACCACTCCACAACTGCCGCCACGACTTCTTCGTCAGACCGGAAATGACGTCCACGTATATCCTTTTTCAAATTTGGAAAAAGGAAGAAGTCGCTTGGAGCTGGTGAGTAGGCAGGGTGCGGTATTAATTCATACCCATTTCGCTCCACAGCATCCATTGCAACTTTACAAGTGTGGACTCTTGCACTGTCCTGTTGCAGCAAAACACCTTTTGAGAGTTTACCACGCCGTTTCTCGCGGATGGCGTTCCTCAGCTGGTCTAGCAAGTTTGCATAGTATGCTCCGGTTATTGTACTTCTCTTGGGTAAAATGTCCAAAAAAATAACGCCCTTTATGTCCCAATATACTGTGGCCATCACTTTGCCAGCAGATGGTCGAGTCTTGAACTTCTTTGGCCATGGGGATCCCGGCCCTACGCACTGACGACTCTGGGCTTTATTTTCTGGTTCATAATAATGCACTCAAGTCTCATCCACAGTAACTAGACGCAAAAGTAATTCATCTTTTGACCTCAAACGCTTCAACAACGCACTGCATACTGATGCTCTCGTTGCCATTTGCTCATTGCTAAGGGATTTTGGGACCCAACGGGCTATAAGCTTGCGCATCCCAAAACGATCATGCAAGATTGTTGAAACGGTACCATGTGAAATGCCTAATGCCTGTGCTATTTCTTCAACCTGACCTCGCCTATCTGAGTATACCAGATCTCCGACTTTTCTTCGTCGGAGGCATCAACTGGGCGTCCAGACCTGGCTTCATCTTCTAAAGACGTTCTACCGCGTTTAAACACCCCAACCCAGAATTTAACTTGAGAATAAGATGGTGCAGAAGACCCATACACATAAACTAACTCAGTATGTATGTCCTTACCAGTTTTACCCTTTAATTACAGCACGGTACTCCACTTTTGATGAAAAGCTTGCTTTAACATCACTAGCCATGTTTGACATTCAGTATCTGACAAACAAATGACCGTATACATGTGTAGTTTTGTACACAGGTATAGTACATGTATTGAAACAATGCATGAACATCGTGGATGTCTCGGTTGATCGGAAGTGTCATAAGCTGGTTATTTATTGACCCGCCCTCATACATCACTAAAGTGTTCGGCCCAGTTTCAGGTCGCAGTCGCTGATAATTGAAAAGTTTACACGCATATACATAGCTTAGATACTCTAATATTCCGTGCAGTACTTAATATTGAGCAACTCACCTTTGAAAAGTGACCATTGGTCTGTTTCTTTCCTTTCCGTCCAGCGTTTGCTAGTGTTTATGGCAGAGAATGACTGGTGCGAACGCAGAGAGCCTGCCAATATAGCGATTTCCGCAGAGAGCCCGCCGATATGGTTATGCACCGTGATATGTGACGTTGCAAAGTGTTTTCAAGATGTCGTCGATTGAGAAACAGGTCCTTGCAACTTTTACTAATCCCTCTCTACGGTTCCTGGGTTGGACTAGTACTTTAGGATGGGAAGGTCATATGATTTGAACAGATCAGCCACCCCCCACCCCAAAAAAAGGAGGCTATATTGGAAAACCATGACAAATCATCCCTATACTGTGATTAATCACTTTAAAATTAAATTGCTGAGGCGTGGGTTTGATTTTGATAAGATTATACATCACACGTGTAGAGCATTTTGGTGCACTCTTTTAAGTTCTGAATTAAGTGAATCTGGGGGAAAAAAATCAGAGGACTGAGAGTCCTAATGTCTTTTCTTCTTCATCCGTTTGCAGCCTACATTCAACATATTGAATATACTGGCAAAAACACGCATGGTTAAGAACGGGATAAAAACAACGATTAGGGATTTAATGATTGCGTTAACAGAAACAGAGAAAGTGTGGCTTTTGCAATTTGGATCCGTTTTATTAATTTCCTTCATCAAGTGGATCTTGTAGCTGTGAAGGCTAAACAATATAATTTCATTTGCCATATTTTTTATTAAATCAACTAAAGACACATTACATGCCAGAGGCGTGTACGTCACATAATTTCATTCATAGTATTTTCATCAATAATTTTTTCCTGCCTACCCAAACAGATTCACATATATCTTTCCCACTAGATGACATTGAATTTGGATATTGTCATTTTTCGCAATCGGTTTCAATATGTTGCATTGAAAACATACCATGAGGGCCATAATGGCCCTTGTCGCTCACCTGGTATCATTAGGCTATGTAAAATAAAGTGACCCCTGGGGCGGGGACAATTTTGTCATTTGACCCTAGGGCCATGATGCGAACAGACTTGGTAGATGTCCACTAGGCCATGTTACATAGCAAATTTCTAAACTCCAGGCCTTGTTGTTTCTGAATGATTTTCCATTTTTTTCCTATTTAAGTCTTGTAAAATCTGGTGACCCCTGGGATGGGGCAGTTTTGATCGAAGGGTCAGGATTTAATCAAACTTGGTAGAGGTCAACTAAATATCTAAACTACAGGCCTTGTGGTTTCTGACAAGATTTTTCTGTTCTTGTTTATATACTGACGGTAAAAGAAACGCCCCATTCCATGTTCTCGACAACGCAATTGTCAACGTAGCGTTCGTGACGTCGCCTGTACACACGGATACGCCCGTCGGCGTTCCATAAGTTGAAACGCGACTCGTCGCTGAACACCACGTTCTGCCAACGCTGACCGCGATGGTTGCGGGCCCAGATCAGACGTTGGTGACGGTGGCGTAAAGTTAGAACTAAACCACGGTAGGGTCTACGGCAGGTAATCCCGCGTTCCCTCAGTCGTGTCTTCTAACCGTATAACGACTTATTGGGCGACCACGGTTACCGACTACTAAACGCGACGTCGATCCTGTAACGCAAATGACGTTGACGTATGAAATTATCTTGTCTTACAGACGTCACACGAGGTCTTCCTGAACGTGGCCGATCGGCAAACGTTCCCGTAACTCTAACACGCCGAACAAGACGCCAAATCGTCGAACGCGAGACGTTAAAACGTCTGGCGACTTTTTCTTGCATTCGCCCGCATTCGAGCATGGCCAAAACGCGAGCTCTCTCTTTAGAATTTAGCCTTGGCATTCTTAAATACGATGTTTAATCAGAAAATCTCTGAAATTGTGATTGTCTATCGACTAGCACATGTAACTGTGTAAAATGTGATCGATTTCAACACGTGGTAAACATACACGAGGTGCACGTGGAAATCATGAGCAGCCACCGGAAATGGACATCGGGCTGAATAGAAGCGCACGATTTTTTCTTTGCCGTGATTGTCGGTCAATGTACATGTATACAGACTACATTTCACTAAAATTTCAATAGGTATGAGGAATAACGCCAAATTCCGTTGGGGCGTTTCTTTTGCCCGTCAGTATATATAGGTCATGATTTGAACAAACTTGGTAGATGTACTTAAAGCAATGTTACACACCAAATATCGACTAAACTCCAGGCTTTGTGGTTTCTAACAAGAAGTTTTTCCACTGTAAGTCCATGTAAATTCAAGTGACCCCTGGGGCGGGTCCAATTTCAACCTCAGGGTCATGATTTGAACAAACTTGGTGAAAGTCCATAAGACAATGCCACACACCAAATATCTAAGCTCTAGGGCCTTGTGGTTTCGAAGAAGATTTTTTAAAGATTTCACTTTAAAAATCTGTTTTTAGCTCCTGTGACCAAGATATGCAATGGACCCAAACCATTTGAACAACTTTGGTAGAGCTTCATGTAAGGAATATCACAGACAATTTTCATTAAATTTGGCCTAGCAGTATAGGAGAAGATGTTGAAGAAAATTGTTTACACCACACGCAAAACCTAAGGCGATCACAATAGCTCACCATGAGCACGTGTTCAGGTGAGCTAAAAAGCATTTGCTGATTTTGTCAAAACTCAATAAGTTGATATTGATAAATTTAGGAATAAAATTACATCAAATACAAATATATCAAAATATAAAGGTTTGAAATTGTTGAAAAGTTTTTATTTTGGGTCACTATGTGACCACCTGAATGATTGCTAGAGCTTGTGTTACTACTGAACACACCTCGGAACTGGCTGGAACAGGCCTCTCTCTAAATTAAGCATCAAAAAAGGTAGATAAATCATTTTAACACCACTTTGTATGTTGCTGGATGCTATGAGAGAAAAAAACAACAAGAAAAACATAATTATCATTTTTATTTTAAAACCTTATTTTCATTTCCATGTATACATGAGCTCTATCACCACTGAAAATGAAACTGGACATGAAAATGAAACAAGAATAGTTACTTTAACTACAATTTAATGTGTTATACCTATCACTTATCCACTTCAATATGAGAATGCCTTATTCCTGACCAAAATGCTTATCAGGTTTACTGAATATTACGATTTGAAAAGAAAATGAATGGTAAAAAAAATATCAGACAAATTCTTTTTAATCTTTATGCAAAATTGATTTTCATTTTAAATTTCAAATCTTTACTGACAGATTATGAATATTAACATTACAAATGATTTTTAACACGATTTCATTCAAACATTTTCATATATTTGTTCTCCATCAACATTCCCAGTATGTATGATCATCAAGTTCTATGATCATTCTAAGTTTAATGCAAAGGCATATGATTTTCTAAAAAAAAAAAAAAAAAAAAATCCTCATTTGGGAAAAAATAATTACCAAATAAAAATTGTATACTAACTTGTTACTTTGCTGATAATTTATCAAAAAAAAATTATTCACTCTTAACATACATGACTATGCTTGTCTATCATACATCTATCACTCTTATTCACAATACCATTTCGTAAATTAGTACAACTGCTATCTCCATCAAATTTGCCTCTCACCAGCATTCATCTCATTTTCTTCATTCAGTGTATTAATCTTTAAGATCATATTATGATATTTCCACAAATGAGTCTAAACCAAAAATCAACTGTCCTTATTTTGCTACTTTCACCATATAGACCCACAATAGTTTATGCATTCTCTTCATTTCTCTCTCTCGTACAATAACACAAACCCTGCTATGAAAAACTAGACAATGAAAAGACTGTCAGATGATAAGATAAAATACACAAAAGTGCCTACCATCAGACTTGTAGACAGAAAAATATACAGAACACATCAAAATAATAAATATATCCTCATATCATACTGGTTTGCCACTTTAAACCACATACATATACAAATATACCCCCCTAACATTTAATCTAAATTTACATCAAATATCCTGATATAAGACCAAAATAAGTTTATACTTGAAAAAGTTCTGTTATAATACCTATTAATTTTTTTTCCAAAGAAATCTATTATTTGGAGATTTTTTTTATCAAAGCTTGGTAAAACTGAAAGTAAATCTGCACACTCCACACTTTTTACTGTACACATAACAAACACGTAGGGAACCCTACATAATTATGGAAACATGTTTCTGTCAAGTCTAAAATACCACACCTTAATCTACACAAGCTTCTTTGAAATGAAGAACTTTTTGAGATGACGCATTTGGAGAAATCCAATCACAAGAAGGACTATGGTCTGACTTAGCGACCACCAGAAAACACGGTCATTTGTACTTTCGCTGGTATGGCGGAACCGTTCTTCTCGAGTCTGCAAGTATCAATACTGATGGATTTGTACCTACCAGTATACATAGTACATGCAAATCTGTATCCCAGTATATACCAGCGTTCTCACTTGTTCTAACTGCTTCTTAATTTGCAGTTTTGGAGCATCCCAATTCTGGGAAAAGGACTAAATCTTTTCTAAGCAATGCTTATTGGAAGACTCTGTAACTTTTTGTAAAATCTCTGTCAAGAACTCCAGCTGTTAGAAAACTAGTGAGAACCCTGCATATCTTAGTATAGAGATATATCTATGTGAAAACATTTGTAGAAACCACCACAGCAATAGAGCATCTGCATTTACCTGTATTACTTCATTAGTGATCTAACACATCAAAAACTTAAATATTAGTTCTTCAGTTATTTCAATTGTAACAAAAAAACATAAAATCAACCCCGTGTAAAGCTTTTAAAAGTAAGTTACAGTATTATGCTTCATGATTATAAAAAGTTAATTTTTCATAATCATCATTGTTTACGAGAAAATATAAGTAAGTCATGACAAAAATTTGATGAATGTATTTTGCTGGGTTGTTCAGTTCATGACTACAAACAAATCAGGGAAGAGATGATGGTTTCAGGTTTAAGCAGGTAACAGGAATGGTGCTAAACATTGGCATTTGAAGAGGTTGTGTGGATTTTCAATTCTAGAAATCAGCTTTCAACAATGGCTTGAACTCAAAGGATTGTGCATGGAGACAAAACATGGGTGGTAGATATACAATGGTTTTCATATAAAAAAAAAAAGGAAACAACTATACAAACAAAGAAACAAAACACTCAAGATGAACATAAAAAAGATCTTATTTCTTTCTTACTGATATTCCTCAGTCATATACAATATGGTATCCCATCAGATGTAAGCATGTAATTCTTCAGAGGCATCTACGTGAGCATTCAAGAAATCCTACACATGTATAGACATTATCAAAAGTATACAACTTTGTCTAATCATGGAATGAGATAATTATATATGCAAAACCTTTCCAGATTACATATATCTAAATAAAAAAAAAGCTGCCTTCTTTACATTCCCCAGTAATTAAGGATTGCAATTTTTTTCCACAAAACCAAAAAAAAAACACCACCACCACCCCCCTAAAAAAAACAACAAACAAACAGATATTCACTCTTTTTAGGAGGCCTTCACATCCTAAATTTAAAAACTTCATTTAACAATACCAATTCTATCAAAATTCCATCCTTTACAAATAAAAATGGCAGCCAAACTGTTCTTTATCCATATTCTAAATCCAAAATATTGCAACTTCCACAATTCTTACTGCTTCATGCCTGTAGATCTCAAAACTAAAATAATGTAATTACTTGAAGCTATCTATGACAAACAATGGCTTATACAAGTTTCTTTGCTTCAAAGAAACTCTTTAGATGCCTCATTTGCCAAATTCCAGTTATGAGAAGAATAACAGTTTGAGCGATGGACCACCATAAGACACGTTGGTTTGTACTCTCGCTGGTCTGACGGAATCGCTCCTCTCGATACTGAAAATGATACAAAGTGCGAAGGGATGTATATACAGCATAGGTTGGACAGCACGGAGGAATATAACAGAGGTTTTATAAATGACAGTGCTTTAGTGTTATATATGAAGCATCAAAATGTGAAAGTTGGAGGGTTTTATTTAGATAATCAGTACAAAAAGCATCAGTACTAGAATATTAACCCTTTCCCTCATATATACTCATTTTGACGCCCTCAATAGGTATCCCATAAAGCCTGATCTGCAGAAAACCACAGTTAAACTTTACCAAATTTAATTACAAAATACTCATTTCCAGACCACTGAGGAGCAGCGAACAGCATAAAACCTGATCAGCCTGCGAGTTACTCGCAGGCTGATCTGGTTTTATGCTGTTCGCATAGGTCTTTTCATGGTTTCCTCTATGAGGGAAAGGGTTAAGAACCTTGTAGAGCAGACTGATTATTTTTAGTTGTTTTTTTATTTAAATAAAAATGAAATATGGATTCTTTTTTTGAAATTCATTGAACGCACCACTTCTCCCTTAGAAATAGCAGGATCTGAATATATTTAAAATGAGCTTCAATGTTGAAACACCTGTTTAAATCATTGTATCCCGAGAGATTTCTGTTACTAATGTTCAGTCAAAAGAAGCCAAAATTCCATCATATGTCTAGCAAGCTAAAACTTGATAAAATTACAAATCAGAATTAAAGAGTTTTCATTTGTTAGATGAATATCCTAGTAACAGAAACAAATATACATTTAGGAAAAACTCTTGAGAGTAAAAGATGTACTTGATGTTACACTAAAAGTATTTCCGCCATTTAGCGCTTTGTATAACTTTGTTTAGTATTGTCACACTGCAATATCACATCACAATCTCTAACATTATCCTGACACCATGCCAACAGTGATTGAACTACTCTTATAAGTTGAGTGCCAAGCAAGGGAGCTATACCAGTACCATTTTTTACGACTTTGGTATGTCATGGCCGGGGATCGAACCCATGACTTCTCACTCCCAAGGCAGATGCTCTAACCACTCGGGGAAGGTCATTTTAGCATGAAAATCCTTGATCTGGTGTTACCAAGGCAGAAACTCTATCCACTACCCCAACTGGACCATTTGGAGAGATTTTATGTATGTAATGTAGTAATTGAAGACAATGACCCTTATAATGGCTAAGAAAGGATGATCTGATTACATATTTTGTTAGTTTAATTAACTAGGTTTAAAACGTCCAATGCTTTATTATTGCAAGCACAGATCACCATTTTCAAACTCAAAACTCTTAACCTCATGAAAATTCATGTACAATTTTAAGTTTTTTTTTTTTTTTTTTTTTTTTTAATAAACTTTAAACGGTATATGAAGCAATAGAACCCGAGTTACAATACTGAATGAGCTAACAGAGAGACCCAGATTAGATAGCCTATGGAGGGAGCTGTCTGATCTGGGTATACTCTGATAGCCAAAGTGTTAACAAGTCTTTATGAGGCAAAGAGTTAAGCAAATGCAGGAAACAGAGAAACTGCATATAACAGTTAAAAAAACTTGGGACATGCAAACAAATGCCCAAAATACATGTATATGAATGATTTTTTGTTCTTTTTAATGCTTTGATTTTATACACCATCATAAAGTCATTTGGTTTCCGCAAAATATTCTAAATAGTTCCAGGCCATAAAAAAAAATAAATTCAATGACATTTTCATTTGTATACAGCATTTGGTTAGCTGTTGATAGAACACAGAGTAAAACTTGTTTTGAAATAAACATTTAGTTACGCTTATGTCTTAACTCATCAAATTTCTTAACCCCTTACCTCATAAAGACTCATTTTGACATATTAGCAAACATAGCAGATCCAGACTCCTTTTAGGAGCTGTCTGATCAGAGTCTCTTTTGTTTGCTCATACAATATTGTAGCTTAGATTCTACACAGCCTGCACATTACAGAAAAAATCATTGTTTCATATACCATTTAAGCTTCCAGTAAACTAATATTCATCAAAACATAAATTTGTACATGAATATTCATGAGGTAAAGGATTAATTCTATAACTCGTAAGCTAAAAATAGAATTTCTATATTATGCTGAAGATGTACATAAGACAAATTCCCCATACAACAAACCTACATTCCAGCCTTTCTCAATCAAATACGTACCCGCTGATAGTTTTGTTCCTTTGTAACTTGCTCCACCTGATCAAGAAGCTGTCGAATTCTCAGCTGAAGCTCTGACAATTTGTCCTTGGCCTGGATCTGCTGGTAGTCAACGGCGTGTTCCCCAACCTGGATGTCCAGGTGGACTCTCTGTAGCAATACATGGCAAAAGACCGCATAAAATGGGAACCATTCACTGCATCAAAGTACTGATTTAAGCTTGCGCTTTATACATAATTAAAGTACAAAATTTAAAAGGTACTGCTTTCAACAAAGTGCTAAAAGTAATTAATTTCACAAAGATCTTTACAATTTGAAAATTTTTGAGAAAATAAAAAAGATTACAAGGATTAAAGACATCTTTGTTTGTTAATTGGGTTTTGCGTCCTATTAACAGTATTTCAGCCATTTGGAGGTTATGGACATATTTGTTACTGCAAGCATATACACAATTTTACAATGTACAGATGAAGAAATGATAGTGATGATGGTTGAATGACCACAACTGACCAGCTGTCCACTGGAGAACCAGGCACTGGAGTTGGAGTGAAGACAGATTACATGCTCTCCTGCTGCATGAGACGTGAATGTGAACCTTCCCTCAGAGGCGTAGGTCTGAAAATTTGGTCATACAAAAATTGATATACTGCTATCACGGATCATGATAAAATACATGTAGCATGAATACAGTTGTACTGATATTTTTTTTTCTGAAAAGATCAAACAAGATGTTCATAATGAGATGTTTTAATGAAATGAATTTATTAACTGAGAATCAAATTGTTTGTAGGAAATTTTATTTAATGTAAAAAACAAAACAAAATTAAAACAAAAAACAAACAATTTAAACAAAGGGGACAGTGCCGTAGTTTAAATACTTTAAAACCAATACAGCTGTATTTTATCTTTAATTCATATTATTTTCATTCACAAAATGTTAATATGCAATTAGATAGTACTGACAAGTTTTGTAGAGTATGAAGAAAAATGAATATATCAATAAAACATAAATCAACATGATTATACAAACATTGCCTTGATTCAAAATTTTCTCAAAACAAAATAATCAAAGAGCTATAATGTTATTATTACATTAATTTTGTACTTATATTGTATTTTACCTTCTGTATGAAAAGAAAGTATGGTACAATAACAAGAGAAAATGTTTCTTTTTAAGTGAAGACAAATCTATATCATGAACAATATATTCTTAGCCACAAAATTAAAAACATAATTTTTAAAGTGTCAACTTAATGACCAGTTTTACTTTGAATAGCATTATGAAAGCCATGGTGTGTCTTGAACACATGACAAAGCAATTTTTTGATTCTATTAAAGAAACAAGAGGGTCATATAATAATGGCCCCAAATAAACACAGCAAGCAGGTTGTACTCCGGTGAGTTAAATATTATCAGGTTGTGGGAGAAACATTCTAATTGTCTTGGTTAATGCATAAAAACATCTGCAGAATTGCAACATAATTGTATGTTATCCATTGGGTGATTACATGGGATCAATATATGTTATTTTACCTGACAGACAGACTATACACACATATAAGAAAGCAACCATCACCACTCAAATGTTAGTAACTTGCTCAGCAAAAGTACAAGTGCCAAACAAATCATAGTCTAGATAAACAGGTATGGCATCAAGCATTCCAAACAAAAACATCCATTTGGGTCAGACATTGACATGCAAAAACTGAAGCCAACCACTGAATTCCATTCCCCAACAAGTTCTTCTTCAATACCATTTATTTCTAGCATTCAAATAATGTAACTGGAACTGATCTGCAGATCCATTCACAAACCACATTGAAACAGACATCATAATATAGTCAACTATATACCAACAGTCCAGTATGCAGGCATTTTTTTACACCATCAATTGTATCCTTTCTTCATGAAAGAACCACTCATGAAAACAATTACAGGCATTCATTTTTTTTTCATTCCAAAGGGGTCTTCCAGATCCAGGCTTATGACTGACCAAAGGATAAGAAATGAAGACACATCACTCACTCTAGATAGAATGACTTTGTCCTCAGGGTCCTTAATCTCAACTAGCATTCCAATGCCTGGGGCCGAGGGGAGGTAATCCTTTACATTAAAATCATACAGCTGCACTTTGTAGTTCCCTGAAATATCCAATTATTGCACTGGTCAGACAGTGAGATTTTACAATGGGAAAACACCAAGCACCTGAGCTCAATTTTCTGCCATTCAAAACAGCTGCTGTTTGTATTGTCTTTCCTGAAAACAATATGCATGTGCATGCATGTGACATAAACTGTCCTTGGCCATAAATTTTGAAATTAATTCAATATGTGCCCAAAATCAAAATGAAATTTAAAAATAACCCTTTGAAAAAGTATCAAAGTTAATTAACCCTTTCCCTCATATAGACTCATTTTGATGCACTCAATAGGTACCACATAAAGCCTGATCTGCAGAAAGGCAAACTCAAACCTTACCAAATTTAATTGTAAAATCCTCATTACCAGACCACTGAGGAGCAGCGAACAGCATAAAACCTGATCAGCCTGCGAGTTACTCGCAGGCTGATCTGGTTTTATGCTGTTCGCATAGGTCTTTTCATGGTATCCTCTATGAGGGAAAGGGTTAACATAAAAACATTTCCAAATAAGTAGACTAATATCATTACGTCATGTATAATTGTATGATTTATGCATCATACATATATACATTATCCTATCAATAACATCAAGCAGTGGTGATCATTCTAAGTTAAAAAAATGATTCATGTTTATTTCAGGAGGACACAAAATTTGGCCAAAGACTGCTTTTCAGCATGCATTATTGTATGATTACAGGTTGTTAGTGTTAGGCGATACCTAGTTACTGTTGTCACAATACAGCTTATAAACTGGCAGTATATGGACTCAAGAGACCATGATATATATAGTAAAACTCAGTCAGTATATTAATTTTAGTTGGGAGACACTAGGGCACACCCATACCAAAAAAAAAAAAAAAAGGAAGGAAAAAAAAGGCCCCAATTATTAAAAATATTTAGCATTTTTTTCAAGATGAATTTGTATAACTAATTTTAAAGAAGGCTTGCTTTGTTATTGGGCTTATGAAGACAAAGGCTCTCTGCACTCCCTATGTTAAAATTTTCTATGTAAATTTGGTCCAGTCCAACACTAATTTAAAATGAGATATGGTCAAGACTCTCTATATACCAGATATTTTGCAGACCGAATACTGTCTAGTGTTTCAAGATTCTCTTAATGCCACGCTAATGATCAAAGTATAAATGCCACATTAAAAATGAACTGAAATCTACTGTGTTGTGACAACTTCAGAAGGATGAAATACAATTATTCAAATACACTCTTATCTCATACTTCCATGGTACATCTATCCATAATTCATTTAACTGCATTTTGCTCAGATCCCCACTGTACGTTTTTCAGTGACTTTTTTTCCATGAATCATTCATGAAAAATTAACATTGTTTTTTCTCAATATCGTGAAAAAAATGTAGAGGTGTTTCTGCTGGTATTATGAGGAGAAAATGTGGGCTATGACAGAATACCTTGCTATTTTTCTGCAAAATGGTAGGGAATGGTTTATATTTTTTAGAAACTGAGATATTCATTCATGCATTCAGCTGAGTAGAGCTTAAAAAAAAAATGTTTGAATTGTAAATCAATATGGGTCCATTCTAAATTGTGAATGGTTACCAGTTACAGAAGGAAAAAAAATCAATGGTTTTTACATGTGTCAACTATTGATAACTTAATATCATAGGAATGACACTGCATTCTGGCTTACTTAAAAAACACAATCTTGATAAGTTTGATCAGATATCATATGTAACAGAGTTTATAGTAATTAGAAAGGATGGTATCTTTCAAGAGAGACCTTATTTCAATAACAAGGAATATGGTGGAAAAAATATATTATCATGACTGTTTAAATAAAATAAATAAGAATTCATGGCAAGAGAGGTATTAATTTTAATGAAAATGTGTTTTTATTTTTATGATAATTTTTCAGGTTATGATAGATACTTCAATGAAAAATATCTGTAATCAGTGGGTCAGAAATAACCGTTTTCTCTCTCTTTTTTAAAAAAAATCAAATAAACTGATAATTTAATAAACAATTTTATGAAACCTTTGTTACATTTTACACCAGAGGTCAGTATTTTGGAGAATTATATAAATTTTGTATAAAAACAAAAAGTGTTCTTTGGAGCATGTGTCACCTACTAAAGATTGATGGAAAATATGTGACGGACAGGCAGATGACAGAAAAATGATCCCTATGTGCCACCTCTGCTAACAGCAGGTGACACAAAAAAGTACCATGGAAATATGACATAATGGTTAAATGTGATGCAAGGTGGCCAATGCAAGGATGTCAAACTAGCATGGCTACTTCATTTAATACTTATCCCTTACCCTTGACAAAATTGCTTTTGCATCAGGATCTTTTATTTCTACATGCATTCCTAGACCATATACTGTTGGCACATAATCATTCGCATTCTTATCAAAAATTTCTACTTTGTATCTTCCTGAAATAAAAGAAAACAATTTGTAAGGAATGCAACTTTATAGTAAATGTACCTGAACAGGGCTCATCCTAGGCTCAGAAAAGAGGGAGAAGTCACTTCTCTCTCAGCTCAAGAAAGGGAGAAGTGGTGAGATCTTAGGGAGAAGTGAGAGATAGTGCACGTAAAAAATATGTGCACATATGTGAATGTTTGTGTTGATATTCTACATATCATCCATCATTCACTCATACTTTTATATTCTCTCACACTTGCAAAATAAAAGTAACAACTTTGTATTTAATTGTTTATTCAACATCAATATTTTTATCATGATCTATGTTATAAAATCAGTAAGACTCAAAAACCAATCTAATAATGAGTCAACCTTCATTACCAGTATAGTTGCATGGAAAAAAAGCAATCCATACTTGTAAGTTGTAACATGATTTTTCTCAAAAACATTAGTGATTATTCAATTACAGTTAAGGTTCAATTAAAAAAAAAACGAAACATGACTTGAAAACAACTACTGTGGTAACTACCGATAGTCATGCTATATTGATGTTCAACTGCACGGCTTGACAGAAAATAAACAAGACTAATTATGTCCTGTTCGTACCAATAAAATGATTTTTGACAGTTTGATTTTGAAAATCATAGGAGAGTCAGGGTGAATGCTATTAAGCTTTCGCATGACTTGAGCGTATTGCCCTTTATCAATGATGTGGGCGACATGAGATGCCAAGAAATTTTTAACATTACGGTTGAACATGAAATCCAGAAAAAGAAGGGGGTGGGGTAATTATCACTTTTTTTTCTTCTTACCGTTTACTCGAGAAAAGAATGGTCTCTTACTTTTTGTTTCGCTAAATTTTCCAGAAGGTACAATTTTATAAAGTTTGAAGGATCTGCAGACAATAAACAATAGTTCCCATATCACTTTGTATACTCACTCAATTGACAGTGTCAATTTTTGACCAACGTAGCATTATTCCTTGCTAAATTACTGCTAATCAAAATATGAATTAGTATAAAGTTGCCGAGAGCCAATTTGAAATTGTAACTGCTTGGCCATCTCAGACAGCTGATAATCGCTAAAAATAGCAACAAAGCTGTTTTTTCAAAGACAGATTTTTGGAAAACCGTGCTGTCTGAATTTTTCATCTGACAATATGTCTGACAATAACAGAAGATATTGTAGGTCAAAATGGAAATAAACCGGACATGTCTGACTGACCAACAGATTTGCATTGACTGAATCATTGTTTACACCTAGTTTGTTTGTGACTTTGTCTTGGGTCGGTCATGTACTGAACCTATTTATGTATGCACAAGTGGATTTGAAATCGAGGCTGGTAGATAATAGTGCACTGATTGGTTGATATTTAATGCCTATGTCGTCTAAGAGATGAGAGAGACATCACCAGAATTGCCCCCTAGGATGAGCCCTGCTGAAAGAAAGTGGCTTCTTTTAAGAAGATATTATTATGGCAAATTTTTGATGATATGAACCTCCAACGGTTTATATGATAAACATTTACCACTTTTCTCGTTGAGAAATTGCAAATCAAACAGCCCTGAAAACGTTATAATATATAATTCTGTTATAAGAAATAATGAGTAAAGTTTGCTTTTCATGTTGTATTACTTGGGATCAGCCACTTGGGATTAAATATCAAAATTAAACAAGATTTTTTTTCCATTTTAAGTAGTATAAAATTTGAGGGCTTAGTGCAAAACTATTGTAACTCCTACTTTATTTATATGTAGTCACAATAGTTTTGCACCAACCCCTTGAAATGGAGAATTATAGTCAAAACGTACTCACTACCAAAACATACCCAAGTCAAAACATACCAAAGTGGTCAGAATGTACCCAAATGGAGTCAAAACATACCATGTTTAAATTATATTTTGAACATGTTATTAATGAATGCATTTTCAAAGAAATTTGTATAAAATAATTGATCAAAATGTGCAATTTTTTTTCGAAAGTATGTTTTGACCTCAAATTTGGATACGTTTTGACCTATAAATGTGGGTATGTTTTGGTGTGGGTACGTTTTGACCTTCTCCCGAAATGGGAACTTAGTATTCAAGATTTTACATGACTTGGTGGATTATCAATAATACACATCAGCCTCTCAGACTTCAGTGTCCACTGAAATTTCAAGTCATTTTTACTTCTATTCTTTCAGCCTGAGGTTTGCAGGTCAAGTGGTGTGGTGTGTAGTGGCCGAATTGTCCTTAATCCATTGGAAGCAGACGTAGCATGGTACAATACTATGTCAGTAGCAGGACTGAAAGTCACCCATTCAAGTAATAACCCTACACATGGTTGCTTTACGCAACAAGTCGTGAGTAACAAGTAACCTCATCGCATAAATGCAACCTCAACTGAAAGGCAGTTAAACTTGTCCATTATCACTGCAGTACCTTACCCTAATCTCTACTGAGATCTGCTCTGGTTATTTTTTTTTCGTATCGGCCTTCGCTGGATCTCTTCCCAGGCCTTATATAAAAGCTTCGGGAAATTTACACCGATACCCCTATCTTGTTTCTGCCATTCAGATCGATTGTTTTAGGATGCACACCTAAAAATCCACACAGATATGGTAAGAAGACATATTTTTTTTCCATTCCATTCAACATCATTGTCTTACTCTTAGCTTAAAGATTTCATGAAATACGGCGACGGAAAGCACATCATCGCTCACCTCTTAGTTTAAAACAGACATTTTGTAAATATTGATCACGTGACTATAGGCGAAGCAGTTTAAACTACAGCTCGGTTCAGCTACGACTATTAAAACAACATAAGTAAATGCTCTTTGCCATTAAGTCGGCCCTGGCAAAATCAAAGAAATTTTGCAGTATAAAATGATTTTTCAAAATAAAGTTTATGTGAAATACGTTATATTTACTTAAGATCGAGAAAACCACATACCGCACTGTACCACATAACCCGCGAGTTGAACCTTACTGTAGTTATCCAATCATGGATTAGTCACGTAATAATCCATGCATATAAATAATATAGCAGTTTAAGCGGCGAGTTTGGAGGTTTCAGGAGTCCGTAGCTGTAAAACTGGTGAAATCGGTAAGCTAAGATATTGATGTTGAATGAAATGGAAAGAAAAATATGTCTTCTAACCATATCTGCGTGGATTATTAGGTGTGCATCCTAAAACAATCAATCTGAATGGCCGTAACGAGGTAGGGGTATCGGTGTAAATTTCCCAAAGCTTTTATATAAGGCCTGGGTAGAGATCCAGGATCCAGCAAAGGCCAATAGGAAAAAAAATAACCTGAGTGGATTTCAGTACAGATTTAACCCTTTTAACCTCTACTGAGATCTGCTCCGGTTATTTTTTTCGTGGATCTCTACCCAGGCCTTATATAAAAGCTTCGGGAAATTAACACCGATACCTCCAAGTATTTCATGAAATCGGCAAGCTAAGACAATGATGTTGAATGAAATGGAGAGAAAAATATGTCTTCTTACTAGACATGCGTGGATTTTTAGGAGTGCATCCTAAAACAATCGATTAGAACGGCTGAAACGAGGTAGGGGTATCAGTGTAAATTTCCTGAAGCTTTTATATAAGGCCTGGGTAGAGATCCAGCGGAGGTCAATACGAAAAAAATAACCGGAGCGGATCTTACTTGAGATTAACTAAGTAGAGATTATACCTTACCCGGTTGTGGCAGTGCGGTACTAGAGTAGACACACCTGTACTAGTAATTTAAACAATAATGCTGCATTTTTGTTTGATGATTGATGATACAAAGGAATGACACGTTTCTATATTTATATCAATAATTACAGAGTTATCATTCTGCACAGTATTGAATTTGGTAAGTCATTATCGTGATCTATAAACATTCAAAATGCCTTAAATAACAAATACTCACCCACTACCATGGTTTCATCTGGTATTTCTTCGATAAAGCATTTTTTCTCTGTTTCACCGATGTGAAAATATAAAGCTGATGCAGCTGTAATACAAGAAAAAAATAACAAACAACGTTGCAGTGACATGTTGGAAATATTTACAGGAAATTATACACCGGAAACGACACGGCGCATGCGCTCAGCCACGTCAAATACGAAACTAACACCATCAAGATTTTTTCCGAATATTCGTAAATGGGTCCTAGCTCCGTAGTAGCTGCTGAGGCTGGCAGAGGATGGAGCAAACATCTCAAAATGAGTAGGAGACGGCAAGAAGTGACAGGTGTCCGGATTTCAGATGAAGAGTATAATAGGCTAGAAAGCAAGTTCGAGGCACTTAGAAATGAAGTGAGTTTATCTTTTACTTCTTTGTGATGTGGATATCCGAACATATAAGCCCTTTTCATGTTGACATCTGTCGTGATCTGTCAAAACATTGACAATTTATACGCCAATGAGTGAATGACATAACTTATGAGACTCACCGTAAAAAAGTTTGTGTTGCAGTAAAACGATTTTTTGTAAGTATTGCACATTGCAAAAATTAAAGTGACATCATTTAAAATCATGAAAAGCTTTAAAGCTGATGTGTTAATTTTTCTGAATACAATGAAAGTAGTCCCATCAATGAGCCGTTCAGCGCGACATGCTATTTTTTGTATTGGGTGTCACGCCTCTGCGTCTCATGTCGTAACCACCTAAAACTGAGTGGAAATCAGAATCGTCGATTTGATATATTTTTCGTCAATTACACCTGATATGCATATCATCGTGTCGCAGACAGACTTATTTGAAGCTTACAACTGTTTAGTATCCAAAAAACATTCAATAATCACGTATTTTTAAAAGAAATCTAACCTTTCAAAGAGTAAACAAAAACCGATTAAGCCACGCCTCCTGCTTGCTGTTAACCGCTAACGCATGCGCACTTCAAACGGTGTAGGTATAGAAGATTACCTGTGTGTCACCAGCGCTGGAGAAAGTGTACCAGCTATCGAATTTAAAAATTTGAGCCATTTCGAAGGTTTTCCTCCAGATTAATACTTTATAATAATAAACTTGACATTCAAGTTTTTTTAATTAATTCTTTTGTAAAATAACCACTTTTTTTACATTCACCTATCAAGTAATATAGATCTATTCTTTCTTTTTTTCATAAAAAGACATATTTTTCAATGTAAAAATAAATGAAATAAAATAAATATTATAGTTTCTTATCTCTCTCTCTCTCTCTCTCTCCCTCCTTCTCTTTATATCTCCCCCCCCCCTCTCTCTCTCTAGCTCTCTCTGTCACCCCCACTTCTCTCTCTCTCTCTCTCTCTCTCTATCATTCATTTGTTCTGGCCAGTCAGCGGATGAAGTAAAAAGGATCGATTAAATAAAGGTATGCATATTTTTTATTATTTGATTTATAGAATGATACAAATGACAACATTTTTTTTTACACCTTTTTACGACTATCGTTTTAAAATGGCTTTTTATTTGCTTTCATTTTTGTACATATTTTGTCTCCCTAGTAGAACAAAGATCTCTCTCTCTCTCCTACCCTCTCTAAAAGTAAACTCTTAACAAGCCCGAATATACCATCTTCCTTTAAAACCTACACTGCTGGATAGAGG
The DNA here is from genome assembly GCA_021229015.1 of Solen grandis. NCBI lineage: Eukaryota > Metazoa > Mollusca > Bivalvia > Adapedonta > Solenidae > Solen > Solen grandis. The sequence goes on from CM037785.1 coordinate 8,879,333, forward strand.
GTCCGTCCCACCTATACATTTTTTATGCCTAGCAATTACGACCCCCCCCCCCCCCACACACACACACGCACACAATGTTGTAGCATATATACTTATCAATCATTTATTAACAGTCACATTACATGTGCAATGTAAATACACAGGAACATGAAAAACAAAGAGAAACAAACATTCTCTCTGTTTTCTCTCACATGCAAAAGGTAAACAAAGTTCAACATTGTATTAATATTTATATACAGAAAGAAAGATTTCCGTCCAATAGAAAGTAGTTCTCATAGTAATAAGTATAATCGTCTCGTTGATTAAAAAAAAACACTTGTCACACAAACGTTTTGGATGACTTGTTAAACACATAAATTTCAGTCACTAACTTTTAACCACGGTGCGGGTGCGTTGGTCAAGCTTTTTTCAAAGGGTGGTCATTTTCTTAGTGAAAGAATTCATGGATTTGACAACTGGGATCCCCTTGAATTTCTTGTATGATTTATGAAATCGCCCGGGAATCTCATTAGTCAAGTTTTCAGGGCGCAAAATCCTGAGAAAAAGTTCCAAATCTTCTTGTCTGTTTTGTTGGGATCTTGAAGAAACTCTTCCCTCCTCCGACTGCACAATGGCAACGAGCTTTAGCCATAATGTACACCTACAAACGGTCTCTCATGAAAAGTCGGACTGACGAAGACTTACGAGTACTGTCCAAGACAAAGAATTGTATAAGGGAGTTTGTACTCGAGAAATTGTTTATTACAGGAATGAAACGGGATTATGTTAATCCATGTGTAAGGAAGGATTGTAGTTTGTGCCTGTGTGATTGTTGTACGTGTTGTACCGCTTGTGTTGAGAAATGTAGTTGTAAGGGAAAGCGAGATCCTCTACAAGTATTCTTTCAATAATCCTGGGTAAACGTTCATATTCAAGCATTATTTAATTAGGTTGGGGTCACTACAGAAGAGAATTTAGATTCTTCTTTTTTTTTTGGGGGGGGGGGGGGGCGGGGGGCTAAAGTATATCAACATACGTCGTTCAGATCTCGAATTTCCTGTAAAATAGTCTCTTCCATTGGTTGTAATTTTGAAGGTATTAATTTTTTTTTTAATCAACATGTTTATGATTAAAACCATGTGTATGAAAAGATAGTAAAACATTGTTAAAATGTAAAATACATTGATTAAAAAATTAAAGTGCAATTAAAGTGTATAGAGACAGTGTATCGAATTAAGAAACCATATGAGCACATTTAAAAGTTCAAGCTGATCGTAAAATTACTATCGGTTTGGCCACAGAAATGAAGAGTATAAAAATATGTTTGCATGTGTATCTATACCATTATTTGATGATATAAGTAATCAAACTTCTGTTCAATCCAATATTTCTGTCTGACCCGTTATTAAAAGCATTTATATGTCAAACGCACTTCTTTCGTTTTTGTGTGCCCCTATAGCAATAAGGTCTTATCTGAAGAGAGATATTTTACCTCTTCACCGTCGTAGCTCATTTGAATATGAGATCAGTAGGTCAAGTCGGTCAACTGCACATGTTGCAATAAAATGTGTTATAAAAGCATTTTTATTCAATATGAGGATTAAAACCCAGTTTGAATGGATACATTATTGTTCAAGGATCAAGGCAATATAGGTATGTTGAGTTGTCATTCACTTTTTATACAGAAATTTCAATGCCTAATTTTAAAATTAGGCTTTGGTTAGAGAAAGAAGGAAACTTTTCCGCACATAAAATGTCGTTCCGACTGTGTACCCGTAGGGGGATATCGCCAAATCGAAAGTAGAACGATATCACAAATTACGGGTACACAAATGTGGACTACAATGAAAGATATTGTTAAACTAAAAGATGAAAAGGGTATGACAGTTAATATTATTAAGAAGATAAGATGAAAATCAGTTAAAACCCTGAAGATGATTGTTTACCGGAATCAACTTGGTCAGTACAGCTAAGCAGAGATTCAGATTGGATCGGCCCTTCGGTCCAGGGCCGATAAAAGCTGCAGATGACCGGAAAAAATAAACTCAGTACGCCCATCGGGCCGATAAAAATATAGTTAATCAGAAAATGTGACCGACAAATTTCTGTACTGGACGGTGAAATTTCGACAATTAACCCTTTACTTCATCTAGAGACTCATTCTGATGCATATACTTATTACTTCATACAGACGCATTTTGACTCAAATACCCTTAACTTCATGGAGACTCAAATTGATGCTGTCGGTTTTTAACAGCATAAAAGTTCCTTATCGGCAAAAAAGACTAAATAGCATTGTTGCTGTTGAAACTTTAATCATGTTAAAAATGTATTTGTTCTGAAAATAATTACGTTAGAAATGATTTTTGATACATGGGGTCGCCGGTTTGTATGCAAGTTCATAGGACTCCTACGTTCTGAGAATTTCGACCACTGGTAGGATCGATTTTTTCCACAGTTTTTACGTATGTTTCTTTTTCATAATTACATGATTCTTTAAAATCAAATACATATATCAATCAATAAAATCAGGAATATGACTAAATAAATAGAATGATGCATGTCAAGTTTTCGTGTGTTTTTTTCTTCATGCTATTCAAGTTTTATCCAGTGGAAAATTACCTATGCAAATTTAATCTTCTCGTGCTTTTTTTTAAACAATAGCGTCTGTCTATAAAAAGAACCAATAGAATTGTCAGATACCATAAATCACGTGCCATAAGATGTGGTCATTTGATTGTCTAAACAAGTGTCGTTAAAACCGGAAATCGGCGAGTCTTCTAAGAAATAAACAGGCCGTTATAAAATGTCAGAATCAAAGGATGTCGATTTATTATTGGGGGAATAAGATATATATACTTGTAACTGATTTGTCAGCACTTTCAAATTAGACCGTATTTATTAGAACACGACTGTCGCAGAATGGAAAATCATTCTGACGAGTCTGATTTTTTCAGATTTTGCTGAATTCTCCTTAGAATTTGATTAGATAGAAAGTCATATAAATTACAATTCTATGTTTATTCAATTTGATAAACAATCAAAATATCCTTATATGTCCAATCTTTCTCTCACTCATCATCTTCAAAATCCCAGAAATATGAATGATCTCACATTTCCATTTAAAGTTAAATAATTTATTATTACATGCCGTTTTCTTGAGTCAATAAAATTGAAAAGATATATATACATGTATATATTTGCTTTTATTTGTAAGATTTTTTATGCTTAAGGGTTGGGTGGGTTCTCTTTTGTGACACTAATTTCATGCTGAAGAAATGCATCCCTCCAAATACTAACTTGAATAACAATTATTTATTTCATTCCAATATGAGTGAACAAGGTATCAAAAGATAGTCATAACAACATATTTACCTAGGAAATTATTTAACTGACTGAAGTTCTGAAACAATATTGCATGATATAGTTCATAGCAAAAAAAAAAGAATAAATAAAGTAAACTTGAAAGTGTCATTAATGTCTTATAAATCATTTTGCTATAACAAATTTGTCCGAAGTTTTTCTTGTAATTTAGGACAAATGACTTTAAAAAAAATGACCATTTAGGACAACTGTCCTAAGGAAAGTGGGTCCAATCTGGATCACTGCTAAGTGAATACATAAAATGTCTGTTTGGAAAAGACAAAAAATGCAAAATACAATAGGTTTTTATATGAACCATCATCACATATTCCTAAGTATTTTCAATAACATAAGTCAATATATACTTTATTTGGCATGAAAATAAGGTTGACAGCAGTAAAATCTGGTAGATTCTGGTATATAGGTTGATTCCAGTTAATTGAGTAACCAATTATGACTAATAGATATTCCTTGAGATACCAGAACATCACACGATTTGCCATTTATACACTCTGACATCTTCATTTCTCAGGCAATGAAGGCAATGTTTCTCAGATGAACGACTTCAGGGCCATCAGGGCTCACCCTGGCTGTAAATATGTTTGCGCCAACACATTCACCAAATGAGAAAAATTAGAGCCAAATTTAAGAAGTTGGAGCCAAATTTAATGCAAGTGGCTCCAATATGTTTTCGGAAAACTTTATTGTCTTTATATACTGGTATGATATATGCATTTATTATACTTGAACTGTCAAAGATATATTCAATTGGTGCATAATATTTAAAAATAAAAAGAATTAAAAAAATATATGGAAAAAAAAAATATACAAATACTGTCATATAATTCTAAATGATAATAAATGAATTTCATCATTATCCAAACATCAATAAAAAAAAAATGTTCATGTAAAAAAATATATATTTTCCAACAAAATCATAAATAATAACCTGACTAAAAATATTATATTAAAATATCAAGTGAAATTAAAAAAAAAAAAAATACAAAACTAGAACCGCAAGCGGTATCTTGGTTTTCGCTTTTAACCTAAATCAACTTGAACACTTTATTTCAACTCAGCCACAATTTTCAATATGAAACAGAACGCAAAGGTTTTTTGAAGACCTACTCTCATTTGCACAGTTTTTTTTTTGTTTTTTTTTTTGGATGTTAGAACATTCAAACTCCTCTAACGCAAATATTTCCCTATACCCTATACTTTGAAATCATCACATTCTGTGGTACAAGGAACAAAATGCTGAAAACCGCATTTCAATTAGACTTTAACGTTTTGAGTTATAGGCAAAAGAGTGATTTTAAGCAAAGCGCCCTCTAGCGGCAAAATGAGAAAAAAAATTGATAAAAATTTTACAATTAGGTACCTAGAAATTCAGCAAATAGTTCAAACAAGTATATAAGTCGCACTAATCGAACATTCTTTTTCTTTTATATTACAATTTTAAGCATAAAAACTGAATAACAATTATTCCAAAAGAGGCTCAAACTTTGGATTGTCGTAAAATGAAAAGATCAAGTCCGATCTTCAAAAACTAAACATTATACGGAAGAACTATTTAGAACTAAAACTTTTGTTCATATACTTTCAATGAAATATTTTTAGATTTGGAGCACTTTGGGGCCGAATAAAAACACAATTATCGTAATATGACCTTGACCTTTTCAATGTTTTTTTTTTAAACTTTTTAGCTCACCTGAGCACGTGTGCTCAGGATGAGCTTTTAGGATCAATGAATGTCCGTCGTCCGTCCGTCCGTCTGTCCGTCCGTCCGTCCGTCCGTCGTCCGTCGTCCACAATTTGTTCGTTTGCACTCTAGCATCTTCATTTTATGAGCAATTATCTTCAAACTTTAAAACAATGTTTATGACCATAAAATCTCGGCCAAGTTCGATTATGGCTGATATCGGAACATTAGGTCAGGAGTTATGCCCCTTTTAAAATTAAAAAAAGCCCACTTTTTGATTGTTTGCACTCTAGCATCTTCATTTCATGAGCAATTATCTTAAAATTTTAAATCAATGTGTATGACCATAAAATCTCGGCCAAGTTCGATTATGGCTGATATCGGAACATTAGGTCAGGAGTTATGCCCCTTTTAAAATTCAAAAAAGCCAGATTTCACATTGTTTGCACTCTAGCATCTTCATTTCATGAGCAATTATCTTCAAACTTTATATCAATGTTGATAACCATAAAATCACGACCAAGTTCGATTGTGGCTGATATCGTACCATTTGGTCAGGAGTTATGCCCCTTTTAATATAAAAAAAAGCCATATCACTTGTTTACACTCTAGCATCTTCCTTTTTTAGCAATCATCTTCAAACTTTATGACATTGTTAATGACCATAATGTCTCGATTGAGTTCAATTGTGGCTGAGATGGGTCATTTAGGTCAGGAGTTATGCCCCTTTTAATACAAAAAATGCAAGATTTCACTTTGTTTATTCTCTACCAACTTCATTTTTTTAACAATCATTTTTAAACTTTAAGACAATGTTTATGCCCATAATCTCACAATCGAGTTCAATTATAACTGATATTGACTTGTAAATTTAGGAGTTATGCCCATTTCACGATAAAAAAAGCCAGATTTCACTTTTACACTCATCATCTTTCTCAGGTGAGCGACCAAGGGCCATCTTGGCCCTCTTGTTAATTGTGAGGCCCTTTCAAACATAACAATACATAACTTGTGAAAATTTCATGAAGAATGAACAGAAAATAAAGTCAGGGGCGACAAAAAAACATGTTTTTGAAATTTTAATTTTTTCCTAAAATTTAGTGAAGTTTGACCTTTTCTAGAGGACAAACCACGCATTTCTTAAATTCGCCACCCCATATATTTTGTGCGTATATATGTCTTGCAAATCATTTGCAGCAAACAGAATTCTTCTATCTGATTTCTAACAAAAATGGATAGGTTTTTCGTAGACCTACCCTCATCTGCACAGTTTTTTACGAGATTCGAACTTTCAACCTTCCGTTACTAGCTCAAAAAGTTTCAGCCACTCATACCTAGAAACTATCATATTTTATTAGGCTATCAACAAGAAACATAATTCAATTAACCTCATTTGGATCAGGCTTCAACTTTTTTAGTTATAAGCAAAAGAATGATTTCAAGAAAAGCGCCCCCTAGCGGCAAAATGAGAAAGAAAATTGATTAAAATTTTACTGTTTGGTACCTAGCAAAGCAGCAAATAGTTCAATCAAGTATACTAGTCGCACAAGTCAAACTTTTTATTCTTATGTATCAGAATTTGAAGCATAAAACCTGATTTACAATTATTCCAAAAAAGGATCAAACTTTGGACTGCCGTATAATGACCAAATCAAGTCCGATCTTCAAAAACTAAACATTACTGGAAAGAGCTCTTTAAGAACTAAATTTTTTGTTCATATACTCTCAATGAAATATTTTTAGTTTTGGAGCTATTTGTGGCCGAATAAAAACACAATAATCGTAATATGACCTTGACCTTTTCAATTCTTTTTTTATTTTTTGAATTGTGAGGCCCTTTCAAACATAACCATACATATCGTGTGAAAGTTTCATGAAGAATGAACAGAAAATAAAGTCAGGAGCGACAAAAACATGTTTTTGAAATTTTAATTTTTTCCTAAAATTAAGTGAAGTTTGACCGTTTCTAGAGGACAAACCACACATTTCCTTAATTCGCCATCCCATATATTTTGTGTGTATACGTCTTTTAAATGGTATGCCGGAGACGGAATTCTTCTATCTGATCTCTAACAAAAACGGATAGGTTTTTCGTAGACCTACCCTCATTTGCACAGTTTTTTTTTTTTTTGCAAGGTTCGAACATTCAACCTTCCGTGGTCAAAAGCTTTCAGCCTCATGGACCCTCGAATCCTATCATATATTATTAGGCTATCAACAGGGAACAGAATGCAAAAAACCGCATTCGAATCAGACTTCAACTTTTTGAGTTATAAGCAAAAGAATGATTTCAAGAAAAGCGCCCCCTAGCGGCAAAATGAGAAAGAAAATTGATTTAAATTTTACTGTTAGGTACCTAGCAAAGCAGCAAATAGTTCAATCAAGTATACTAACGTAAGTCACACAAGTTAAACTTTTTATTCTTATGTATCATAATTTGAAGCATAAAACCTGATTTACAATTATTCCAAAAAAGGATCAAACTTTGGACTGCCGTATAATGACCAAATCAAGTCCGATCTTCAAAAACTAAACATTACTGGAAAGAGCTCTTTAAGAACTAAAACTTTTGTTCATATACTCTCAATGAAATATTTTTAGTTTTGGAGCTATTTGTGGCCGAATAAAAACACAATAATCGTAATATGACCTTGACCTTTTCAATTCTTTTTTATTTTTTGAATTGTGAGGCCCTTTCAAACATAACAATACATATCGTGTGAAAATTTCATGAAGAATGAACAGAAAATAAAGTCAGGAGCGACAAAAACATGTTTTTGAAATTTTAATTTTTCCTAAAATTTAGTGAAGTTTGACCGTTTCTAGAGGACAAACCACGCATTTCCTTAATTCGCCACCCCATATATTTTGTGCGTATATGTCTTGCAAATCGTATGCAGCAAACAGAATTATTCTATCTGATCTATAACAAAAGTGGGTAGGTTTTTCGTAGACCTACCCTCATTTTTCCAAGGTTCGAACATTCAACCTCCTAACATTTTTTCCAGAAACCCGATGATAAGATATCCATCATATTTGATTGGGCTGTCAACAAGGAACATTATGTAAAAAATCGCATATAAATCAGGTTTCAAATTTTTGAGTTATTAGCAAAACAGTGATTACATGCATTGCGCCCCCTTAAGTGGCTAAATCAGAAATGAATGTGAAAAGTTTGACCATTTAGGCACATGTTCAGATAAAGATGACTCCATGCCCAAAATTTCATAGCTGTAGCTTTTCTCATCTGGCCGCTAGGCTGGACACAAAAATGGGTGGAATTGGAAAAATAATAAAAAAAAAAAACCCCCAAAAAAAAATCAACAGAAGAAGAACAATAGGTTTTCGCCCTGCAGAGGCGAAAACCTAAAAAAAGGTAAAACTTGGGTACGTTATATATTGGGTACGTTTTGGTTTGGATACGTTTGACTCGCTGCATTAGCGATTAGTATCGAGTCTTTTATATACATCGGTACATCTATGCTGTTTACCAGTTGAAATCTAGCTAGGTAAACCAATTAATCAATTTAAATGTTTTAAAAGAAACGGTAGTAATGAAACATTGCTGATGTTTTTCGCAAATGGCCGCCATTGTGATGATTGTGCAATTTCATAACAGTTCCCAATGCAGGTAAAACAAAAGTCGGTAGAGAGTGTGACAAATGTAAACAAGTTATAAGCTGCCAATACCATCTGAGTATTCCACATCTTTGCATAATTAGGAAGCCTTAGAATGCGTGTTGATTGGATAATCCCACAGCAGGTGCTGGTCACTTTAAGTAGTGTACAGTGTAGAGCGACCTGTATTTTTGTGCATTACGGAACTTAAACAAACGCTGTACTAATTTCTTTTTTGTATGCGCCAAACACATTCACCAATTAGGAAAATCTTGAGCCAGTTTAATATTTTTGTCGCATTTGGCGCCTTTGGCAACCGACAGCGTGAGCCCTGGCCATCTTGGCCCTCTTGATGTTTTTGTCGCCAGATGGGTGATTGGTTTGGGACATGTAGTTGGTCCAGATGAAAAAATTGTTGCCATAAGCAACCATTAAATATTGTCCCTGAATATTAAGACAGCTGTGTTTGAAATAATCTACAGTGTTAAGTTAAGAAAAACTTTATTTTTGATCAATTTTGTTTTTGATCAATTGTAAGTTTTTTTGTTGTTTTTTTAAAAAAAAAAAAGATTATATAACATTTCAAACAATTCAATATTGAATTACCATTAAATGGAAATAATGATTGCATTAAGCCTACATTGGTTTGGTTCACGGTCTAAATCAAACAAAACAAAGGGCGCCAAGTGACATAACCCCTCAGTCATGAGTGGACTGCAGTGCAGTGCTGAATCAATCATAATGTATATTTTTATTTCAGTCAGCCAATTTAAAGCTTGCTTTCTTTTCCATTATCTGCTTAATTAGTGAAAATGTGGTTTTGTTATTACCTAACATGTGAAATAGTTTCAGGAGAATCATATGTTATGTAGCAGTCACATAGTGCAGGGTAAGCCTACCGTGTGCCACCGTGCGGTAAATTTTGTGCGGGTGGTGGAAGACGGTGGCACATGGCGGGGCATTGAGTGATCAGTGAACAAGATTGGGGCCCGTTAGTGGCTGGCGAGACATGTAGGTACAAGCGGTGGAGCACGGTAAGAAAAGGTATGAGAATGGTAGAGAGGTAGAGGATGGTGGGCTGGTATGAGGCTGTAATGGAATCATTCATGAGGCAGTGACGTTGTGTTAACTGGCATCATACCAGCCTCTTACCCTTTTAGTGATTGGGAAAGAATTTTCATCAATGGGACAATGGCCCTTTCAGAGGCAATGTCAATGTGACATTTTCAAAAGTAATGTGACATTTTATGAAATAACTACAACTTGCTTTTTAATGTGATTCTAAGTCTTAAGTGCATAATATTAACAACAAACTCAAACCATCATAAAATTGATTTTCTTTGAAAAAAATATGTAAAATGACCAATTATATTTTAATTATAAAGTTGTAGAACAACATGTTAATCACAAATAATGACCATCACAGAAACAAAAGAAAAAGACTTTAGTCTAGATACCATATAATGGCCAATCTAACATATCAATCCACAGTTATCACTGTAACAGTATATCTATTTCTATATAAAGGTAGTCTATAATTCACAATTCAGAACGGATCTTAATAACCGTAAAACGTACGGAATGGAATGTATTGAGATATATATTCTATGAAGTGACCATGTAATGTATGTGTTTGTGTCAGTTTTGAAAATATCAGGCAAAACATGATTGATTAATAGATTAAAAGCAATTAACCTAATGCGAAATTTGCATCCTTATTGCAGAAACCAACCATAAATAGACAAAAAGTTTATTGTTGTGAGATGGTTTTCCTAGTTTCATTTTGGACAATAGTGTTTGGTTATCAATTTTTGTGTACTTCAAATACATTTACCTATTGGAAAGAGACTTTCAAGAAAAAAAACCCAAGATGTTGCCATTTTAAGACTATTACTAAACTATCGGCTACATCATGTATAATAAACATAAAGGTAACAATGCCATTGCAAGTAGATATTATTGGATAAAAGGTGCATTGTATCTGACTTGTGGAAGCAGAAGAACATTTGTCAAATGTAAATGCAATCAAACACCTGGCAACATGCCTCAATAATATTTCCTATCCCTCTTGGATTCTTACGCAAAATAGACTCAGTCTGATTGGTTGATACACCAATGTCTCGATTATCCCTCTCTACGATTTGTTATATTTAGAAATGGAATTCCGCTCTTTCGGGCTCAGACTATTTTCGTAATTACGCTTTTTAAGCAGACTGTATTGAGTGAGACTGAAAAAGGGGCGCATCCAGTGCAAAAAACAATGTGACATTTTGATTTTTAATGTGACTATGGTGCATGGCGCATGCCTTTCTCGATCACTGCCCTTTTCTCAACGTTGACTCACCATCTCATACCGGCTGCTTACCCGTCCTTTACCAGTCTCCTGTTACCGTTCCACCGTTTTCATAAGGTCTCCATACTGGCCTGTTGCCGTGTTTTTTTCTTTGCACCCATTTAAAAACCGTGCAAGACACCATGACTCCATAGTTTACAGCTTTATAAAAATGACAAATTTGGAATACGAAATTTGAAATTAATCAACTTACAGACAATAATAACATACAGACAATAATATACTGAAACTTACCCGCATTATCTGAGAACTCATACTTGGGATTTGGCTTCTTAGCCTTGAAGTTATGGATCTGGTTGGAAGATCCTGCCGTTCTGGAAGCTTTTGTACTTTACCCACCCCTTTGCCAGCATCTCTCAATCCACATTTAGGCATTAGCTATAAATTGTTAGAAAAATTATGAGGAGTACATGTATGAACAGTAAAATTCGTGAACTGATGTGCGACCAGACGGGTGAATCCCAGCTTTTATATACTGTGTGTGATGTCAGCAAGGTGCTGCCAATGTTTAGCAAATGGTATGGGGTTGTTCTGGGCGGTAAGGGGCCGGTAGCCACAAGGTAAGAACCTGGCATGGACCCGGCGAGACCTGGCAAAAATAAGGCCAATACAGTGACACAGGCTGGTACGAGGACGCTGTAAGCGATATTGGCCTGGTATTGAGACAGTCTGGAAACGTTAAGTGCATGGCTGAATTTTTTTTTTTAAAAATGCAGATTTAGAGATTATCACCGCTTGTCATTTAAATTAAATGGTATAGGCCTGTTGGGCTTGGCCTTTGCTATGTGACAGCACCATTAACATATTGAGAATTTCAGCATTGTATTTTTGGAAAATTCTTTCACCAAAATTGGGGGAAAAAAGGGCATTTTGAAATCAAAGGTATCCGGCATGTTGATTTGACCGTAAAACTGCCGCATTAAAAAAAATCAACAGTCTTATATGTAATAAGAAGGTAGGTAACTTTTTCCATTGAAATCTTAAATTATGTTGTTTCTCAATTGCCGTAACTCCTTTGATTATTGATAGATTTTCATGAAATTGATCTTATTTTGTATGAAAGAGATGAATAAAGACTTACAGGGACAAAAACACCCCCTTGTCTGATGAATCACCCTAAAAATGTTGGTGAATTCAAAAACTTGTTTGGTCAGAAGAGATCTGACCAACAGAATCTCACCAATTTCTCCCGTGTAAGAAAAACTTAATCCACAACATCAGTGTTGAATTGTATGGACAGATACTGAAGAAAGAAACAAATATACCTGAAATGAAAACTTGTTCTGACTTGAAATCCATTGTTTTGAGAAGATTTTGTGACTAAATTGAAAGTAAAACTACATTAGCAATGTCACCGAGACGCTCGATAGAAACTGTAGAGAATCCGCAGTTTAAACATAGCTGATCATTGGTCAAGGTCGAGTCAAATGAATGTTTAAAAAGGAAGAAAAAAGGCTGAATAAGATGAAAAATGAAATAATAAGTATTCATTTTTGGTTTATTTGTTTCTATTGTCAGTATCTGTACATAAATTCAGTGATGATATTTTAAACTTTAGTTTTTCTTTAATTTTACACGGGAAAGATTGGCGAGATTCTGTCGATAAGGTCATTGATTCTTTTTTTTTTTAATGGGCAGCAGTTTACCGGGTACCTTTGTTTGAAATTGGGAAGCCACCAAATATCCACCTCTATTAAAGTAGGAATAAAGGATCTGAATCAAACATTGATATGTTCAGATAGAAAATAGTGATGTGTTTCAAATTCAACCTGAAGACAACCTGAAAACTCTGTCATGGTTTTTGACCCTATTATGCCCCTTTTTTCGACTTAGAATCTTGGTTAAGTTTTCTGTACCATTTCACTTTTTCACTGAACCCTTTAAGGTATTATTTTGAAACTTAGAATACTTGTATATGATAACCACCCCAATGTGTAGGCAAGAGGGGATAACTCTGTCATGTAATTTGACCAAATTATGCCCCTTTTTTGACTTAGAATCTTGGTTAAGTTTTTATATAACAATTTTAAGTATCCCAATCGAAACTTGGAGACTTATTGTTATTACTCCGTTTTTCTTCTTATTATTATTCTTTCTTTTGTCGGCATCTTTGTATGGGTCATATCTCAAAACCCATTCAACCTATCTATACAAAACTTCACATACTTATAGTCCTCAATGAGAAGTGGTGCCTTCCTGATTTTTTTAATGGGGGTCAGGCCCCACCCCCTCAAAGATGGATTTTTGCATAAAAAAATATATTTTGGTTAAACATTTCAAATTTCCAACCCTGAATCATATACTTTTTGTTCCTAAAAATGAGAAGATTGAATAGTAGTATTACTTTGGTGTCCACTGAGGTCACTCAGGGGTCAGGCCCCTCCCTCTCAATTTTACTTGTTCAGATCCCCATCCTTTAACCATTTATATTCTTGTTCCTCATGATCAGATGGATTGATTGGTACTTCATTATGTTCACATGGGTTACCAAGGTTCAGGCCCCACCCCCTCAATTTTACTTATGACCTTATATCTCAAAAACTGTTCAGACCCCCCTCATGATGAGACAGATTGAATTGTACTTCTGTGGTGTCCCCTGGGGTCACAAAGGGGTCTGGCCCCATCCCGTCAGTTTTACTTCTGAACTTTATTTAAAAAAACATCGAGATCCCCACCCATAAACCATATATAATCTTGTTCCTCATGATCAGATACATTGCATGGTTCTGTATGATTGTCTAAGGAGAAGTCGTTTGGGACACTTGACATCAGTTCACTGTTACAATTATTACTTGTTTTCACTGAAGCCATTGATGTTTTTCTTTGAAATTTGGTATACTTGTGTATCACTATCACCACTGTCTTTGATCAAGAGGTCATTACTCTGTCATAGATTTTGAAAAACTTATGCCCTTTTTCAACTTAAAATTTTGATCAAATTTTTCGTACTGAGTTTTCCATTAACCCTTAAGGTGTTGCTTTTAGACTTCGAATGCTTATTTATGACCTCTTCCTTCCACATGTAGGGAAGAGTACATAACTCTTTCATTGATTTTGACTAAATAATGCCCCCTTTTCTGACTTAGAAGTTCAGTTTAGTTTTTTTTTATATACTTGCTCACTTTTTCACTGAACCCTTTGAGATATTGCTTTAAAACTTGGAATACATGTTTATATCTTTACATTTTGATAATACAGTGATTCTTATTTTGCCTTTCACTGCAACATTTTTCTACATTTTTCTATATTGACAAACATTAGAATAGTTGAGCACACTGTCTTATGGACAGCTCTTGCTCTTGCTTGAAATGTTAAATCAAGAGTATAAAAAACTTGAAATGGATCTGCAAAAAAGTGTATTACTGTTTAATATTCAGGAATTAAGTATATTTACAAAGTATGAAGAGAAAAAGAAAATATTTATCAAATTCCAAGTTTTTGTTTTTCTGAAAATTTGTGATCCAACATATCCTGTTACATTAAAAATCTTGACATTTTCAAATTATAAGAAATTCAAGCCTTTCTTAATTTAAAGTCATTCCACTGATTGGAAAAGAAAATTATTTTTGCCTCTTTAAAGCCCCTTCAAATTTAAAGAAGAAATTACATATTTCTTCTAACATGCTTTGTTAATTTCATTTTTATAATACTCATTTTAAATGAATTCAGTTATGTTATGCAATTATGGAAATATGCAGATTTTCCTTAAGTGTTTTATTGAAACTTCAATATCCTATCCTTAAACCACATTGTATTCTGAAATCCAACATGAAGACAAGAATGGGAATTAAATTTGTATTTTGAGCTTACAAAGCCTTGATTTTATAGGGAACAAATATTGATGACTCTTGTTTCTTGTCTCATATCTCTCTTGTTTCATTCATGTATATTTACAGACATTTTCTCTTAAATGATGAGCGAAAGGGACCCCATATTGATGATATTTTGAGATCATAGTGAAATAGTCATTTTAATTATTCTTAGAATAAGGGTATCTATTCTACTCACCCAAGTGTCAGCGTCTCTCTTTTGGTTGATGAGGTATTGCTTTGAAACTTGGAATTATTGAAATAAATAAAACCTATCATTATTTTGTCCCAGGGATGGGGTCAGTGGGCTGACCCAGCAAAATTTGACATTTTGCCATTTTATGCATAAAGAAATCTTACTGTCCGTCCACCCTCTGTCCCACTTCATGTCTGCTCTGTTACTCTTACATGCATTTGTGGATTTTGAAGTAACCTGGTAGAATTTACTATATTGAAATGATATATAGCAATTAAGATCTGGGCTCGTATCTCAAAATGTCAAGGTCACAATCAGGGGTCAAAGGTAAAAAAGGGTAACATTTTGATGTGTCGTGGCTCTAAGGCGATTATGCATGGATGGATTTGAAATAACTTGGCTGGAATGTTCTTCTAGAAAAGAACCTGTGTTGTGATTAATACTCAGGTTCGTACCTCAGAGGTCAAGGTAACATTGTGGGTCATAGATCAAGGGGAACATTTTGTTTACAAAATGTCTTGGCTCTAAATCCAATATGTATGTATGGATTTTGATATAAATTGGCGTGAATGTTCTTCTTGAGAAGATAATGTGCTCCTTGCAAGACCCAGGTCAGTATATTGCAGGTCTGTTTGGATTCTAAATCCCAACAATTTGTAGAAATCCCTTCATTGGGAGATGGCTTGCCATGATTTAAAATTTGGTTAAAGTATATTTTTACTAGACACTAGACCTTTTTGTTTGTCAAATTCCAGGTTGTCTAGAACAGTCTTCTGTCAAAGGCCCTGTGAATGCTCACTGCCCCCTGCCTGGGGCAAAGTATTGATAGGTGCATAAGTGAGAAACCTGAGTATGGGATATGTTTTTTGGACTTAAAATTGTCATCAGACATGGAATATTTCTTGAAAAGTTTTCAGGTTCCGTTTTCTCAGGTTCTGTTTGTTTTTCTGTTGAACAGTTCACGGCGTGTAAGAGGAAGCTGGACAGCAAGTGTGAGGCCCTCCTGATACTGAGTAAGGAGCTTGACCAATGTCGCAGTGAGAGAGACCAGTTCAAATTGATGGCGGAGCAGCTGAGGGAGCGCTACCAGAACATGAAGAAACAGATGTCTGGCCAGGTTCATCCTTAAGTCTATTACCCTGCAGTTTAAAACCCCCCATGTAATTTTTATGCTCCCCCGAAGGGAGAGCATTATAGTTGCCGCTTTGTCCGTCTGTCATAATTTTGTCCGGAGCATAACACAAAAACTATAAGAGGTATCAACATAAAACTTCATCTAGGTAGATAGATCTCAATGATGAGAAGTGCAGTGTTCAAGAGCTGCAACTCTGTTTTGCATAATTTAGGAGTTACTGCCCTTGGTTATTTTTCATACTTAATTTTTTTTCAGAGCATAACTTGAGTTGATGTGCAGTACACAAAAGTGCAATTCTTGATACTCAAAAATAAAAAAATCCATAATCTCTGATACCTTCTTGCTGCCTATTGTCGTACATATTTTTTCATGCTCCCCGAAGGGAAGGCATATAGTTGCTGCTTTGTCCGGCAGTCCGTCTGTCATAATTTTGTCTGGAGCATAACACAAAAAGTGTAAGAGGTATCGACATGAAACTTCATAGGTAGATAGATCTCAATGATTTATAATATTTAGTTGAACACACATATTTGGAAGAAATATTAAAAAAAGCCCTTTTGGAACTAGCATTTATTTGGGGAGCATCCATTGGTTCTACCGATTCTCTTGTATCCCCATACAAGGATTCTGAAAACTGGATTCCTTGACAAAGATTTGTCAATAAGTTTGCCATTGGTAAGTCTTCATAACTTACTGATAAACAGTAAAATCTCAATAATAAGACCACCCTTGGGACTGCTGTCAATATGTCTTTATAATGAGATGGACTGATTATCGAGTTTCAATTAACAGGAAATAGGGGGAAAAGGAAGTGAAAATAGTGGTCTTGATGGTGAGGTGGTCTTTTATGAGGTTTTACTATGTATTTATTGCATTAATGTAAGAGTTGTTCTGGAAAGGTTTCCCAAAATTTGAAGTGAAGGATATTGCTTAGAGACCTGTACCTCATGAAGTATGGAATTACATGTGTTGTTCCTTTGTGTAATGCATTACTTAAAGTACAATATCTTTTTATTATGTTGAGCCAACTTAAGTGTAGTAGGGATAAACTTCAGTGATAGTTTTGTAGTTTTGTTGGTTTTGACCTATTCTAGGAATGGATATTGTTTTTTGATATTATTAAATTAAAATGGTTAAAAAAATGATAAATAGATTTCTTTACGGATTTAGTGTTGTGAGATAAAAAAAGTCAACCCTCATTGACTCTTTTTAACAAATTTATTTTCGCAGAAAAAGACCTTTTTTTTTTTTTTTACCTTTGTAGAAGTGATTAAATGAGAGATGAACTGTTATGAAAATGGCTGGAACCACTGACATCCTCATTTGAGATCCACAATCTTTGAGTGTATTGGCCCTATAATCTCCATACACTCTCCTGATGGTTAGCCCATAGTGTTGATCAGTCCACTGCGTGTTAGTAGTTGGCTTTCAGCTCCTCTCCTTTGTGATACTCTTTCCGCTGCATTTCCCAGCCTGCTAACTGCTCACTGTCTTCCCTTCCCTGTCACACCAAAGGCTGTGAAAAGTCTCTATAGGGATTTTGCAGGGAATCCTCTGACACCAACCTCCACTGGGACTAGACATGTGTGCCATCTTTGTTCTCTGTACTTGACGTGTACTAGCATTGAAAGAATTAACCTTCAGTTTATTGTCTAAGGATTTATCTAAAAATTTTTATGCAAAAGACAACACAATAGTAATCTTATTTGTGTGAAGTATTCTCTCGGGATTACATATTCTACATTGTCTTTTGATTTTTGGCTTAGTTATTCTTGTAATCAGAATAGAGGAATTTCCATTAAACGGAGAATAAAAGAACTATTACGATATTGTGATATAGAATATACGATATAGAAATAGATGTACAAACAAAGCAGACCCAGATCAGATGGGTCCTTGCAAAGAGCTGTATGATCAGGGTCTCATTTGTTTGCTCATAATATATTGTAGCTCAGATGGCAAATTATAATCAATTGTTTCATATACCATTTAAAGTTAAGTAAATTAATAATTTATCAAGTAATAAAAATGTGTGCATAAATATTCATAAGGTAAAGGGGTTTATGTGGTCATTCTACACCATGAAAGCAATACACAATTGAGTCTCAGTTATCGTTCTAACCTTGAGATCAGTGCATCATCACTTTTGATTATAATTTATCATGTTGAATAAAAAGAACAACTATGTGGTGTATGGGTTCCTGAAAATAGGAGGTGAAGGTCCTGATACTGAGATGTTATTGTCTTAGTGATATGTCTCCATGTGACTGAACTTCTATTGATATTTTTCCAAGTCTGAAGTAACAACAAAAAAAACAACAAACTTTGGTAGAGTAGATGGCACAAGGTTGGATGTTTGAACTGTAGGTGGGGCAATAATTGCTCATGATCTTTCCTAACAGAAAGTCCTGGTCCAACCGTGGATCCATTGAGAAAGATTTTAAGTATAAGGAACTTCCTTCCCAGTTGAAACAATTGTAAAAGAGACTAAGGGATTGGGTGCACATGTACACACTGGTAGGGGTGGAGATCTGGTGTCTAAAATATTTTGTTTAAATTGATTCTGATATCAAGACCAACTCCAAATAAAGACCAGAGCTGATAATAAGACCAATAAAAGTTATGTTAATATGACCAATTTTGAAGTGAAGAGTTGTGAGACCAAACCTGGTCTGAAAATTTTAGGATGAATTAGAGCTACATACACTATGTTTCTTTTGTCAGGACATTGCCATAAAACAAATACATAGTCAAGCTGTTGGGCAGTAGAAGACATTTCTTATTTGATATGCATGTCTAATTATTGTCCTGACATTTTATAGTCTCATCAGCAAGTCAGAGTAAGAGAATATAGACCATACATTATCCCAGTTGAGCATTATGTAGATCAGTAAACGCTTTCCATTGCCTGATACAAGCCAGATGTATTGGATGAGACGTTTTCTTGCTGTATATTCAATACTGTGCTCGTGACAGCAGCTGTTATTAGCAGAAGAATATTTATCCTGCTGCATATGACGAAAAAATTATATCCCAGGCTAACGTAAAATCAATGAGACAAGAACTTTCTTAGTCTGGCATTCCAGGATTGAGAAGCTCTGTGTTTAGATATGAGGTACTTTATAAGCATTAAGTAAATATTTAAAGTCTGACGTTATGAAAGGTGCTCTGACAGACCTGAAATTAAAATCTTTACTAGAAACCACATGGGGCTTTGCACACAATAATTTTTTTAAAGAAATCTTTTAAATCCGTTTTTATATATTTTTTTCTTGGAAAAAAACAACAGCCATGTTTATATAATGGTATTGAATTAAATTTGATAGAAAGGATTTTAGATTAAGTAAAAATGTGGTGGTTCACCTTTAATTATGCGGGGGAAAAAACATGAAGAAGTAGATTCTGTATTGCAGCCTCAATAGATGTCAATGAATAGCCCTTTTCTGTGAGGATTAAAACTCCCACAAAATGTGAATTGAATGTGCCCGAGGTGGAAACACATAAACATACTGTAATATGAAGCTAGCTCACTGCAAAACAAAGACTTTGACTTCATTGTGTGGCACATGGTGCCTGGCTTACATTCCTTTGACATGCCATCTTCCCACAATATTGTTTTGTTGTTTTTTTAGCTCACTTGGAACATAATGTGCCCATGATGAGCTGTGGTAACATATTTTTTTTTGTGATCAGTGAACACTCTAGAAGCTTCAATTTTTGTCCAATCTTGAAAAAAAAGAAATACTTAGAATGTTTGTCTGCATGAAAGCTTTGGTGAGTTTAAATATGGGCTACTTGGGATCAAAAGGTTGGTAACTAGGTCATATCCTAGGGCAACCGTGTGAACACACTAGAGGCCACATTTTTTTTTTGTTCTTTGTATCTTTGAAAGTAGGTCATGTAGGGTCAAAAAGTAGGTTTCTGGGTCAAAATTTTGAAAAAACATTGTGAATTAGCAGGCACATTTTTGTTCTTATCTTTGAAACTGGGTCATGTACATTCAGAAAGTATTGGTGTCCTCCCATACAAATCCACAGAACTCTATATTAGTAGTTAGTATGAACACTGATTGTCCACATAGCTCTGTGTTTAAGTCTATTCTAGGCATTTAAATATTGTAGTTATACTCTGCAAACAAAGTTTGAAAAGGAGTATACATTGTAATAATAGGTGTCAGTCTGTTGGTTTGTCAGGATGTCCATCTGTCTGTGATGCAAACTACTACACTACATGTATTTTACCAGTTGAAATGAGATTGGATGTTAAAAATCTTTTACAGCTTTAGTTCTTTAACCCTTTCCCTCATAGAGGAAACCATGAAAAGACCTATGCGAACAACATAAAACCAGATCAGCCTGCGAGTAACTCGCAGGCTGATCAGGTTTTATGCTGTTCGCTGCTCCTCAGTGGTCTGGAAATGTTTGTTTTTTTAGCTCACATGAGCACAACGTGCTCAAGGTGAGCTTTTCTGATCGCCTTTTGTCCGGCGTCCGTCGTCCGTCGTCCTTGCGTGCGTGCGCCCGTGCGTGCGTGCGTGCGTCCGGCGTCAACAATTGCTTCAAACAACATCTCCTCCTAAACGGCTTGGCCAATTTGAAAAATATTTTGCAGGAATGTTCCTTGGATGAAGCTCTACTAAAGTTGTATAAATGGTTCTGGTCCATCGCATAATTAGGTCACAGGAGCTAAAAATAGATTTTAAAAATGAAAATTTAAAAAATCTTCTTCTATGAATCCATAAGGCCTAGAGCTTAGATATTTGGTATGTAGCATCATCTTATGGGCCACTACTAAGATTGTACAAATCATAGCCCTATGGTGATAAATGACCCCGCACCAGGGGTCACTTGTTTTACATAGAGTTATATAGAAAAATCTTAAAAAATCTTCTTCTATGAATCCATAAGGCCTAGAGCTTAGATATTTGGTATGAAGCATCATCTTATGGGCCACTACTAAGATTGTACAAATCATAGCCCTATGGTGATAAATGACCCCGCACCAGGGGTCACTTGTTTTACATAGAGTTATATAGGAAAATCTTAAAAAATCTTCTTCCATGAATGCATAAGGCCTAGAGCTTAGATATTTGGTATGAAGCATCATCTTATGGGCCACTACTAAGATTGTACAAATCATAGCCCTATGGTGATAAATGACCCCGCACCAGGGGTCACTTGTTTTACATAGAGTTATATAGGAAAATCTTAAAAAATCTTCTTCCATGAATGCATAAGGCCTAGAGCTTAGATATTTGGTATGAAGCATCATCTTATGGGCCACTACCAAGGTTGTACAAATCATAGCCCTATGGTGATAAATGACCCCGCACCAGGGGTCACTTGTTTTACATAGAGTTATATTGGAAAATCTTAAAAAATCTTCTTCCATGAATGCATAAGGCCTAGAGCTTAGATATTTGGTATGAAGCATCATCTTATGGGCCACTACCAAGATTGTACAAATCATAGCCCTATGGTGATAAATGACCCGCACAGGGGTCACTTGTTTTACATAGAGTTATATAGGAAAATCTTAAAAAATCTTCTTCTATGAATCCATAAGGCCTAGAGCTTAGATATTTGGTATGTAGCATCATCTTATGGGCCACTACCAAGATTGTACAAATCATAGCTTATGGCGATAAATGACCCGCACCAGGGGTCACTTGTTTTACACAGAGTTACATAGGAAAATCTTAAAAAATCTTCTTCCATGAATGCATAAGGCCTAGAGCTTAGATATTTGGTATGAAGCATCATCTTATGGGCCACTACCAAGATTGTACAAATCATAGCCCTATGGTGATAAATGACCCCCACCAGGGGTCACTTGTTTTACACAGAGTTATATAGGAAAATCTTAAAAAATCTTCTTCTATGAATCCATAAGGCCTAGAGCTTAGATATTTGGTATGTAGCATCATCTTATGGGCCACTACCAAGATTGTACAAATCATAGCCCTATGGTGATAAATGACCCCACACCAGGGGTCACTTGTTTTACATAGAGTTAAATAGGAAAATCTTAAAAAATCTTCTTCTATGAATCAATAAGGCCTAGAGCTAAGATTTTTGGTATGTAGTAGCATCTAATGGTTCATTACAAAGATTTTCAAAGTCTTGGCCCTACGGTGATAAATGACCCTGCGCCCAAGTCTTCTCTGAAACCATATGGCCCATTGCTTAGATATTTGGTGTGTAGTATTGTCAGGGGTAAAATGTTTTAGATTAAGTTATATCAGAATCCTTGTCTGTTTAAAAACCTTGACATCAGTTGAAGCAATGGTACTCAGGTGAGCGATTCAGGGCCATCATGGCCCTCTTGTTTAAAATTAAATTTGGTAAGGTGTTACTGTGTTTTTCTGCAGATCAGGCTTATGTGGTACCTATTGAGTGTGTCAAAATGAGTCTATATGAGGGAAAGGGTTAAAAAAAGCCACATGGCAGTGATATTCATCAGCTTCATTGATATTCCTATATTTGAGCAGGGGTTTACTTCTGTGCAGGAATACAAAACTGAAATAAAACATGTATTATGAAATCATTAACTTATGAGGGACACAAATTTTCATCATTTCGCTGAGGGTTTTATCTACAAATATTAATCCCAAATGAAAACTTGTCTCTTATATAGACCTCATGTTTTCTAGAACAATGAAATTATATCCACAAATAAATGCACCCATGAAATTCCCTTAGATACAGTCATAATCAACAAAATATAATGTCATTAAAATCGATGATTTTACAGTAAGCAAAAGTAAGATACATTAAGTTTTAGTATTGAATGATTTCAATAAGACTTAAATGGATTTGTTTTTGAAATTGGGGCCCTGTTCCATCAGATGTATAAAGTATGGTTTATCTGTACTTTCAGCCTCGAGCCTCCCAGTCAGACACAGCTGCCTGTCAACAATATCCAGATAAACAGAGCCAGGTAAGTATCACAGTCAGATGCGGCTGTAGGCAGGGGCCATCTTTCATTTCTGTGTTGTTTGTGTCACCTGCTGTGAGCGGTGTTGACACATAGTGATCACTTTTCCGTTGTTTGTGTGTCTGTCAGACTTTTTCCATCATGGTTCAGCAGGTGATACATGTGTTCCAAAAGAAATTCTTGTTTGATTGTGGGCAGGGGCATTTTCTCATTACGGGAGGTGGGTGGGGACTCTGTGAGGGACTGTTTTAACTGCACCTAGAGAAGGACATTTTTCATTTCTATGGGATGTAGGCATTGGCCTTCTCTCTTTGTTGGAGGTGGATGGGGGCAAAGGCAGTTTCAACTGTAGGTAAGGGTCTTCTCTCGGGGGTTGAGGGGGCTGTTCAATATCTTGAAGGTGAGCAAGTGAGTAGAAAGGGGATTCTTCTTTGTCTGTCTCTCATTGAATTGAAAGAACAAGTTTGATTGATTTTTTTCCCTTTGTATTGATGTATTACTAAGCGTTAAGTACAGTTGGTGGAATTTGAGAATTCTTTCCATGTAAAATAAATTACCATCTGCCTTGGGAGCGGGAGGTGGTTGGTTTGATCGCTGACCACAACATAACAAAGTCATTAAAATTTGTACTGGTAGCTCCCTGCCTATATACAGGGTAGTTCCAAAACTGGTTGGTCCAGTGTCAGGATAATGTGACCGGGTGTGGTTTCATGTCACATGAATAAATGATCCTGTCTATATTTGCCATTCACAGAAGCTGGCCCAGCTGCTATATGAGGCGCGAGACCAGAACAAGTCCCTACAGTTTGAACTGGAGGATCTCAAACAGAAGTTGCATGACGCCCAGGGAGATATCAAGGTACTGCC
>CM037785.1:8903390-8920444 GCA_021229015.1 Solen grandis
CAAAAGAATTGGTGGATAAAGCACAGCAAGAAGTCCAGCAACTTGTCTTTGAATTCAAGAAGAAAGAAATGGCAGATTTGGGCAGGTAAAACTTAATAGATTATCATATATAAGTTAAATGGCAGCTGTTTAGGAATCACAGTAACATTATTTAACATCTTCCAAGGGAATGGGCCCTAAACTAGGGATTGCAGATGTTCTAATATTTCGATAATGTTAAACAAATTATTGGTTTTGAAAGACTAGCATATTTGGATGTTTATGTTTTTAGTTAAATTACTTTAGTAGTAACTGTTTTATACTTTTGTCTGAATCTTTGTTTTCCTTTTTTATACCTGTATCATTTGAAGATTGAAGAGGGTATATAGGAGTTACTGTGTTTTTGGTCTGACAGTCACTTGCATTTTTATACGCCTTATGGTATGGCACTGTTCGTCCGTAGACATTTTGTTTCCATGCAGTAACTTTTGAAGCACTTCATGTATTGAATTCATATTTGGTATGTAATTATTTAATACATGTCAAGTTCAATTTTATGTGCACTTTGTCGGCATATTTTATATGGAATGACAGTTTCCACGTAATGACTTCATTTATCTTCTATTAGTTAGTATTCAGATAAAAATTAATGATTTTTTTTTTCTCCACATTTACTAAAGATCATCATCCATGACACTTGCAACAAAACTGCTTCCTCATATTAAAAGCAATACCTTGTCCTATGATATACTCATATTAATTTGCCTTTGGCATATATTGCCCCATCTCAGTGGTGCTCTTGTTTCTTGTTCGGATCTTAACTTGAAAACCATTCAATAAAAAAATGTGACCAAATACATATCAAATATTGTTTTTTAGGCATTTCAGCTCTCTGAGACAACTAGTAGATGTCTCCCTTTGTTTCTTTTTTTAGCTCACTTGAGCAAAGTACCATGTTTGTTTAAATCATGGACCTGGGGTCAAATTCAGCCCCGCCTTAAGGGTCACTTGATTTTACATAGAAAAATCTTCTTCTCAGAAACCACTAGGCCTTGAGTCTAGATATTTGGTGTATAACATGGCCAAGTAGACCTCTACCATGTTTGTTGAAATCATGGCCCTAGGGTCAAAATTGGCCACACCCCACAGGTCACATGATTTTACATAGACTATATAGGAAAACCCTTAAATGATCTCCTTCTCAGAAATCACAAGGCCTGGAGTTCAGATGTTTCCTAGTGGACCCAAACCAAGTCTGCTCAAATCATGGCCTTGGTGTCAAAATTTGCCCCTCCTCAGGCCCCATGTTCTCGAAAATAAAATGGTACTTCATACTCAAACTCAAAATATGCACATTAGTTTCAGTGGGGATTTTGGGATGATACTCAGATTTGATCCTTAAATCGTACTTTAGTATTTTTGAGAATATGGGGCCAGGAGTCTCTTCATTTTTAGCTCACCTGAGCACAAAGTGCTCAAGGTGAGCTTTTGTGATCGCCCTTCGTCCGGCGTCATGCGTTGTCCGTCGTCAACAATTTGCTTTAAACGACATCTCCTCTGAAACCGCTGGACAGAATTTAAAATAAATTGGTACAGATGTTCCTTGGGTCAACCTCTACCAAAGTTGCTAAAATTTTTCCGATCCATAAAAAACATGGCCGCCAGGGGCGGGGCTTATTTGCCTTATATGTATATAGGGAAAACTTTAATCAACATTTCCTCTGAAACCACTGGACAGAATTTGATTAAACTTGGCAGGAATGATCCTTGGGTCAACCTTCACAAAAGTTCCTAAAATAAGCTTGATCCATATAGAACTCTGGTTGCCATGGCAACAAAAAGAAAAAAAATATGAAAATTTTAAAAATCATCTTCTTCAAAACTACTGGCCAGATTTTAAATAAATTGGTACAGATGTTCCTTGTGTCAACCTATTTATCTCAGGTGAGCGATTTAGGGCCATCATGGGCCTCTTGTTTATAGATTTAATACAGCTATGACCTTCAAAATTTGGATGGCAGGTACAGTTTTTGTGTGGAATTTAGATGATCCTGCTGTACTTATGCATAGTTCATGTATTCAGTATGACTCATAACACAGTCATAGGCAATCAAGGTAATGTTTCTCTGGTGAGCAATTCAGGGCCCATCTTGGCCCTCTTGTTTAAATGAAATTTTGCCCAGACTTTAATAAGTCTAATGACATAGTCAGTGTAAGTTTATACATTAAAGCATAAGCCACTGGCCTAATCTCAATAAAAGCAAAGTGAAACTAGTGTCAATTTAATGGAGCAAATACTAGCGCCAAATATCACTATTTGAAAATATATGATTGCCATGATTTCATTATTTAGAAGTATTTGTTTATGATTGTTCCCAAGTCTGTTGTATAGAAAATTATTCCTGTACATTATATTAAGTGAGGTGCGGTAAAATAATTTAAAGTTGACAACAGTACATAAACATGTGAGCAATGTAAACATATTTAACTTTGAATAGACACTCATAATTCAGGTTCAAACTTCCTTATGACATATGGTGCATTGCTATTGTTTACTTTCAGTATGCAAATTAGATTGTGTCATTTTGTGACCTATTTTCTTGCCAATTTTAGCTCACCTGAGCACATGTGCTCAGGATGAGCTATAAGGATCAATGAATGTCCATCCACCGTCCATCATCCACAATTAGGTTGTTTGCACCCTGGCATCTTCATTTCTTAAGCAATCATTTTGAAACTTTATGGCAATGATTTTTATCATAATATCTCGGCCAAGTTCGATTATGGCTGATATTGGCCAACTAGGTCAGGAGTTATGCCCCTTTAAATATTAGAAAATGCCAGATTTCACTTTGTTTGCACTCTACCATCTTCACTTCTTAAGCAGTCATCTTCAAACTTTATGACAATGTTTATAGCTATAATCTCTTGGCCAAGCTCGATTATGGCTGATATTGGCCAGCTAGTTCAGGTGTTATGCCCCTTTTAATATTTAAAAAATGCCAGATATTTTTTTGTTCCTTAAGCAATCATTTTCAAAATTTATGACATTATTTATAGCCATAATCTCTAGGCCAAAATTGATTATGGATGATATCGGACAATCACGTCTGGAGTTATGCCCCTCCTAATGTTAAAAATTACCATATTAACTTTGTTTTCACTCTAGCATCTTCATTTCTTAAGCAATCATTTTCAAAATTTCTGATAATGTCAATAGCTATAATCTCTAGGCCAAGTTCAACTATGGCTGATGTGGGATAATAAGTCAGGAGTTATTGCCCTTTAATTATAAAAATGCCAGATTTTACAGTTTACACTCTAGGATCTTCATTTCTTAAGCAATCATTTTGAAGTTTCACTGACAATGTTTATAGCCATGATATCTCAAATTTTGACCACAGGTACTGCTTAGTTTGTGGATATGAAATGATCTCATGGATTATGTATTCAGTACAACTATGCTATAATTTATAACAGTTTTTCTCAGGTGAGCGTCTTTAGGGCCATTTAGGCCCTCTTGTTTTAATACCTTGGTAATGAATGGCTACCGGTTAAACTTTCCCTGAGTATAAATTTATTTCGTGAAATGAATATAAGGCAGACACAAATCTATTACAAGCAATTTGCAATTACACAAGTTTTAAAATACTGATTTACAGGCAAGGAGGTCCAAAGAAACAGATGCATCAGGAACCTGATGATGAAAACAAAAATGAGAAAAAGGGAGGGACTGGATCTGGTGTGATAAAAAAAAATGGTACAAGCAATCCAATCCAGGAAACTGCAGGTGAAAATAAAAGGGAAGGCAGTGATGCTGCATATGGGGGTGCAAGACCTAAAGAAAGGTCAACCCAACCTAATAACAATACTTCAAATACATGTAACAAGAAACCAAGACCTGGCATTGATGAATCGTCTGCTGCAGGATTCAAACAGAATAAAACAACTAAATCTTCTAGATCTGCAGATGACTCTGGAGGAAATGCTGAGGAAATCAGAGAGGACAAAGGTGACGATAAGAAGATTCCAAGCAAAGACAAACATAAAAGACTTACAGAGGATTCCACACAAGGTTTAGGAGAAAACACTGAGACATTAAGCAATGCTAAAGGAGATGAAAGTGAGGAGGAGATTGACTTGGTAAAAATACTGTTATATTATCAATAATACAAAGCATCTGTGGGTATATTTTAAGCCATTTGTTTACAGATTTCTTTAATATCAGCTTATTATACACCTTAATCCTATATAGCAGAAAAACAGATAAACTTTATTGGTAATTTGAGTTTAACTCTTTACTTCCAATATCAATTGAGAATCTGTAATTTAGCAAGTGTTACCCTGTCATTTTGAATTTAATTGAGTAACAAGCATATATTACAGTCTTAAATTTATGAAACCATGAAAAGCAATATCAACCAGTTTTCAGAAATCACAGAGTCACTTTATTAAGAAATTTTAAAAAATTCTTTCATATGAGTTAGTATCTCAGATTATACTGGTAGTAGAATTTGGTATCTGCCAATACAGAAATAATGTACAAAGTGTACAGAATTATTTGAGGCCCATTTCTTATATTTGGCTCAATTTAAGCTAATGTCAACAAAAAATATTATTCCAAAGTAATCTGATGCAGCATAAAAACTGACAAGTACTGCCAGAAGCAGTATTATAGTATTTATTTGAGAAAAAAGATAAGAAATTACATTTAAAAAAATATGGGGCTTTGATGGGGATTAAGACAATGGAGAATTTAAAATGGTTATATGTTGTAGGATTATTACCTGTTATAAATCTAATTCTTTGAGGTCAAAGTATGCATAGAAAAAATGTCCACTAACTATTGAACATATTTCAATGAAAATTGTTGGGATTAATCATTACACATTGTAGATGTGCGTAATCTATAACAGGTTGGGTTTTCTCCTTTTTGGAAAGTTATGCCCCTTTGACCATTTTGATAGCTCATATATATTGCCACCTACTGCTTCAGAACTACAGGACGTATTTCAGTAAAACTTGCTTGCATTCAACATTGTCCATTATAGATGTGCATAGTCTATAACAGATGGGTTATTTTCCCTTTTTTGGAAAATTATGCCCCTTTGAACGTTTGGTAACTCATGTACATTGCCAGCTACTACCATAATGATCTGCCAGCTACTGCTTTGTATTTCTGTGAATCTTGCTCAGATTATTCATTACACATTGTAGATGTGCGTAATCTGTAACTGGTTAGATTATCTCCCCTTTTGGAAAATTATGCCCCTTTGATGGTTTGGTAGCTCATGCACATTGCCAGCTACTACCATAACAATCTGCTGGCTACTTCTCTGTAACTACTGGATGTATGCACAGTATTGCAATGAAACTTGCTGGGATTAATCATTACACATTGTAGATTAGCGAAACAAGTTGGGTTATTTCCCCTTTTTGGAAAATGATGCTCCTTTGACCGTTTTGGTAGCTCATATACATTGCCAGCTACTGCTTCAGATAAAACTTGCTTGCATTTAACATTGCACATTGTAGATGTTTGTTATCTTTAACAGGTTGGGTTATCTCCCCTTTTTCTGAAATTATGCTCCTTTTACCAAGTTTACATTTCATGTACATTACATGTAATTTATGTGTGCTCCTTCTACTTGATGGATACCAACAAAAATTGCTTGGATAAATCGTTACACAAATATAATCTATATAAGTTGTCATGAGCAGGAATTGAACCTGCAACCTTTTCCTGGGTTTTGAAGGGGGGGGGTGTGTAAGTCAGCCCCTAGGATGATTTCATGAATATGAAGCGTGTATTTCAGCTTCTTGTCATCTCAACAAACAATTATGCATATCTTTTTTCCTTATGCATATGCATTTTCTACCATTGAAAATTGTTAGAATATTCATCTGGCATTGTCTCACGTCATCATCGGTAAACAGGTCAAAAGTGAGGTTAGACAGCTACACTGAAGAAACATCCCTGTATTTATTCTGTTGGTTTGCAGCCAAATTCCAACAACATAGTTCCCTGATTTGCTGTTGCTGCTGGATATCACACGGTGTGATAGTGTGGCTGTCCCTCATTCAGATGTGCAGACTATTACATAAATATATATTTAGGTTTGTTGCCTATCAGTTCATAAGTACAGGTATACACAAACAAGATTTACACAATATTTTACTGAACTACTGGTATTTTAAAGTGTAACAATACAACAGATTATGATCATAGAATTTATAGATTTGATTCCCTATCGGTGAAAAAAAAGTTAAATATATATTAATGTGTACTTTCTATTTCGCAACACACATTACATGTACCTCAGCCTATGTTATGATTAATGCTTAATAACCACTTGAGATATGTTAAGGAATCATATAGATAAATCAGTGTCTATATTAACTACTCAGTTAGGCCTTAGGATCGTAAAACCTGTTCACACTGAGAATGACTAATTTTAGTATTCTAACCTGGTGTAAAATGGAGTGCCATGTTTGAGTGGTAAATATTTAAAAATCCTTGATACATACCATCAGACCATTCAGATCATTATTCCCCCTGTGACAAAGAGGATGGGGTATATTGGAATCAGTTTGTCCATCTGTCAGTCTGGCGATAGACATAATCTTCTCCACTCTGTATTTCCAAAACCCCTGGCTTGAACTGGATGAAACTTCACTTGATTGATCAGTATTAAGTATAGTTGTGCATATTATCAGCACGTTTGGGTGGGTTGATTTTTCACAGAGTTATGGCCCTTTGTATTTTTGACATAGTCTTGTCTGCACTTCATCGCAAAATCTGATGGCTTGAATAGGACGAATGAAACTTCACAGGATTGATCAGTTTCAAGTTAAGTTGTGTATATCAGCAACACATTTGGTTGGGTTGATATATCACAGAGTTTTGGCCCTTTCTATTTTTAGCATATGTATATAAAATGTAGATGCATTCTTGTTTGCACTTTACCTCCTAAACCCTGGACTTGAATTGGATGAAACTAAACAGGATTGATCTGAACAAGTCTTGTTGTGCATATCATTAGCACGTTTTATCAATGAGTTTTGGTCCTTTGATTTTTAACACATCACCCAAAACCGCTATCTTGAATTGGACGAAACTTTACTTGATTTATTTTTACCAAGTATAGCTGTGCATATTGTTGGCATGATTGGTTTGGATGTATCATCACAGAATTATGGCCCTTTGTTAAAAGAAATATAATTTCTGTACACTTTCTTAGTCTCCAAAACCTCTGGCTAGAATTTAATGAACTTCACAGAATTGGTAGATATCATCATATCATCAGCATGTTATATTGGAATGTTTTATCACAGAGTAAAAGCCCTTTGTTTATTTAGTGATAGTGGATTTTTTTCTGGAGCATAGCTTGAAAACTATCAAAGGGATTTACTTGAAACTTTAAATACAGATAGATAGCAAGTAATTGAAGTGCCCTGTCCAAGAACCATAACTTCATAACTTCACATGATTTTTAGCTCACAAGAGCACTTTGTGCTCATGTGAGCTTTTAGGATCAATGGCTGTCCGTCGTCCATCCATCGTCCGAAACCACAGGGCCAAATTTGATGAAAATTGTTTATAATGTTCCATGCATGAAGTTCTACCAAAGTTGTTCAAATGGTTCTGGTCCGTTGCATATCTGGGTCACAGGAGCTAAAATAGATTTTTTAAGTGAAATCTTCTCAGAAACCACAAGGCCTAGAGCTTAGATATTTGGTGTGTGGCATTGTCTTATGGACCATTACCAAGTTTGTTCAAATTATGACCAAAAAAAGTGTAACATGGCCTAGTAGACTTTTACTAAGTTTGTTCAAATTATGGCCCTGGGGTCAAAGTTGGCCCCACCCCTGGGGGTCACCTGATTTTACATTGACTTATAATAAAAAGTCTTCTTATATGAAACCACAGTGCCTGGAGTTAAGATATTTGGCCTGTAACATGGCCTAGTGAACCACTTCCAAGTTTGTTCAAATCATGGCCCTAGGGTCAAAATTGACCTCGCCCTAGGGGTCACTTGATTTTATATTAACTTATTTTAAAGAAAAACTAGAAAAAATCTTTTTGTCAGAGACCACAGGCCAGGAGTTTAGATATTTGGTGTGTAACATGCCCTAGTAGACCACTACCAAGTTTGTTCAAATCATGGCCCTGGGGTCAAAATTGACCCCAACTCAGGTTCACTTGATATTATATAGACTTATTAGAGCTATGACCTTCAAATTTGGATGGCAGGTACAGTTTTTGTGTGGAATTTAAATGATCATGCTGACTTCTGCATCAATTATGTATTCAATATGACTCATAATACAATAATTGACAATGAAGGCAGTGTTTCTCAGGTGAGCAATTCAGGGCCAACATGGTCCTCTTGTTTTATTATCTCCCTTTATTTGATTATTATCCCTAGAGTGTATGCAGGGACTCTTTGGTAATATGGCCAATGCTCAATGCTTTAAGCAAAACACAGAGGGAGGAGAGGATGGAGCATTCTATCACCTTCAGTGATAGTTCTAGTCA
This sequence comes from Solen grandis, assembly GCA_021229015.1. Lineage (NCBI taxonomy): Eukaryota > Metazoa > Mollusca > Bivalvia > Adapedonta > Solenidae > Solen > Solen grandis. Next base: position 8,911,909 of record CM037785.1, read on the forward strand.
TTTTCAGTGCTCCCATATGCTGGAAAATGGAATACATTATTAGTCCCCTACCGGTGTTCACACCGGAGGGGACTATAGGTTTGCCCTCCGTCTGTCCGTCCGTCCGTCTGTCCGTCCGTCCGTCCGTCTGTCCGCTCAAATCTGGATCCCGCGATAACTTAATAACTAAGCAAGCTAACTTGATGAAACTTGGTATATGACTATATGGCAATGTGTAGATTATGCACATCATTTTATTTTTGTTCTTCGACTAAAATTGTGGTTGCTATGGTAACGGAAATAGTGAAAATATGGCAAAAAATGGGATCCCGCGATAACTAAGCAAGCTAACTTGATGAAACTTGGTATATGACTAGATGGCAATGTGTAGATTATGCACGTCATTTTATTTTTGTTCTTCAACTAAAATTGTGGTTGCTATGGTAACGGAAATAGTGAAAATATGGCAAAAAATGGGATCCCAAACTAAGCAAGCAAACTTGATGAAACTTGGTATATGACTAGATGGCAATGTGTAGATTATGCACGTCATTTTATTTTTGTTCTTAGACTAAAATTGTGGTTGCTATGGTAATGGAAATAGTGAAAATATGGCAAAAAATGGGATTGATTACCATATTGAGTCAAGGTGGAGCCGGTAGGGGACTTTATGTGTTGCATACAACACCAGTTACTTGTTTGAGTATTGTTATATACAATCGTATATTGGCGTGATCTTCTCCGTCTGTCTGTCCGTACGTCCACTTCTTGTGAACACAACTCCTCCTTTGTTTCTGAATGAATCTTTTCAAAACTTGGTCAATGTCATTACTATAATGGGTAATTGTAAATGAAGTGGCGATTTTCCAGTTCATTGATTTTTACAAGATTTGTATCCCTTGAAACTTAGTCTCTGTAGCTGATTGATATTGCAGCCTTGTGAATGCAACTCCTCCTACATTTCTGAATGAATCTTTCCAAAACTTGGTCAATATCATAACTATAATGGGTAATTGTGCAAGAAGTGGCGATATTCCGGTTCATTGATTTTTACAAGATTTGTGTCCCTTGAAACTTAGTCTCTGTAGCTGATTGGTATTGCAGCTTTGTGAACGCAACTCCTCCTACATTTCAGAACGAATTTTTTCAAAACTTGATCAGTGGCATTACTATAATGGGTAGATGTGCATGAAGTGGCGATTTTCCGGTTCATTGATTTTAACAAGATTTGTGTCCCTTGAAACTTAGTCTCTTTAGCTGATTGAAATTGCAGCCTTGTGAAGGCAACTCCCTCTACATTTCCGAACAAATCTTTTTAAAACTTGATCAATATCATTACTATAATGGGTAATTGTGCATGAAGTGGCGATTTTCCAGTTCATTGATTTTTACAAGATTTGTGTCCCTTGAAACTTAGTCTCTGTAGCTGATTGATATTGCAGCCTTGTGAACACAACTCCTCCTACATTTCTGAATGAATCTTTTCAAAACTTGGTCAATATCATTACTATAATGGGTAATAGTGCATGAAGTGGTGATTTTCCAGTTCATTGATTTTTTACAAGATTTGTGTCCCTTGAAACTTAGTCTCTGTAGCTGATTGGTATTGCAGCTTTGTGAACGCAACTCCCCCTACATTTCTGAACGAATCTTTTTAAAACTTGATCAGTGGCATTACTATAATGGGTAATTGTGCATGAAGTGGCTATTTTCCGGTTCATTGATTTTTACAAGATTTGTGTCCCTTGAAACTTAGTCTCTGTAGCTGATTGGTATTGCAGCCTTGTGAAGGCAACTCCTCCTACATTTCAGAACGAATCTTTTCAAAACTTGATCAGTGGCATTACTATAATGGGTAGATGTGCATGAAGTGGCGATTTTCCCGTTTATTAAATTTTGCAAGATTTGTGTCCCTTGAAACTTAGTCTCTTTAGCTGATTGATATTTCAGTCTTTTGAACGCCATTCCTTGTATGTTTCTGACCTAATCTTTTCAAAACTTGGGCAATGTCATTACTATACTGGGTAGATATGCACAAAGCAGGGATCTTGATGTTCATCAATATTTGCAATAGTTATGCCTTTCTAAACATGGTCTCTTAAAAACACAACTGAAGTTTCTAAACAGGTAAATGTGCATAAAGCAGGGATTTTCTGGTACAGCAATTTTTGCAAGAGTTATGTGGAGAAAGAAAAAAGGATTCATACTGATACTGCTTTTTGACCTACTTTCATATTGGAAGCCTTTTTAGGGTTCTTTCTCTGTTTATAGGTATCCTTTTTTCTTCCCCACTGAAATATTTTGTTAAATGGGACATTAAGCTCCAAATATTCAATCCAATACTCTGTTTGCTGTTTCTTTTCCATTTAATGAGTTTTACCATTCTGTAATTATAATGGTAGTTTTGTGATTTTTTTTTATCAAAATTACCATTTGTAGTTTGGTAGTTTTAAAAGAGATTCCAATGGTAGTTTTGTGATTTTTTCCTTGAAATTACCACAATCTCAGGCCCCTGTCTTTTCATCATCTTTAGTGATTGCCTCACTTTGAGAAAAGTATATTCGCGAATATACTGCTTTTTCAGCTAAATTAATTGGTCTCACAGACTTCATTTTGAGCTTATGCTTACAGAAATGCTAAAAGCAATAATTAAAAGGACCCTCTTTGTCTTTATATTTTGTGGCGGCGTATATTGTGGCATCACTGGCACTCTTGTTGTTTTTTTTGCGATCACCCTGCGTCCATCGTTGTCCATCGTCAACAATTTGTTTTAAACTCCTCTGAAACCGCTGGACAGAATTTGATAAAACTTGGCAGGTATGATTCTTGGGTGAACCTTCACAAAAGTTGCTAAAATAAACTTAATTCATGTAGAACTCTGGTTTCCAAGGCAATGGAAAGAAAAAAAATATGAAAACTTTAAAAATCATCTCCTTCAAAACTACTGGCCAGATTTCAAAAGGTTTTAGTACAGATGTTCTACCAAGATTGCTAAAATTATTATGATTCATTAAAGAACATGGCTGCCATGGGCGGGGCTTATTTGCCTTATATGTATATAGGGAAAGTTATAGAGACATGATCTCCATGTATAACTTTGGTTGCCATGGCAACCAAATGGATATTACCAGTTTTTTGTTTTTCTTTCTTTATTTTTTTTATGTAAATCTTCTCTAAATATGTTGGTAAGAATTTAATTTCGTTTAACAAAAATGAACACATCATTACCCTCTACCAAAACTGCACAAACAAAGCTGATCTCTTAAAAATTTAGCTTCCTACAGATTATTTAGAAAGTAAACTTACACAAAACTGATGACTATTAATGACTATTATCTTGTGATCAAGGCTGACTTTGTATTGGACCACTGTCTCCAATTATGGCGCTTAAAGTATAAGAAATGTCATATTTAACTCTGTTCACATTCTAGCATCCACATTTATAAAGCAATCTTGATCAGATGTATACATAATGTTAATAAACCAAGGATTATGATGGGAGTTATGGTCCATAATACTTAAGGTTGCCTTTAGGGCAGTGGTACTCAGGGCCCTCTTGTTTTATAATGGTTGACACTATAATCTATATATACCAACACGCCATTTAGATTATGATTTTCAGTTCTCTAACATTGTGAATCAAAGTACTTAGAGCACTGTCAGAAGCAAAAGTTAAAATGTGTGAATTATAAAGTCAACCCTTTAATTTTTTGTGTGGTAAGCATGTAAAAAATCAGGGAAGTTAAATCTTATTAAAACAGCAGGTAAGATAGATTATGTTATTTATTGGTCTCTGTCATATCAAACAAAAATGGATAAGGAATAGTGGTTCTTAGTATTGATCCTCTCAATACCTTTAATACTTCATGAATTTGCTGCAGACAGAAATAATTTAATAGAAACAAGAAAATGGGACAAGATAAAGTTATTGTTCTTTGTCACTTCACATCCTTCCCATGTGTCAAGAAAAACATAAACATAATTTCACCATACAAGTAAGTAATAGAGATGGAGCAAGGTAGATTTATTGTTCTTGGTAAGTAAAGTTTGACCATTGTATAAAGTATGAACTCAATCCTTAAAGTACTTTCTGAGTTATGACATACAGATGTGACTAGAGACACTACAGTCATTTGAGACTCTAACAAGAAAAGATTAAAAACAAAATGTTTCAATTGACGGCTTACATTAAACATACTGGCCCCCTCTCATTTCTTCTGTTTTGACCTTATAACCAAACCTGTCTATGTGCAGGACCCTCATATTAGAAAAATTGACCTCTCTATAAAATATTTTATATATAGAGAGGTCGATTTTTTTTGACTGAATATCAGGTCCCCTGGTCTATGATTTAAATCAAAAGGTTATAAACGCAAAGTAATGGAAGCTTGAAAACTAGAATTAAAAAATTCTAAATATATAACCCAAGAATACAAGAGTTTAAAAAAATAAGTATTACAAAAAAAAAAGTCCCAGCTGGACTTGAACTCACGACCCCTTGCAAGAACAAAATACTGCACAATGCTCATAACAATTTAGATAAATTCCACAGCCATAAATTTGTGGTGCAAATAAGGTCATTTATAGATAGTTTAATGAGTGAAACTATGGATGAACACTGAATTATAAACTTGCTTCTTTTACAGTTTTATTTGCACAGAAATTGTGATTATACCCAATGCTTTCAAAATCCTGCAATATATCTAACTTTTATCAAAACTGCAATGTTGACTTCTACAACCAGTTGTACTATTTTTCAACGCGAATGTATGGATGAGTGGCGGTAATGTGATTGTAAGTAGAAAATCCCATGTCTGACTTTAGAAGCTTTAGTTTTTGAAAATGGAGTTAATTTTATAAGGGTGAAAATGTAATCCACTTCAACAGAACCAGTATATTCCATTATGTATTTTTGAAACTTTCACTGAATTTTTTTTTTTTCAGAAAATTGGAGAAATATCAGCAGAGTTGGACCAGGATGCTATTGATATTATTAAACAGAATTTTAATTGGAATGAATGCTGTAAGGAATGGCAAGAAAAGTTTGGTGTGAGATTAAAAGAAGTTGGTTATAAGATGTTTGCTATCACCAGCTTTGAGGAAATGGTTAAGTTTGAGAACCGTCTTGAACAGTTACTGCATGAGTTAAGAACAGCAACAGTATTTGAAGTAAGGGGTCTTAAAGTAAAAGTTATATTTGACATTACAAGCTGGACAATGTAGATTGCTTTGGGGTAGTTGCACAGCCAACACTGAGGAATGTAGATGGAATAGCAATGAAGATTGCTAAGAAATTATGTGGTAGATATCAAGAATGTGATAGTCATAAAAAAGTCAATTAAGTAAAGGAGAGTGTAGGATTATAGAATGTGAAGAGACAGGGATCTCTGTGGCAAACATGCACATACCCCATTATCAGGAAACCAAGGAAAAACAGTTAGAATTGTTAAATACATTGAGGAAGCATTGTGTAATTGCTTAATCAAGTCAAATGAATTGAAGAAGAAAGTGCTAGCATTGCCATTTATTGGATCTGGTAAGTAAATGTAAAAATATGGCATTAATGTATAATGATACATGTGTTAGATACTAGAGCCTTTTTTTTTTTTTTGCAACTGAAACTGATAAAAGATTACATGTACATCCCAATCCTTAAAATTAGCCCTTTTTTCAGTTTCCCAATAAGGTAACTTTATTATTTACTTTTTCAGAATATTCTAGTGTTTTATTTATGACAAAATGTGACTCCAAAGACAAAAACAGGAGTAAAAATTGCTAAAAGCTTTTTTTTTCTTTTAAGATTGAGCATTTAAGCACTTGTATGAAAATGTCTTAAGGGCACTAAATTTCCAAAAACCAGTAGGTCAGTGCTTCTTCCTATTGAAAAACTGCCTTTGACACCTTAAAACTAATGTTAATTTTGAGCTATGAATATATCCTAGGCCTTATTTTAACTTGCAAATGTTATTTAAATGCACAAATACTTTACATTCATGTTTGTATAATTAGCTTGTCTGTTTTTCAAAGAAAAAAATACGAGCTATTGTCATAACTCTGGCGTCCACGTTGTCGTTGTCCGGAATCTTAACATTGGCTATAATGTCTTCTTTACTATTCTATTTCTGGTATGCATATTCGTCTAGACTAGGCCTATCCAGACATATGCAAATATGTCACCTATTGACATTGACCTTGACCTTTGACCTATTCTTGCAGTAACTTTTGAAAACTTTAAAATGCCTGTCATTTAGATTTGTTACCAACAGGGCACTGATATTTCACATGTGAATTCCTTGTGGCAAGACCTTTCCAACAATGTTAACTTTTGGACTTTTGACCTTGACCTTTGAACTTTGACCTATTTTTGAAATGTTTCACAAAAAACTTTAAGGTTAGCCATAACTTCTTTACTATTTGACATACAACTATTATTTTTGTTATGCATATTCATCTTGAGAAGGGCTATTCAGATACACCTAAATATTTCATTTTCTGACCTTGACATTTGACCTTTTTAGCTCACCTGAGCACGTGTGCTCAGGATGAGCTTTTAGGATCGATGAATGTCCGTCGTCCGTCCGTCCGTCCGTCGTCCGTCGTCCACAATTTGTTTGTTTGCACTCTAGCATCTTCATTTTATGAGCAATTATCTTCAAACTTTAAAATAATGTTTATGACCATAAAATCTCGGCCAAGTTCGATTATGGCTGATATCGGAACATTAGGTCAGGAGTTATGCCCCTTTTAAAATTCAAAAAAGCCAGATTTCACATTGTTTGCACTCTAGCATCTTCATTTCATGAGCAATTATCTTAAAATTTTAAATCAATGTTTATGACCATAAAATCTCGGCCAAGTTCGATTATGGCTGATATCGGAACATTAGGTCAGGAGTTATGCCCCTTTTAAAATTAAAAAAAGCCAGATTTCACATTGTTTGCACTCTAGCATCTTCATTTCATGAGCAATTATCTTAAAACTTTATATCAATGTTTATGACCATAAAATCTCGGCCAAGTTCGATTATGGCTGATATCGGAACATTAGGTCAGGAGTTATGCCCCTTTTAAAATTAAAAAAGCAGATTTCACATTGTTTGCACTCTAGCATCTTCATTTCATGAGCAATTATCTTCAAACTTTATATCAATGTTTATGACCATAAAATCTCGGCCAAGTTCGATTATGGCTGATATCGGAACATTAGGTCAGGAGTTATGCCCCTTTTAAAATTCAATAAAGCAAGATTTCACATTGTTTGCACTCTAGCATCTTCATTTCATGAGCAATTATCTTCAAACTTTATATCAATGTTTATGACCATAAAATCTCGGCCAAGATCGATTATGGCTGATATCGGAACATTAGGTCAGGAGTTATGCCCCTTTTAATATTCAAAAAATGCCATATTTCAAGTTGTTTACACTCTAGCATCTTCATTTATGAGCAATTATCTTCAAACTTTATGCAATGCTTATGACCATAAGGTCTCGATTGAGTTTTATGCTGAGATCGTTTCATCTTTTACTTTATGACAATGCTTATGACCATAAGGTCTCGATTGAGTTCGATTATGGCTGAGATCAGTCATTTAGGTCAGGAGTTATGCCCCTTTTAATACAAAAAATGCAAGATTTCACTTTGTTTATTCTCTACCAACTTCATTTTTTTAACAATCATTTTTAAACTTTAAGACAATGTTTATGCCCATAATCTCACAATCGGGTTCAATTATAACTGATATTGACTTGTAAATTTAGGAGTTATGCCCATTTCACCATAAAAAAAGCCAGATTTCACTTTTACACTCAAGCATCTTTATTTCTTAAGCAATCATCTTTCTCAGGTGAGCGACCAAGGGCCATCTTGGCCCTCTTGTTTTGCCATTACTTTGGACAAGTTTTAAAATACATATATTTCTCTGTCATTTTTCAATGATTTTTAGCTCACCTGAGCACAATGTGCTCATGGTGAGCTATTGTGATGGCCTTTTGTCTCATGTATGTTTTGTCGTATCATGTGTCCGGCATCAACAATCTCCTCCATAACTACTGGGCCGAATTTGATAAAAATTGCCTGTGATGTTCCTTGTATGAAGCTCTACCAATGTTGTTTAAATGGTTCCGGTCCGGTGCAAATCTGGGTCACAGGAGCTAAATATAGCTTTTTAAAATGAAATCTTTAAAAATCTTCTTCTCCAAAAACCGCAAGGGTTAGAGCTTAGAATTATTTGGTGTGTGGTATTGTCTTATGATGAACCTCTACAAAGTTTGTTCAAATCATGACCCTTGGGTCAAAATTGACCCGCCCCAGGGGGGTCACTTGATTTTACATAGACTTAATAAGAAAATTTAAAAAATCTTGTCAGAAACCCCAAGGCCTGGAGTTTAGATATTTGGTGTGACGCATTGTTTTATAGACTATTACCAAGTCTAGAGAGTTAGAATCTTGGTTAAGCTTTCTGTACCACCTTACTTTTTTTTTAAACCCCTTAAATTATTGTTTTGAAACTTGGAATGCGTGTATAAGAATACCACCTCAACCTGTAGGCATGAGGG
>CM037785.1:8920544-8970544 GCA_021229015.1 Solen grandis
ACATGTTTCCATAGAAACCGATAAACTGGATACGTTTGTTTGGGAAATGTTTTATAACAAGCGAGGTATCTACTTGCAGGACATTATGATGTTATTGTCTGTAAGTTGTTGTTTTGTAACATTTTTGTGAGTGGTCATAAGAAAAAAACAACTAGAGAGGGACTACTGCGGGAAATCAAACATGACATCAACCTGCAACGTGAAATTAAGGGCAGTGATATAGTTTTGCGTGTCGCTGGATAAAACTCCCACACAAATGCATAAGATGATTAAGGTATGCAGTTAGTCAAACTGCAGTCAATCTGTAGTGTTTAAGTTGCACTAGTGATTTAAAGAAGGATGTGAATCGTTAGAAGATGATGAACATTATGGTAGATCAGCAAGTGTTAGGTCGACTGTAGTAAGAATAGTAAAAGATCGACTTGATGAACGAAGACAGGCGATTCACATTACGGATTTTATCGTCCGAGCTAGTAACAAGAAAGAACATAGTGCACAGGATATTGAAAGATACATATGGGTAAAGTTAGTGCAAGGTGGGTGCCGAAGCTGCTGTCCGGTGATCAAAAGACTAACTGTGTGTTAAGTTCTGAAGAGTTTCTGGAGCGTTATGAGACTGAAACAGACGCATTTCTTCACGCAGGATGTCAATCTGGAAGACATCATTCTGCACCAAGATAATGCACCACCCCACACAGCATCTACCACGCAGCTTGAGATCGATGTCCTTGGCTTTCAAAGATTGACACATCTGCTGTACAATACTGAATTCGCTCCGATGGACTTACATTTTTTTTTCCAGAAGTTAAGTCCCAGCTACGAGGAATACACTTTAACAGTGCAAATGAACTTATACTCAAGACCCAGAGAAACATGTCATCATTTGACAGTCAATGGTATTGGGACACATATGACAAATGGGTAATGCGTCATAGGAAGTGCATAAGGACAGGTGGGGACTTTATTGAAAAGGTTTGATGAACGATTCGGCACGACAGCAATTTTGACGTAGTCGGACAGTACAGCGTGCGCCAGGTGTCAGTGAGTGCCTTGTTAAAACTTATGTCAAAAATCAATATTAAAATCTGTTTTTACGATATTTTTTCTTAACGCTCAGGAAACACCAAAATTGTTAATAAAGTGATAATTGCGTCTCTGACTTAAAAATGGTTTGAGTTATAAATAAAGTCCACAAACTTCTTTGACAGCCCTCGTAAATCCTTTACTAAAGAAGCAAAATGGTGGCAGCAACCAATCTGAATAGAATATCAGCAAAACTGGTATGTTCATATTGTATCGCAGCACAATATTATTGCAATATTGCAGTAGACTGCTATACTTCAACATACAGTCCTACAAGAAAGTTTACATGCTCTGCAGCAGTCATTTTTGGTCATATTTTCATGGAATTTTCAAAAGTTTAAGTAAGGCAGAAAACTTTAACCTCTCTTTCATTCTTGAAAATTTTGAGTAGTCAAAAACAAATGGTATCATATTTGCAAAAACTGAGGCAATCTGATGTCATAACATCATAAGATTTGGACATTAGTTCAGAATTTGAAATGCCTGAAGTCATGATTTATATAAATAAAAGGTATTTTATAGTCTTTAGTTTCAGGTACACTGTCTGGGTGAATTAAAACAATACAGGGTAAATTTCTTTTTCAAAGAAATTAGCTGTATCCTTTGCAAGAGCCAAACCTGGGATCTCTCAATCCCAAAGGGCATGACCTAACACTTGACCACTGCTCCCACTGATGCCATGACATTTTTTAAAAAAATTTTAATTGAAAAGCACCACTGCACCTATAGTAGTTCTTAATCAATTTGCATGAAATTTTCACTGGATGTACAGATTTACTTAACGTGTGCACTGACCTTAAGTGTTTCAAAAACTAGAAATAATTCATGGACAGAATATGAATATGCAATATTTATAGTGCTTTAAAAAAAAAAAACACTTTCAGATAATATTCATTTTTTTATTAATGACAAAAAACTATTGATTTTTGTGAATATTTGTATATACAAGATATGTGGCAAGATTCCTAGACTTTTATTGTGTACAATAATTCATGGACAGAATATGAATATGCAATATTTATAGTGCTTTAAAAAAAAAAACACTTTCAGATAATATTCATTTTTTTATTAATGACAAAAAACTATTGATTTTTGTGAATATTTGTATATACAAGATATGTGGCAAGATTCCTAGACTTTTATTGTGTACAAAATACATAATTTAAGATCTGATCAAGCATAGAGAAATTTGTAAGGAGTTAAATATTGTCATATATAAATATGAGGTTGTTCTTTTGCTGAGTTTCTAAAGTTAAACTATTGATATCATAAGAGCTGTTCAAAGTAAGTGCAGGCATTAAATAAGCAAGTCCATGAACGTATCATTTTTCAAAATCTCTCCAAATTTAAATATTGGGGTTAGAATGAAAGCTACATAAGAAATACTAATACTACAACTACTACTAATAAAATATCAGACTTTTTTTTTATCAACTTCGGCATTTGTTCCAACAAATTGATTTATTAGGATAGGGAAGTTTTGATAGCCATTAATATATTAAAGATGGCATCTAGAAGAAATTTTGGGATGATAAGATTTTTAGTGGAAAGCCCTATCATTTGTTAAGCCAAATCAAATCTAATATTTCTTACCAGTAATGGAACTGCAATGTATTAGTCAAATAGATGTCATAAAGTGTGTGTCATGGGTGACTCTTTTCCTCTCTGAATGAAAGGATTTTGTAATTGCAGCAACTAAGAAACATGAAAAGAACATTACTTTTTAGCTCACCTGAGCACTTGTGCTCGGGTGAGCTTTTGTGATCGCCTTTTGTCCGTCGTGCGTCGTGCGTCGTGCGTCGTCAGTCGTCCGTCGTCCGTCGTCCGTCGTCAACAATTGCTTGTGAACACTCTAGAGGCCACAGTTTTGGCCCAATCTTCATGAAACTTGGTCAGGATGTTTGTCTACATGATATCTCGGATGAGTTCGAAATTGGGTCATGTGGGGTCAAAAACTAGGTCACTAGGTCAAATCTAAGAAAAACCTTGTGAACACTCTAGAGGCCACAAATTTGGCCCAATCTTCATGAAACTTAATCAGGATGTTTGTCTACATGATATCTCGGATGAGTTCGAAATTGGGTCATGTGGGGTCAAAAACTAGGTCACAAGGTCAAATCCTTGAAAAACCTTGTGAACACTCTAGAGGCCACAGTTTTAGCCCAATCTTCATAAATTTGGTCAGGATATTTGTCTACATGATATCTCGGATGAGTTCGATATTGGGTCATGTGGGGTCAAAAACTAGGTCACCAGGTCAAATCTTAGAAAAACCTTGTGAACACTCAACAGGCCACAATTTTGGCCCAATCTTCATGAAACTTGGTCAGGATATTTGTCTACATGATATCTCAGATGAGTTCGAAATCGGGTCATGTGGGGTCAAAAACTAGGTCACCAGGGAAAATCTTAGAAAAACTTGTGAACACTCTAAGGCCAAGTTTTGCCCAATCTTCATGAAAAATGGTCAGGGTGTTTGTCTACATGATATCTTCGATGAGTTCGAAAATGGGTAATGTGGGGTCAAAAACTAGGTCACCAGGTCAAATCTTAGAAAAAGCTTGTGAACACTCTACAGGCCATAGGTTTGGCCCAATCTTCATGAAACTTGGTCAGGATGTTTGTCTACATGATATCTCGGATGAGTTCAAAATTGAGTCATGGGGTCAAAAACTACAGGCCACAGTTTTGGCCTAATCTTCATAAATTTTGGTCAGGATGTTTGTCTACATGATATCATGCATGAGTTTGAAATTGGGTCATGGGGTCAAAAACTAGGTCACCAGGTCAAATCTAAGAAAACCTTGTGAACTCTCTAGAGGCCACAGTTTTAGCCAAATCTTCAATAGATTTGGTCAGGATGTTTGTCTAATTGATATATTGGATGAGTTTGAAAATGAGTCACATGAGGTCAAAAACTAGGTCACCAGGTCAAATCTAAGAAAAACCTTGTGAACACTCTAGAGGCCTACATTTTTGTCCCAGTCTTCATTAAACTTAATATGAATGATGACTGCATGAATTCCCAGTCGAGTGCAAATTCAGGTAGGATCAATATGTAGGTCACTTAGTCAAATGTTAGAAAAACACTTTTAGATGCCAGATTTTTTGTCATTATGCCTAACACTGCCATCTTACTCAGGTGAGCGACACAGGGCCATCTTGGCCCTCTTGTTCTTAGGTATATTTATGATAGCACTTAAGGACGATTTCTACAGATTTCTACAATAATAATCCTTTCATAGAATTTTCTAATTTTTTGACATCCGTAGTAGAATTCAATGGCGAGTTCGAAAATGAAAAGAAAAAGTAAGGTTGTTGGGCTACTTTTTTTAGTAAAAATGAAGTTTCCATGGTAACCAATTTGGTGAAATCCTACAAAATGGCCTAATTTATTCAAGTTACTTAAAATATTCCAGATATTTTACACAAACATAACAAACATGAATTTGCACACAAAATAACTTTATTTTATGTTATAATTAAGTAATTTTTCCATCTGTACATTTTTTCAACACAATACAGCCATTTTGAATTTCCTCACAGGGTAGAAATGAAAGAAAAAACACACATGTTCTGCAAATAAATAAAGAATAAATAATAATCCTTTCATAGAATGTTTTTATTTTTTGATATCCATAGTAGAATTTAATGGCGAGTTTAAAAATGAAAAGAAAAAGTAAGGTTGTCGGGCTACTTTTTTTGTAAAAATGAAATTTCCATGGTAACCAATTTGCCAAAACTATAAAAAAAATCATAAAAATTCTTTTTAAATATCCAGCATTCATGTTATGCAATGCTCACTTAAAAAGACACAAAAATAGCACACATTAATCTCAAAATATTGAAATATAATGTTTCTGGCTCATCGTAATCGAAGACTTAAACGCAAAGTGAAATGTCCGAATGCTATTCAACTATCTCCTTTTTGAAGAATAAAAGTCGACGATTATCTCCCCTAGATGCGCTTGAGTGATGCGCATAAGTTAATACCGAAAACGTCCTTAAATGACATTATTAAACTTGAGGGAATGACTAATTATCTCAAGGAAATGACTCGATAAGTCACGGGAACAAGTTCTTGACTGCATGAGAGAAAACATTACTCAAGCTTGAAACCATTGTTGGATACCCTTGGCTGACTTATTCTGTTTTCCTACATGACATCATGCTAGAGCTGGGTATCGCCAGCAAAAAGTATTATGATGTATCACGATATTGTAGGCCCGATATGATACAGTATCACGATACTTAATAATATATATAATGTTGTTATAACATGGCAAACTAATAGTTTTCTGCTGTAAATTAGAAGTAAAAGATTGTTTGCTGTTCAAAGTGATGGTTTATTATCAGCTTTAAACTTTAGAGTAAAATAGTAAAAAAAAAAAAAAAAAAAAAAAAAATGCTTAAATTTCAACATAACTCATCAATTCAGTATCAACACGTCACTCAATAACAAAAACCTTCTTCAATATCACCAGTTCAGTATTAACACTGAAACAATCTCAAACTCTCAAACAACTTGTCTGGATATCATTGAAAATCAAAAGATTCAGCTAACTAGATGCAAGTTAGCGACATGTTCATCATGTTTCCGCTATATTTCAGTTGAGATTTACAATGGGTGCACATAAATTTAGATTTATCACTCTTTACAAACCCAAAATGCCTGTATACAATGGATTTAAATGCAGCTGGTTATTTTATGATTTCTGCATCCATGTTGCTTTGCCACTTAGGCATGTCAAAAAAATAATTAAAAAAACAAACATTTTTTTTAAAGCTAATTTTTATTTTAAAACTTTTTTTTTTTTGTGGAAATCTAATCTACTAGTCAATCTAGACAACAAAAGGTAAAAGCAACTTTCGGAAATAGACGCTTTATGCTTAAGATATAAGTGGCAGGCCAAGCGGCATATTCAATTTCACTGGTTTGCACCAAAAACTTTCATCCATTGAAGTATAATTTGAGAATTGATTCTTGAGGTAATAATCGAGATTCTCTATCATCAGCCAAAAATGGTGATATATCGATGCATTGATGAAATTGACCCAGCTTTACATCATGCCGTGGGGAAATAGGTAAGAAAACTAATACAGTAGTTATTGATTGAATTATTAATCATTGACAATGTGCCTTATAAATGCAATACTCTTCAGTGTCGAGGCTTGAAAGTCATCATGATAAACAATAAAAAAAGGTTGCATCCAGCAGCTGTATAAAACAGCCTCTATGACTGGTTTTAAAACGTGATGTGACCAATGAAATGGTGTAATTTGACACATCCTAAAATGACAAATTCCAGCCGTAAAATCCCATGGCCGATAGATGATATAAGAATGCCATTTCCATCAACATGGATGATTTGATTTATAATATTATTGTTTCTGTCAGCCATGAGCCATGATTATAATAGATGTCATTTGTAGCAAGCAATTTGATTGGTTGACTAACTTTAGGGAATAAGATTTGAGTTATTAACTCAGTTGTTCCCTCAAGATAACAAGTTGATCCCTCAAGTAAGCCATTCCCCTAAGATAATAAGTAGTTCCCTTGAGATAGTCAGTTGACCCCTGGAGATAATAAGTCCTTCTCTTCAGGTAATGAGTTTTTCCCCTTGGGTTTTTAAATTGCTCCTTCAACATAAAAAAAAAGACTAGAGCATGTCACCTCTGTACCACCATACATTATTACTACCATCAAAGCTGAGCATATATATTGACCCTAAGTAAATATGTGATATATTAGTCTGTCCAAAAAAATTTAGGATCACTGCTGTTCTTAAGTTCATTGATTTTCTTAAGATTCAGATGCAATTTGTCAGAAATGCTAATACTGTTCTGTTTTAAGTGACATTAAGTCGAGACGTACAGCTCAAGTCAGTTAATCACCCAGGGTCTCCTCTGGCTCTGCTAATGGTAACAGTTTGTTATTTTATTTCAAAATGAATGGAAAAGGGAAAAAATGTGATGACAATGTTATTATCTTTCTTCTTATCACTGAGAAAACAAAATTTGTGTATTAATATTGTTGTAGTCCACATTATCGTATATAGTATCATGTGACAGCTTACTTTTATGTTGTTGTCATGTGACTAGGTCTAAGAGTATTCCTTATATCTTGGTTGAAGCCATTTTCTCGTACATTATGTGCTGATTATGTCTTTTTTGGGAGTATATAAGGCCTGCTGTCCTTTCCTTCTTGGGGAGATGTCAGTAGTACATCTTGCACTCCCATAACTAGTAACTTTCTCGCTTTCTTTCTTCCTTTATTTTCTTTTATCTCACAATATTTATGAATTAAGTGGACATTACAAAAATTAAAGACACTGTAGATTAAATTGTATTTGTTATCTAATCAAATTCATAAAAAATTTGGTTTAAAATTTATTCCATCTCTTGTTATTTTTACTCTGCCTCTGCTTCTGGACCCGCATAATAGCATAATAAGTGGCCGCTCAGAACATTTAAACTGGGGCTACTACAATATATTGTATTTTTCCATTTAACCATGGGGTTAGTTATAGTTTATCTTTGAAAACAAAACAAAAACCTATCAAGCAGGCCTTAAATTGAACATGCCTCCCTTTCCATTTAATGATCATGTCAATTTATGGTTGCCCTTTGTATCATTTTGAATAAAGTTACTATTTACCATAACTTTTGTATTCAGGAGTGGTAGGTTATAAGTACAATCACAACATACCAAATTAGAAAATGGCACTGGTAAGCTCCCTGCTTGGCGCTCAGCATAGATACAGGGTAGTCAGGATAATGTAACTGCATGTGGTATCATGCAACATGTCTTTAGCTAATTCTTCAGTGACATACGTATCACTATTGTGTCTCAAGTAGACATCTGAATTACTGTTGGTGGGGTGTTCAACCCAACAAACAAATCTTTTAAGAGAATAGTACAATGTAATTTGCAGAACCTTGGGTATACATATATAATTACAGTCGAGACTCATTATTTTGACATCGACGAAATCATCATTTTTATTTCAAGATATGAATATGTTGACTTATGAATTTACATATACCTGGAAACATTTTTTAACAATCATTCACGAAATGTACATATATTTGACACAATTTGTCTATAAAGGCCCTATATGCCTAATAAAAAGACTTTACCTTTATGTTATAGCTTAAACTGAGTTTTGTTGAAGATGATCATGCAAGTTTATTTTGTTATAATCACTGCTAATACTGCCAAATGGCGTTAACATTAGATCACCTGTGTCATGTTTTTATGATTTAGTTCGGTTCTGTATAGTTAAGCGTCTATGATTGCATCTAGAATTAATCAGTTTAGTTCCAAACATTTTGTACAGTTTGCAACATTTTAATGTTGTAACTGACACTAATTGGGCTGATTGGGGACATAATCTACGAAAGTATGACAACTGAATTTTTGAACATCCATGGCATGTCACCACGTGTTGAGATAAACACATAGTTTCAAGTGAGAGTTTACCCATCGGGACCAAAGAAATATGTCGAGATATAAAAAGAATGTCAAAATACAAAATGTTGAGACAAAATAAATATATCTTAATAGAGAAAAAAGTAGGGACTTTCAAAGTATGTCGAGATATACTAAATGTCAAGACTCACGATGTCGACATAAAGAGTCTCAACTGTGTATAAAACTAAGAAGACAGAGAGTGCTGCATGGCAGTAAAATACAGGAAAAGTTATTACTCATGTCTGAGGTTGACAATATACCGGTAATTTTTTTTTTAATAGATATGCCTCATTCAAGAAAAACACATAGAGAACTTCCTCTGAATCAAGTCAGGCATCTGAATTGCACCAATCAGATCATAGATTATATTTAGACTTTATGTATTGATGTAAAAATAGACTGGTGTATGTCCCATCGCATTTTTGTGATTATAAGAAAGACAAGAAAACCAGGATAATGAGAAAACTTTAAAAGAGTTTTAAATTGATAAGCAATATGAGCTACTTCAAAGACAAAAGTTTTGTTCTTGCAGATTGAATGTTCTAGAAAATCATGTTTTAGATGGCAGATTTTAAATGTCATCTGAGTTTTGGGAGGAGGAAAAAAAGGAGATTTCTCAATGAGAAAAGCTGATTTGATCATGTAACAATAGCATTAGGTGACATTCAAATTATGAAATATAATCAACACTAAATCTGATAACTCTAGCAATTCCTTAATTTTCTTCAATTTTCTTTAATTACAGTTCCTTGTTGGAGGACTGAGGATCTAAATTAGTAGTTTGATTCTTGTAGTACCAGTCTGCGACCTCATTTTGATGATTGTTTCAGTCAGCAGGTCTGGAAGATAACCAGTCAATGTGTACATCATGCAGCAGACGTTTGCCGTCTGCTTGTTTCCCGTTTTAGCATTTAATTGCACTTTTGTTCTAATCATGATTTACAAAGAAGCCTTCACACTGTTCTAAATAGCAGTGATGCAGAAAAGGGTGTAATAACTGCAATATATGCATGTGAAACGACCTTAAACTAGCTTAATGGTGACTAATTCGTGCCTCTAATGGGCTGGTGTGCTATACCTGGAAATGACTCTGTTTGTAAAGCTTAGTCAATAAAAAGTGCATAGCAAATGTGTAGGTGGGCACAAACTATACAGAACATGGATGCTATATTAATAGCACTGAAATACTGAAGTCTTTCTGTAAGTATCTTAAATTATGCACTCTGGCAGGGCTTCCATTTATATTCAGACAGCAGACAAATGCTAAAACAAATATGAATAAAACCTAAATTCAATATTTTTTGTGCAATCATGAAGCAATCTATAGTGTTTTGGAGGTGACTCTTGGTTTGCCCTCTGTCTGTCTGTCTTTGCTATGGCAACAAAAAGACTTGAGTGATCTGTAAGTAGATACTGAGAAATCATTTTATGTCATGGGCATAAAATTTTGTGGATTCAGTAAAAAAGACATGTTCATTGGGATAAGAATTCATGGATTTGTGTATTAGAAAAAATATTTCTTTAAAATTTATTTATTTGGACATTTAATTTGGACATTGATTTGATGACCGTTGAAAAGAATGCAGCCCAATTTTGGTCATAATATGCTAATGTCATGGCTTTTAGAATATGTTTAGATCTGTTTTTAGTACTTACTTTTACAGAACGTTAATTAGACCAAAGTAAGTGTAAGTTAATCTAAGCTGTGGCCATATAATCTTAGAACATTTTGGCCATGTAGTATTGCTTAGGATAAAAACCAAGGTGTCCGCAGTTGTGGCACAGCATGATACCCCAGACCCATTTGTGGGGCTAAACAGGATGTCGTGTAGTGCCTGGGGGCAAATGGACAATGGGGGCACAGCAGGTGTCAATCAGTCGTCTTGATGACAATGACAAATTAATTTGTTATTGGCCATACTGCAGAGTGGATCTCTCCTACTGATGCAGAAAAGTCACTCATATACACACAAAAAATATGATATGATTTGTAATGAAGCAAAACTTAAAAAATGAAAGGATAAGACGAATAATATATATACATGTACATAATTATATTGCCATCCCCGGTGGTTAGAGCATCCGCCTCGGGTGCAGGAGGTCATGGGTTCAGTCCCCGGCCATGACATACCAAAGTCGTAAAAATTGTACTGTTATAGCTCCCTTGCTTGGTGCTCAGCATTCAAGGGTAGTTTCAGAACTGGTTGGCCCAGTATCAGGATAATGTGACTGGGTGTGGTATCATGCCACATGTCTACGGCGTGATACTGCAGTGGGGCAGCACTATATCTGTCTCATGTAGACATCAACTCCAAGTGACTCAAATACTGTGTGTGGAACATTAAACCCAAAATACAAACAAGCAAACAAACGTAATTATATCATGTATATTTTTGTAAATCTAGGTATCATTTAACATGATTGTTACAGCGACCACGGTATAAATAAAAGTGGGTAGAGTATGGTAAATTATGGTGGAAACCAACTCAAAATTAGTTACTGTTGTACATTTAACACAATTAATAACAGAACTTAACATCATGGATTTTGTTAGGTGATTTGTTCCTTTGTATTTTAATACATTATATTCCAGATTCAACATAAACTTTATAAATTATATTACTCAAAAGTGGGTTGGGGTGTGGGTGTATATCGGCAAGATATTTGACATGATAAAGAAAAGTTTTTGTGGGGACATAAATTGGTGGATAGCAGCATCCACGAAATCAATGAAAATTAATCCCCAACAAAATGTAATAATTTTACAGTAAATATCCATTTTAAACTTGCTACATGTTTTGAGACTCAAAGGGTCAGTTCAACTCAACTCTGACTTGATTTCACTAAGTTATCTCCTTTTTTCACATTGAAAATTTAAAAAAAAATATACATTTGCTTGAGTGTTTCTGGAACCTATTGATGCATATGATTGAGGCTTTATACAAACTTATTTGGTAAGATTGTTTGTTTATACAATATTTTCCACAACCTTTTTCTTTGTATTGACAAAATTGAGCCCCTTTTTTGCTCAAAGGTACAAAGTGCTCAAGATGAGTGGTCAGTCAATGGCTGTCGTCTGTTATATGTCCATCTGTTTGTCTATCTGTTTGTCCATCAGGACGTCCACCTGTCATCATTTTCTCATGTACACTCAAGCATCTTCATTACAACAGCAATCTTCTTCAAACTTTATGACAATATTTATGGCCATAATCTCTCAGCCAAGTTTGTTCATGGCTGATTTCTGCAAATTAGGTCTGGAGTTAATGCCCTTGAATGATAAAAAATGCCAGATTTCACTCTGTGTACGCTCTCTCATCTACATTCCTTAATCTTCTGCAAACTTTATGATAATGTTTTTAAACATTATAAAATCCCTCTGTCCATCCATCTTCTTTCATCTACCACATAATCTTGTGTCGCACATATCTCCAAAACTACATGAGTCATTAAACATACCAGGGGCTAGTTGCTCACACAAAGTGTTGCAATGTCACATATTCCCTTTAATTTGTGCTCTATTAACGATTATTTACTCTTTTATAGCAAAGAAAGTGGTGTCTAGCATAGACAATATTTATCTGCCATTTAAAACAAATATCAGTCTGTAAGATTTAGCAGATAATCAATGTATTAAACTGGCATATGAACACTGATTTTATGACTTTAATCAGAAATGACAAACAAAACATTTTGTATTTCTACATTTAATGAGCAATTAAGTAAAATCCATTCCGAATATGAAAATCTCAAACCTTGTTGGCAATATTGGTCTAGTTCATGATAAAGAAAGGACAATTCCAATTAAGAAGTATAGAATGTTAGGAGTTGAGGAAGATGTATTGACCACCTAACCAGTATTAACTTCTTCAGTGTTGGACTAGAGAGCATGTTGCGAAAATCCATTTAGGAGAGCCTAATAAGCTGCAAAAACCACAAAACCATATGTGCTTCTAAAATCCCGTAATAATACCCATCTGTGTAGACAAAAACAGATAACATTTTGAAATCATGTAAAGATCTCATTAATTAACATCATGAAATATAGCTATTCTGTCATGACAATCTTCTAAATTAATTTATGGATCTTCTGTCTGAAACAATGGTTATGTATAAAACATTTCAGTAACAAAACAGACACCATTTTAGACTTACAAATCAAATTCATTGGATAAAAACAAAATTGCAGAAATCATAACTGGGAATTTCATCACATCATAAATATATTATAGGTACAGATAATAACTGGATATATGTTCACAGAATGCACCCCCCCCCCCCCCCCATTTTTAAGGTAGGGGTCACAATTCATCTATGTCTTAATGAATTGAAAACAAAATCCCAGGAGTACAACTACATATTCATCATCATTGTTTCCGCCTCTTTCCAGCTTGTCCTGGGTTGGCCCTTGCTCCAACAATGGCCTCTATCCAACAGTCTTTGTCATCGGCTTCCTCTGCGCTGATTCCTAGGTCCAGTATATCAGCTGGTACTGATTCCAGCCAGTTTCTTTTTGTCTAGCTCCAGCTACCTGAAGATTAAGGCTCTTCTTTAGCCAGTTTGAGTCGTCCCTTCTATGTCCATGGCCAAACCATCTTAGTCTTGACTTCCGAGTTGTCTCACTGATGTTTTCAACTCCCAGCCTTCTTCTCAGTTCCTCACTTGGGAATTGATCAACCAGAGAAACTCCACACATTGATTGGATCATCCTCATCTCTGCCCTCTCCATCATCCTCTCCTGCTCTTTGTTCATTGGCCATGTCTCACATCCATATGCCATTGAGGAACGAACGCATGCAGCATATACTTGGCCCTTCATTTTTAGAGGGGGCGCCTTTGATTTGAGGAATGGTGATAATTCCCTGAACTTGAACCAGCCACTCCTTATACAGGTTGTTACTGCTGATTCTGCACCACTTTCCTTGCTCAGGATGTCATCTAGGTAACAGAAGGAGTCCACTATTTCGTAGGTGTCTCCAACTTCTGTTAGATCCTCCTCGGTGACCTCTGTCTGTGAAAGCTCACCAAGACACTGTTTGCAGACAGTTATCATTGGTTGTCAGCAAGATAAAACGTATCTTGTTCACTGAGATAAAATGGATGAAAATTCAAGAATAGATAGAATAAATTAAAAGATGAAATTAAAAAAAACAACCTATCTTAATTTACAAATTGTTGAATGATTTAAATCCTTCACATCTATGTAACTTATTTCAATATGTTGATCATGCCAATAAAACATTACGATCATCATCAAACAATCTACTGAAGGTACCAAAACCATGTGTAGAACTATTTCGTCAAAGTTTCTCTTTTTCAGGTCCAAGGTCATTTTAATGGCCTATTGTTTTTTGGATACTGTTATATCATTGTTTATGCATGTTGTAATAATTTTGTTGTAACTGTATGTTGTATATATTTTACTGTTTACTTTATGAGGACCATATGAAAGATTGGTTGCAACCAAATATGTTATCCATTCTAAATAAAGACTTAAATTACTTACCTGCCTAGTATGCCACTGCATCATTTGTAGACCCATGATTCGCAACTGGTACAAAGGATGGAGTTTGTCCTCACCCCCTTCCTGCATACTGCACATGGGTATGCACCAGAGCCCATCCCCTGCTTGCATGTAGCTTGCTGGCTTATTAGTCCCCTACCGGTGTTCACACCGGAGGGGACTATAGGTTTGCCCTCCGTCTGTCCGTCCGTCTGTCCCTGCGTCCGTCTGTCCGTACACACGTAGGGGTACTTACGGGGCTAGGGAACAATGGGTTAGGGTAAGCAGCCTTTGATCTTTTCTCTTAAATGGCTAAAATTGTCTCTTAGGTGGCTAAAAGAACAATAGAAAGAACAATAGGATAGCCACACAAGTATACCTGCGTTAGGACGTCCGTCCGTCTGTCCGTCCGTCCGTCGGTCTGTCTGTCCGCTCAAATCTGGATCCCGCGATAACTTAATAACTAAGCAAGCTAACTTGATGAAACTTGGTATATGACTAGATGGCAATGTGTAGATTATGCACGTCATTTTATTTTTGTTCTTCGACTAAAATTGTGGTTGCTATGGTAACGGAAATAGTGAAAATATGGCAAAAAATGGGATTGATTACCATATTGAGTCAAGGTGGAGCCGGTAGGGGACTTTATGTGTTGCATACAACACCACTTACTTGTCATCACTTTGGTCTTTCCGGCATTAATTTTCAAACCTTTGCAATCCAAAGTCTTCTTCCATGCTGCCATCTTTGTTTGTAGTTCTTCTCTGGAGCCCATCTCAGAACCTCTCTTGATACTCTATCGAATGCCTTCTCAAGGTCCACAAATCCAAGATAGACCTCCTTCTGTTTAGCCAAGTGTTTTCCTGTACTTGGTATACAATGAAGATGGCATGAATAGTACCCTTACCAGGTATAAAACCGAACTGCATGTCATTGATGTTGATTTGTTGCCTCAGTCTTGCTTCCAGCACTCTCTCCGAAACTGTCATCACCTGATCTAATAGCTTGATGGCTCTGAAGGATCCGCACAAAGGGTCACCTTTTCCTTTGAAGAGTGGTACTAGGGTATTGTTCAGCCAGTCTGTTGGTATTCAACCTTCTGCCAGAATAGTTTTGAATAAGACAGTCAACCAAAAACAGCATCATTTCCTGCAGCTTTCAACATTTCTACTGTAACACCTGATGGACCACTTGCCATTTCAGACTTGGTATTTGCTAATGCTTTTGCCACTTCTCCCATTTCTATCTGGACCCTCCACAACGTCACTCTCCTCCAGACCATCCAATTCGTTTTCTACATTCATTAGTTTCTCAAGTAGTTCCTCCACATCATTAGTTTCTCGAAGAAGTTCCTCCACATTATTAGTTTCTCGAAGTAGTTCCTCCACACCTTCTTCACTCCTTCCCCATCTGTGACAATGTTGCCCTCCTCACCCTTTACACACATCTCTCCTGTGCTGACCTGACCATCTTTTACCATCTGCTTGGCTATTCTAAAGAACTCCTTTCCTGCCCCTCCAAGTTCTTTTGAGAATTCTCTGGGTTTTTCTGTTGTGCTTCCCACACACATTTCTTAGATGTTCTTTTTGCCCGAAGTTAGCCTATTGGCCTCATTGCCAGATGATTTCCATTTTCTATAGCATCTCTGCTCTCATTGACAACTGTCCCTACTTTGTCTGACCACTACCATGTCTCTCTTTGTCTTGGTGGACCCTTTGTTTATCCACATGCCTCCTCTGTTGCCTTTAAAAGCACATCCTTCATGCTACCCCATTTTTCCTATACATTTTTTCTACAATCTGTCCCATCATTTAGGGCTGCCAACTTCTCCTTGTATACTTGGCGAGTGTCCTGTCTTGCCAGTCTCCATACTCTTATCTTAGGCATATATGCTTTCTTAGACTTCTTGACATGTCCAAGAGCTATGTCTCTGACAATATGATGGTGCTGTGTGACACATTCTTCACCAGCAATGACCTTAACATTTACAACCTTTCTTTGATCTGCTTTCCTGACCATCAAGTAGTCTATGGCCCTGTGGCAGGTACCTGAACTGTAGGTCACTAGCCTGCTTGCCTTCCTCTGAAAGTAGTGTTACAAACTACTTTTCAACAGCATCTCCAAACTCCAGGATACTCCTTCCTTCTGCATTCCTTGTACCATGACCCATATCGCCATGTATCCATTATATCCATATGCTGTTTCTCTCGCGTGTCCATTCAGGTCACCACCCAAAACAACGGCATCTCTGTCAGGTAAATTCCTGACCATGTCCACCATCTGCTTCCAGTAATAATTCTTTTCAATCTTTGGTCTGCCAACCTGTGGAGCATACTTTAAAACAATGTTTTCCAAGCATCATCTTCACAATCAGAATCCTGTCGCTTACATATTGCACTCCTATCACTAGATCAATCCATCTCTCAGCAATTAACATACCAATCCTCTTTTCCTTACCAGACAAATCTGTATCTCTCCCCTTCCTTACCCAACCACTTTTTCCCTCTCCCTTTCATCTCGACTCTTGGATACAGCACACATTCACTTTCCTACTCAACATGACGTGGGCCACCTCCGCTGATCTTCTAGACATACATGCCAACATTTCATGTCCCAAACCTCATTTAACCTCTGCCTCTCCTTTCCATTCTGGCTTCTCTGTAGAACATCGGGCTGTGAGCCATCATAAGGTGCTATAAATTGACCTTGTTCTTCACCATTCTCTTAGACGTAGGCTGATGGAAGTGCCCACTGGGTACTTAAGGCTGTACCCTGCCTATTCCTTCTTGAACTTGCTATTGTTGAATAATGAAGCATGTATTTCAGTTGCCGGATGCCCTTCCTGGCACAACCTAGATGGGTATTTCAGGGCCTGTCGCCCTGGGGCTTATGAAAGCGTTAAGGGAGAAGCACAAGCTACTACAACTATGCTACAATACACAGCACTAGACGCATCACATAGACCTGTGGAAAAACCACACATACCATATAAAGATGAATAAATATTTAAAGTTTCATCAACATCAATCTATGTCAATAACTTTTGGAGTTGAGTATGTGCCATAAAATCCATCTTCAGGGTATCCCATTTTTAGGGGTAAGGGTCCATAACTCTTAAAATGAAACCTTACACAACTCTCTATACTGATGAACATACCGTAAAATGCCATGTATTGTGCGAACCCATGTATAGTGCCTGAGGCTCAAAACCTTGGAAAAAAAGTATTTCCCTTGTATAATGCGCATATCTTTTTCGTACAATGAGGAGGCAGCCATCTTGTGTACTCGCGGTTGTTTTGCGGATGTTCGACTGCACAGCAGGTGGAACTGTTCTACTGCTTCCGCAAGTCAGGTGTAATGCAGTGATTATTTTCACATCTTTAGTATCCACATGCATTTGCATTGTTACCTTGTTAAAAGCTACCAACACCTTTTTAGTTTGTTTTTCGCAAGTCTCTTACTACGCTGTGCGATTGACTTTGACTTTTCCAATAATTTTACATCGATAAAACTGCGGTCGCTTTCCCTCTTACTGTAGAAAACAAAAGGCATTGTGTATGTCAATCAGAAAGTAGCTCCGCCCCTTGGCTAATTTTTTTTGTTCAGTTCTAAGTTAACTTTTGTGATGGAAGTGTCGGCCGAGACGGTCAGCGGTGCGTTTTGGAAAGGTTTTGAAATGACATTCGAGGATTTCCTACATGAAGAGGTACCGCAATTAAAATGGCTAGATGTTGTTAAAAGCTACAGGTTCGTAGACCATGATAACAAGGAAATATATTACGCTCAGTTTGACAGTAACTATGCCACACTGCACAAAATCACTCTTGCTAAAACACCCCGAGTTTTAGTGCCACTTATTCCGTTTGAAACTACATAGTTGTTTATTTAAACCCATTCATTATTTCCTCTCAAAGCGTGATGATTACACGTGACATGTACCTGCAGTCAGTTCATAAACTGCGCACTTGATTCCTCTCGCTAAGGAGGCGTGGTTTATATTCGTACAACCGAAGCGACCTTCTATTTGACAGGCAATAAGGTTGCATGGAATATCGTTTTTTTTTGTTGAAGTGTAAAGTGGAGAAAAGTCAAAGTCAATCGCACGGCGTAGTTACAAAGGGTATTTGAAGTACACAATTATCATGAACCAAATAGCTCTGTCCAATATGAAACAAACTTGTCAAAATTTCATAGGATTGAATTGAAATTAATAAAATACTGTTTATGTATGCGCGGTCACAGTAATGACGATGCAAACATTGCATCTGTTTGTATGTCGTCAATTAATTATTATGTAAAGCATAGTACAGTACGGGGTTTCCGATACAAGCGTAAGAAATTGTAAACACCAATATGAAAAAGAGAACAATGATTTTGTAAGCATTTTTTGTACAAAACCATGATAGAAATCACAAATAGACAACATTTTACAGGCAAGTACATACGATCAAGCTTTAATATCAATTTTGCACATGAAATATACCAATAGACTCTACCGATTTGGCTTCCTAATGGGTGGGGTAAAGTTTGGGAAAATACGAAAAAATTGAGTTCTCTTGTATTGTGCGAACCCCCCAGGGGTGTGCCTGGGGCTAAATTCAGGATACGCAGACTTGCTAGGGGGTCTGGCATGCTCCCCTGGAAAAACTTTTGGGGCTAGAATGCCGTAGGTGCGATCTGGGGGGTAAATTCTGGTTCAAATATGCGTAATATTTTTCATATCTTACATCTGAAATCGAAATATTTCGGTCTGTACCCGGGTTAGGCATCGATTTTTATTGCAGTTTTGGCACTTTTAGATTTTCGATTTTCTGGGAGAAGTATACGTAACTGCGTATTTGCGTAAGCCAAGGCACGAGCCTGCCCCCTCTTTCAGAAACGAAATATAAGTAAAAAAGTGCACAAGCACATGGCATTTTATGGTAGCAGAGGTGAATTGCTCACAAAAATAATTTCAGTGAGTTTCAATGTACTTTTCATGGATTTACTGCAAAAATAAGGGGTGAGGCAAAGGTGCCTGGCGAAGTAACATGGGGGTGCTTGCTGAAAATTTATTGACTGAATAGTGAACAGTGCAGACCATGATCAAACTGCATATCTTTGCAGGATGATATTGGTCTGCACTGGCAGTCAAGTGCCCAAAGCAATAAAAGGATTAAAAACATACTTTTGATATAATTTTTATTTATTACCATAAAATATCTGCTGTTGACCATAATTTGTTTTTTTGGGATCTGGTTTAATTTAGAAAACGTGTTTTGATAGCTGGTTAAATTTTCATATGTATCAGAAACGATACAGCAACAAAAATAAATTAATTTCAATCTTAACTTTTTAGCTCACCTGAGCAAAGCTCAGGGTGAGCTATTGTGATCCCGTGAGCGTCCGTCGTCCGGCGTCAACAATTTTTAGTGTTTACACTCTATCACTTTTATTTCTTAAGCAATCATCTTCAAACTTTAAGACAATGTTTATGACCATAATGTCTCGATTGAGTTCGATTATGGCTGAGATCTGTCAATTAGGTCAGGAGTAATGCCCCTTTTAATATTAAAAAAATGCCATATTTCACATTGTTTACACTCTAGCATCTTCATCTTTTGAGCAATCATCTTCAAACTTTATGGCAATGCTTATGACCATAATGTCTCAATTGAGTTCGATTAAAGCTGAGATCTGTTGATTAGGTTAGGAGTTATGCCCCTTTAAATATAAAAAAATGCCAGATTTCACTTTGATTACACTCTAGCATCTTCATTTTTTTTAGCAATCTTTTTTAAACTTGAAGACAATGTTTATGCCCATAATTTTGCAATCGGGTTCAATTAGAACTGATATTGACTTGTTAATTTAGGAGTAATGCCCTTTTCACCATAAAAAAAGCCAGATTTCACTTTTACACTCTAGCATCTTTATTTCTTAAGCAATCATCTTTCTCAGGTGAGTGATCAAGGGCCATCTTGGCCCTCTTGTTTTTTCTCTAAGCAGAGTGTCAAAGTCCTTTAATTGCATTAGATCTGAATATGATAGCTTGATACTGTCTCGAGAGTTCATAATGAGATGCCAATGACTGCAGACTTCTTAATCAATATTTTATCATTTAAGCTATAGGTAAGCTGCAAAACATTTTCTTGGTATTTAAAGTAATGACCTGATGCCTCCAGCGATGTGTATGACAGGATAGCCATGTGACAGATGCTGGTGGTCGCTTTTAATGGACGGTTATCATAAATGTCATATACATGGTGTAATGGTTATTCATCATTAGCATCTTGAGGTTAATTGCTAGTTGCTTAGGAATAGAAGTGTACTGATAAAAAATGGTAAAAAAATAATTCTTGAATGCAAATAGATGTCTTGAGCTATCCAAGCTTTTATAATTATCCAGCGTTTTCATTAATAATCGATTGCCAATCTATATCATTGGTTAATCATTGGTTAAAATTGCATAAGAATAGGTTGAATTGCTATTGGCTAAGATATGTTTTTTTGCATATATATGTAAACAAAGGACAATTAATTCCAATCACTAGATAGAACTATACCTTTGAGTTGTTTCCAATAAATATGTGGGTTTTCCAGAGGGAAATAATATAATATTTCGCAAAAAAATCAATATTTCGGCAATATTTCGCCATTCATAGCAATAAGCCTAAAAAAAAATGGCAATGGTCTCAAAATTGCCCGAAATAGAGAATTTTTTTTTAGGCAAAACAATATTGTGAATGGACAAACATCTTTTAAGTAGCTGCACAAAAATTCATGCTTTTTTCTTGAGAAAGGCATTTTTTTACCATTGTGGTTACTACTGGTATAACCATTGAAAGTAATTTCCTTGTCTGAACATGTTAATAGATTTATCAAACACAAGTGAGACTCATTATGTCGCCATGCCAGTCTCGACATTTAGTATATCTGGACATATAATTTGAAAGTGCAAACTTTTTTCTCAGTGAAAATACATTTAAAATCTTTTCTTATCTTGACATTTTGCAGTTTGACATTTTTTAGCTCACCAGAGCACAACATTATTATGCTCAAGGTGAGCTGTTGGGATCACCCTGTCCATCATCCATAGTTAACAGTTTGCTTTAAGAGACACCTGTGAAACTGCTGGGTTGCAATTTATGAAATGTCCTTGGATGGCCTTTCAAAAAATGCAAAAATAAACTTGATCCATGCAGAACTCTGGTTACCATGGTAACCAACAGGTTTTAATTGATAACTTGAAAAATCTTCTTCTCTGAAACCAATGTTCAAAATTTAATTTCCTCTGGTAGAAAACGTCACCTCATAGTATTCTACCATAATAGTTAAAATAAAGTTATTCCCTTAAAAGATGAGGCACATAGGGGATCGGCATATTTCCTTATTACATATAGAACATTTCAAACTTCTTCTATGAAGCCATTAGTCGAATTTAATTCCATTTGGCACAAATAGTCACTTCATGGCCATCTACTGTAATTGCTAAAATGAAGTTATTCCCTTGAAAAATGAGGCCCAATTAGCAGGTTGGCTAGTTTCCATATATATTTAATATTGAAAATTTCAAAATCTTCTTTATGAAGCCAATGGTCAGAATTTAATTTTCTTTTTCCCAAATGGTCACCGCATAGCCATCTACCATTTTTGATCTCTCGAAATGAGACCTTAAGATGTTTTACTTATTTTATTAACTTGTGAATTCTTTGAATCTGAAATTTGAATCTGGTTGCTTCTGAAAGTAATCAGGTAAAATCAAGTGACTTGATTTGTTTTATGCTTTTGTACTCTGGTGAGCTATATATAGCCCTCTTTTTATATCTTGATGTATTTCTTTTGTCTCAGTGTGTAAATTGACAGATGTTATTGTGTTCATCTCAACACATGCTGACATGATCACAGCACTGAAAAAAAAACAGTACTGCAGCAGTAAGATGTCACAATTTCAAAGATTGTGTCCCCAACCAGCGCAGTAAGTATCACTGACTACATGAAAAAGTTGCAAACTGTAATGTTCAGAATTCAGCTCAGTAATTACAGTGTCATGATGTAATCATACACACCAAACAATATTAACATCAAGACATTAGTAACAAGTAATCACAATATTATGACAGGCTCACAATTTCCTTCATGGCTTGCATGTTATAAAAAAGGGTAATACTTCGGAAGTAGAGTTGCACTTTGAGTGTTTTATAATAAAATAATGTTAAGTCCAGATGCACAGTACTCAGCATGTGATTGTGTCTGAATGCAACACCATGTGTTATTTTACGACATAACATGAAATATGAAACTCTCTCTTCATACTTACACATTTACTTAATTGTGAAGTTTTGAAAGTGATACATATGTTTCGGTTTATTTTATAACACTTAGTCGTAAAATACATGTCATTTTTAGCTTACCTGAGCACAAGGTGCTCATGGTGAGCTTATATTTAACTCAGGATGGGCCTGTGTCCGGCGTCTGTTATCATCAACAATTTCCTTTTTAAAGACAAAATCTCCTTCTAAACCGCTGAATGGATTTTGACCAAACTTCATAGAATTGATGTCAGGCCCTCTATCAAAATGTTCAAATTGTTTTGATAGATTGAAATAGTAGGTCAAATAAATAGATTTTAAAAAAGCAAAATTTGAAAATCTTTTGCAAATTTGCAGGGTTAGTTAGGGCTTTGATATATGGTGTGTACGAGGGATGTTCAAATTGAAATGCAATTCCTAGCATATCTAGAAAGGATTTGTTAATTTTCACAAATCAACTATCGGATTCCTTCACCTCCGTGAGCTATGCACAGTTTCAACCTTTTGATCCAATTTTTAAAGGCAGTTTCATAGTTGTTTCTGGTTATACCCTTGAGACACTGGAAGATGGCTGAACCAAGATCTTTTCGTGTTTTGTATTTTCGTCCAGTGAGGTACTTTTTGAGCCGTGGGAACAGGAAGTAGTCACAGGGGGCAAGGTCTGGGGAATACGGAGGGTGCGGAAGCTCTACAACCTTTTCCTGCCTTAAAAAATCGCGTACAATAGCCGCTTTGTGGCTAGACGCGTTGTCATGCAGCAACCTGACCCCCGACAAACCTGTCGCTGGCCTGCGACTATTGAAATATTTCTTCAACTTTTTAGAACAGCCCCTTCTGTAGAACTTGCTATTGACTGATTTACCTTTCGGAACAGCAATTTGTATAGCAGGCCCTTGATTTGTGAAGAAAACTTCATACATAACCTTTCTGACGCTCATTGTGCGTTTGGCTATACATGGCCTTTTCATGTCTTTTGTAGCCCATATCTTGTTTTCATGTTTTCGTTTGGGCTCATAGAAATGCACCCATGTCTCGTCGCCTGTGACGATATTGGCAAACGAGCAATTATATTTTGTGTACATTTTCAGCAAAGATTTTGCCATTTTTACGCGGAGGCGCTTCTGCCCCTCTGTGAGCAAATGGGATATCCATCGCACAGTTATTCATTTTAAGGTGCTTCCTTAGAATTGAATGAACTGCCCCTATTGAAATGCCTACCTTTCGGGCTACTTCCCTAACAGTGAATCTTGCATCTGTCAATACAATTTCTCTGACGTTTTCTACCATTTTGGGACTGGTTGCTGTCTTTCTGTGATGGCCACATGGTGCATCTTGCAAGGACATTATTCCACTTGCAAATTTCTTGCACCACCTAGTAACCGATGCATAGGACAGCTCACCAGGTCCATAAATTCAGCATATTTCATGAAATATCTCTATCAGACCTATACCAAGAAAACAGCGGTTTTTGATGTAGGCCCGTATTTGGGCGGCGAATGCAGATTTTTTACCAACCATTTTATCATTAGTATGTACGAGTATGCAATGTTTCTCGTTGTGTAGCCGAGGCTAGAGAGGACAGATTTACATAAAACTGGTATCGACCGAGAGATAATTGGTGCCCCTAGGCGATCCAAGTAGGTTTTTTGTGAAAAGCGTGCGTAGTTACATAATATAACCCAAGTTGCATTTCAATTTGAACATCCCTCATAGCATTTTCTAGTGGACCTTTTACCAAGTTTCTTCAAATCATGACCCTGGAATCAAAATTCAGGCTTCATCCCATGGATTTTATATAGACTTGAAAAGGAAAACTAGAAAAATCTTCATGGCCCCGCGCCAGGGTCACTTGATTTTATATAGATTTATACAAGAAAAACTAGAAAAATCTTCATGTCAGAAACTTCAAGGCCTGGAGTTTAGATATTTGGTATGTAACATGGCCTAGTGGACTTTCTACCATGTTTGTCCACATCATGGCCCTGGGGTCAAAATTGGCTACACACTCACAGATTCACTTTTACATAGACTTGAATATAATCAAAGCGCACACTGCGTTGAAAGACTGTCGGCAGGTTTTACATGCTGAACTAGCTATACATGTAATTCTAACTCAAGTTTTTAAGCAAGGTTGATCTCGATAACAGGCAAAGGTAATGTAACTGCATATTACACATTTTCCTGCAACTCTATTTACTAGTTAGTTAAAAGCCAGCTGAATTTGCTCTTTGTTTCATGATAAACCTGCAGGTAGTCCCTCAGTGAAAGCATTTTGATTTGTTTCATTTCAATCATGAGTTTGGTTTTATTTAATGTCTATGTAAAGAGGTCATGACTTTACTAACCTGATGTAAACAATCGCATTGCATTGATACGCTACTGAGCGCGGAAGTATATAATACAGTAAAAATAGCCATGGTAATTATGCAAATAAATGATGCCTGCTTTTGATTAATACGGACTCATCAGAAAGGCGGCTACCGCCAGTTTAAAAAACTAGAAGTATCCTCTTGTCAGAAACTTTATTGCCAGGAGTTTAAATATTTGGTAACATGGCCAGTTGGACATCTACCAAGTTTCTTTAAATCATGGCACTTAATTGGATCAAAATTGATATAAAGACTTGTATAGGAAAAAACTTGAAAGATCTTCTTGTCAGAAACCACAAGGCCTTAAGTTATTTAGTATGTAACATGGCCTATTAGACACCTATCAACTTTGTTCACATTATGGCCTTGGGGTCAAGATTGGCCCCGCCCCAAGGATCACTTGATTTTACATAGACTTCTACAAGAAAAACTAGAAAAATATTCATGTCAGAAACTACAAGGCCTAGAATTCAGATATTTGGCATGTAACATTGCCTAGTGGACATCTACCAAGTTTGGTCACATCATGGCCCTTAAGGTCAAAACTGGTTCCGCACTAGGGGTTACTTGATTTTAAAAAAACCATTGCCTGGTGGACCTGAACCAAGTTTTCAAATTATAATAGCTGTGTGGCCAAAATAGGTTCCACCCAAGGGGTCACTAAATTTTATAGCTATATGACCATCAAAATTAATGGGACACAGATTATTATTATTTTATTATTTTTTTTTTTTTTTGTGTGGAATTACAATTATCATGCTGTGCTTCTGCATGGATTTTGTGATCAGTATGACTATGTTATTAATGGCAATGAAGGCAATATTTCTCAGATGAGCAATTCAGGGACATTTTGACCCTCTTATTTGACCCTGCATATATTTGAAAATAACGCAGACTACAAGCCTTCTATGTTTATATAGTATGATTTTTTGATTGTGTTAAAATATTAAGTATTCATCATGCAGTATTAAAAGCAATGTTACTCAATGGTAAAAATCTAATCATACCTACAGTTTATAATAACATGGAACCAGACTGTTTTGAACATATGGACATAGACATTCTTTACACATTCTCAGCATTCAGATGGTTCTGTTTATTGCATGCATCACTGGGGATAGGACATTCAGAAACCTGACATTTCAGTAATCTTTGTATCCTTATCTCATGTTCTGAGTATGTATTAATTTTGTTATTCAAGCTTTAAATAGGAAAACAAAATTTGAACTGGAAACAGACAAAAATTAAAATTTTGAACTTATTATATATATACTTATTTTATATATTTATTAAAATACAGTTTTTAACTCCAACTGGGTCCAAAGGTTCCAACCTCGTTGGGGCAAGGATTTTTCATTACTTTAATTTTCAGGTGGAATTTAAAGTACAAGTCCACCCCAGAAACTGTCAAGAGGGATAAGTATAAGCTGCAAGTGATGTAATATAAATAAATTTAAACCAGCTGTGATATATATAAAGTGAAATTTATTTTGAGTCTGAGTTCAAAAATAGACTGAATAGATAATGATTGATTGGTAATAGTCATACAACTGAATAGATAATGATTGATTGGTAATAGTCATACAACTGAATAGATAATGATTGATTGGTAATAGTCATACAACTGAATAGATAATGATTGATTGGTAATAGTCATACAACTGAATAGATAATGATTGATTGGTAATAGTCATACAACTGAATAGATAATGATTGATTGGTAATAGTCATACAACTGAATAGATAATGATTGATTGGTAATAGTCATACAAGTTTGAGGGTTGCAGTAATAGGATTAAATGTGTTCATCAATCTGTGAACACCTTTCCACCTTATGTGTCCAGATTGTAACTTGGTGACCCCTTGGCACTAAGAGGCTTATTCTTACTATTGAGATTATATTTAATGATTCATCATTATCCAAGGGTCTGTCATTTGTCTTTAATGCTCAAGGTCAAGGCCATGGGCTATGTTTTAAATATATGTCTTCCAAATAGCTTTATAACCTCTTGACCTTAGTTACTCATACTTGACATAAATGTTTCTTGAGACACAAGGGTGCCTTTACCCAAGGTCATTTCCTCAAGGTCAAGTTTAAATGCTGAGTTAAAAAGTCTTATTTGCATATGCACTAATAACCCCTGCCATAGATGTTCATACTTGGCATAACTTTGTAATTCCTTGGTACTGTTTGTTTAAGGTCAGGACAAACGTAGCTCCAAGGTAACAGATAAGGTCAAGGTCACATGCAATACAGCTTATCAAATTTTAGCCTTTAAATTACTTTGTAAAATTAGAAGCTTAACCTTGACTGAAACAATACTCCTAGTCTTAGGGTCCAAAGCTCAAGGTCACAGGCTCAGGGTGCTCACTGAGTTTCAGCTGCTGTTTTTCCTTAACTTTGTACCCTTTCTTATAGAGAGTCCTGCAATTCTGGGTATACATGGCTAATTTTGGGGGTAAAAATCCCTCTACAAGAGGTATATTGGTATGCTGGGGCTTTGTATATGTGTGTCCAAGCACTATTCAGGGGTATTCATTCCCTACAATGATAGCATAATTTTATAATATGATATACAGAGTATACAATAATGTGATGTTGTTGAGCATTTTGACTTGCTCATCAAAAATCTCAATTTTGATTACAGATATTCATTCAAAACCTGTCTTATGCAGTCAGTCAAGGGAACAAGAGAATGTGACTGCGTTGCTTAATGAAGGTTAAACATATAACAGAGTGCAAGTTGGTGATTATTAAAACAGACCGCTAGAGGCAGGTTCAATACTTTAATACAGGTGACTGCTGATATCAGTTCAACTGTACCTGTGAATGCTGTGTGAATGCATTTTATAATGGAAAGATTATTCAAATTTAAAAAAAAAGATTGTAAGAACATTTTGCGATCTATCTTTCAGTATGGGATATATCACTATAATTACGTATATATTCTACAAATAGCCGTAATCATTTGGTATTACAGAGAGTCATATACAGAGCTGTGTTACAAAATCCAGAATTCAATAAAGAAAAAAAAAAACATCAGCAGTGAACCTATTTTCCCAGACATTAGACCAGGAGCCGATATTGGACTGGTTCTCTCATACTCTAGCACCAGAAGATTTTGCTGCAGCCACAACGGACAAGGCAGACTTATACGAGACCTCGTTTTGTAGCACACCTCTGACTCTCTGTGTGCAATAATTTGAGCAGCGTTGTAAAGGTGTATGATTTCAGTGTTTATATTTCTCTAAATCAAGTCTGTTCCGTCTCTCCATGGTGAGAATTTTGGATTACTCTAGTCTAGATTATTGGGTATGTATCATCGGAATATAACTATAATCTTCTTAGGCCTGTTTCACTAAAACTTTGTACAAACAAATTTGATCTTAGTCATAAGCCTGATGTTCAACACTGTGCTTACTTATGTCTTATTTGCATAATAAATCATGAAGAATATTCATGAGTTCTGTTGCATTTTACAAACACATTTTGTAATGAAAGAATCTCAGGAAAAGTATTATTTTACGTCTGTGAATTTACACTTACAAAGATTTTTTTTTCATACAGAGTTTAGTGAAACAGGCCCCTGTTTTCTTTGATTCCTATGATCAAGACTTTTGTTTTTTGTTTAATTTTCCTTGTTTCTAAATTTTGTTTTATAAAGTCTCTGCATCTCTCTTTTTATCCCAAAGTTTCTCTGTATTTTATGATTGGATGTATGTTGCTATTTTTATTTCTTGCACTTTTTTCTACAATAACAGGGATAATACTTGTATATTATACCAGTATATATTTTGTGGGTTCTAGCTACTGTTATAAAAGAACAAGTAAAGCATTGATATTAGCATCATACAGATTCTGTACAAGAAGAAATCTAAGCAAAAATAAATGTACTATAGTTTGCATAACTGTCTTTGAGTCAAAATGGCATATATAAATAAAAAAAAGATAAAGCAGAAGAATAGCTATGCAAGTGTTTCTACACCCTTGGTACCCAGGCTATTAAAAGAAACTATCTATAAATAGGTTATGTACCGAAGATGGTGTTTCTAATAGCCGCGTGATTAAAAAGAAAGCACTAATATGACTTTAGTCCTGCTAAAAGAGCTCATTTGAGGGTATGATGTAAAACTTTTTGCACCAAACCTGGTAATATTAAGTTCATGTTCAAATTATCTCTGTTCTTATGAAAATCATGTTCTCATATCATCTAATTGATATAACTGCAGTTTATAGTCACAATGGTACAAAACACAGTGGAACAAACTGATGGTGTAGTATAATGAAAGTTGTCTGTCCTGTTTAAAAAAATGAAATGGAACTAAATTTAATGGAACAAAATATGCAATTCAGTGGACCATACATGAAATCTCAAGAACCATTTAATAGCTAATTATTATGCGCACATCAAAATGCCCACCCGTGTTTTTGCACCTACTCTAGTGAAAACGGTTGCTTCGGCATGTTAGCCATTATTTTGTTTAATTAGGTAATCAACATGGTGTCTGTGACATGTTATGTGGTACATAAACCAGAACAATACAAGCAATTTTTTTTCATGTAGCAAGGGATAAATTGACCAATTCAGTGTCAAAACATTATCAAGCAGTATAATGGTAGCTATCAAAGTAGGTTTTAAAGCAGCTCATTCACAGATGATAGGTAGAAATTAAAAAAAAAAGAGTTTTTTACAACTCTCCCTGTTTTTTGTAGGTAAAGTCTTTGTTTCTGACAATTATAAACTTGGCAAGAGAAGGTCACATAATTTTACAAAAAAATGCTTTTTTCGTAAATGCCCACTTTGGAGACTTCAGTTAAATATAAAATATGGCATCCCCAGAGCAGGTGCAGGTACCACGTGACACATTCTATAACATGGTGTCTTTACCAGCTTTGTAAGTTTAGCCAGTGAAGTATGCACAAGCTCAAAGAGAATTTTGTATGATGGTGAACAAAGATAGAAATTATAAATATAGGTTTTATAATTCTAAATATAGGTTCATTACCATTTGTAACACAATTGCCTGTGATGGAGATTTTACCACCCATTGCATTTACAATCAAGGAATGTTTCATTGGGTGACCATGCATCTGTAGATGTGTAGTGATAGATGTAATACTCACAGATAGTTTAAATCAATTTCTTAGTCAGTGACCATCTGTGAACGAGCAACTTTAATACCTAGGATATCCCTGTAGGAGATGCTACATCATCTTCTACAATTGTGCAATTATTTTGCATCCTTACCACATTAGTTAAAATTCAATATTTTATCCCTTTGATGTCTATGTAGATCATACTCACACACATATCCATCTTCATACACTATCATACCTAACTTTGACCTTGACCTCATCATATAATACTAGATATGGTAATGGGAATTTATTTCAATACTCTGTTTCACAGACAAAATATTTGATAAAGTACTTGAGTAAATGGAAATACAGTCTGAGAGTCTGAACTTTATCAAACTGACATTCACTTTTATTCTACAGGATATCTTTTGAAGTAATGAGAAATGAAATAGAATGAAGTACCAAATAATTTGCAGTCTTAACTATTCTCTTAGTAAACTTAAAACGGACTTAATAACAACTAAACACACTTATGCTTTCTGCCGGACACGGCCTGTATTGTCGGACCACAGGACAAAGTAGAACAATTTTTACGGCATGTATATAATGATTGATATTTAACTTCATACGGATACTCTGGGTAAAATAGAATATGATGCGATGGACCGACCAGGAAAAACCAGAGATAAAATTATAGTAAATATAAAAAACTCTGGAAACCTGTGCCCATTTGTCTGGTGTCCTATCGCCAAGTGTTGGGCCTCACTCATATTAAAATATTAATTATAATGTATTAATACAATGTACAAAACTAATTATATCTGAATATATACAATAATATCCTAAAAGTTGATCTAAACAATTACCCCTTGATATTTTATTTAACAATATCTGAACTGAAAGTGAAACAGGTCCGTCCCATATGAAAGTGACCGGTAGAATGACTACCCAACCTTACTTAAGCACGATAGTCCCGTGCAGCCCTATAAAACCTACATTAACAAGCGCAAAACGTGAAGACATCATTTTCACGCTATTACTTCGAAACGCGTGAAAATTCTATTCTCACTGACATCCAGGAGGAAAAATAATATCACCACCTGTGGCTTTGAAGAAAGAGGACCCTCACCATCAGTTTTACCCTATGAATATTCATGTACAAATTTATATAACTTAATGAATATCAGTTTATCAAACTTTATATAGTATTAGAGACAATGGATTTTTCTTTGCCGTGCAGAGTTTAGAAATTGTCAGAGTTACAATCTTGGTATAATCAAACAGAGGAGACTCTGGTCTGGGTGTGTTGTTTGCCAAGGTGCCAAAATATGTCTTCTTTAGGGAAAAATATGTGGGTTAAATCAACTTGTGAGTTTCTCAGATACTAATTTGGTTTTATAAGGGTCACATAAGTTGATGTCAGTAACAGGTTTAAATGCCCCTTATGCCTCTAAGGGCTAGGTATTGTGTGTGGTCATAAGTTAAAGAATTTAGAATGAAATCATTTTGATGTCAATCAGAGGTTAAAGGCAATGGAACTTAGAAAGAACATCCTGTCTCTATTACCAGTTGAAATAAGAAAACATATAAAAGTTTGGTTTTAGAAGACCAACATTATTTTATAATAAATTTATATAAATTTGGTCATAAAAAATAGTTTCTTTAAACAATCTTTAGGAACAAATTTTTAAAGCTTACACATACCCCTCTTGATGGTTCCTGGGTTTGTTCTTATTGCACTTAAGATGGTAAAAGAAAAAAAGAGACTGTCTTCCAATCCATGGGGTTCCAGCCTTGACTTTAAGATACTAGAGCCATACAAGACTTTTCTTTACTAGTGGGGTTCAAATCTACAACCTTTGGATCTGCATTCATGTATGCTAACAATGGACTTTGGTGCCTCCATGTAGCATGTGGTAAAGGAAGAAGTTCAAGGTTACCAAGATTATTTGCATGCAGGTCACCACCATTAATCTAAAGGTGCACACAATTTTCTGTATCTTCCGGCACATCTTCCAGTGTTTATTTCTCACCGTGCAATCAAGGCTGAGGGAATCAATTCTACCGAGGAAAACATAATTGTACCCTCTGACATCTGGGATGTATTTATGCAGCCTTTTGAAAATCAATGAGGGAAGATCTTATTGTTTGGAGATTCTAGCTCTCTGACAGTGAGGGGAAAAAGTGTCAGTGGTTATAGTATTGAGTTTCACCTGAGAATTATGTATCTTTTTGGACTGCACTTCAAATTCTATTTTATAAAACAATTACTCTGCAGTATCTTCTCTCTTTTTCCCTCAATGGAAATTGAAACTATATTAAGAATTTTTATTACAATGGGGCTTTTTTCCACATGTTTTCATTTTTTGCTTTGAGATCTGCTTTAAAATGTGTTATAAGATATGAGAGATTCTCAGAATCAGATATTTTTTTTTGTATTTCATGTTGGATGAATTTGCTGATTATTACATATAATATTCTTCCCCATGCACATTTGCTTCAGAATTGGTAATTACATAATAAATACACGAAGGAAATGGACAAATCCAAATTAAATATGCACCAATATACACTTAAATAATCAATCCTATCTGCGTTTTGTTTCAAGTTCAGGTGCATATTATTATATCACGTGGGTGAAGCCCGAGTGAATATTAATAAACTGAATTTATCATGGTGTATGGAATTATAAAATCTTTTTTGCCACACTGACAGTGTAGAAACTGAACTAAGGTATTCTATGAGCAAACAGAGGAGACCCTGATTAGGAGCTGTCTAATCTGTGTCTGCTCTGTTTACCTTAATTGATGCTTCAAAATGAGTCTATATGAAGTAAAGGCTAATAGCTAATGTAAAAATCACCTTGTTAAAACATTTAATTTAAAGTTTGTCACATGAAGTGCAGTATTAATGATTTTTTGTTGTAGTCAGAATTTACAGACAAGAAGAATCT
Organism: Solen grandis; assembly: GCA_021229015.1. Taxonomy (NCBI): domain Eukaryota; kingdom Metazoa; phylum Mollusca; class Bivalvia; order Adapedonta; family Solenidae; genus Solen; species Solen grandis. The sequence goes on from CM037785.1 coordinate 8,953,298, forward strand.
TATATTCAAGAAGGCAATTTAATATAGAATCGGAGAGCATTAAATATCAAATTGTGAAACAGAACAAGTACCTGAATTTTCTTATGAATCTTAATAGACTGGTAGATGATCTGTCATTTAGTTCTGTTACTCTCCATTTATCAACTGTGGGGTATGAAACTAGTAAGTCAGCATTTAGCATGAAAATAGTTATTATCTATATCAAAAGGATGTTTGTATTTTGGATACTCTCCATGTGGAGGTAAGAAAAACTGTGGTGGGGTATACTTCATTGTGACACTTGCTGAAACTTATAAAACCATATATTCAACCATATGTAAAAATATGATTTTTCTTTTCAATTTATAAAAGATACAAATTAAGTAAACTTGCCTTGTGAAAATACTGATGGGTAACAAATATCATTTATCACATCATTCCATTTCCTGTAAATTTGACCTCTCGTCATTTGAAAGTCTGGGGTTCAAATCCCAGCTGGGCACTTGCCTCTGGCGATCCTGTCAAACCAAAGACATAAAAGATGCTACCAGATGCACATTTACCTAGCACTTGGCAAGATGGAGTTGCTATGGGAACTCAGAAGTTTCAGTACTGGTTCTACCTAGGAACTTGTCTTCTGTTATCAGTGCTATGTACCATGCAGGCACATAAAAGAACCAAGGGATCTGTTTGCAAAAGGAGCTAGGATATTGCACTAAGACTCTCTTATATCAAACCAATCTCTTCTACCTGCTGGATCAATGACAATTTGTTGTTATATATTATGACATGGCTAATGTGTGTCAAGCCAATATCATTCTATATAGTGCATAAAATAATTTTGAGGTGTTTTCTGCAAATTATAAATATGCATAAGCATATATTTTGATATTTGTTTCAACAATTATATGAGTAAGTTCTTTATTTTAGGATCACCCGTCATTGTCCGTCGTGCATTGTCAACAATTTGCTTTAAACAACATCTCCTCTGAAACCGCTGGACAGAATTTGATTAATCTTGGCAGGGATGATCCTTGATTGAACCTTCACAAAAGTTGCTAAAATAAACTTGATCCATGTAGAACTCTGGTTGCCATGGCAACAGAAAAAAACTTTAACAATCATCTCTGTCAAAACTATGGCTAGATTTCAATTTTTTTTAGTACAGATGTTCCTTGGGTAAACCTACCAAGATTGCTAAAATTATTCCGATCTGATTAAAAAACATGGCCACCAGGGGTGGGGCTAATTTGCCTTATATGTGGGTCATTCGTAAAGTTCGTGGACTGCTTAACTAAACTATGAAGTCACTGAGATATGACTCTGAAATTTTCAGTATACATACAATAGACACAAGAATATTTACCAACAAAATAAGTTAATCTAAGTTACTAGCATAATTTATTTCCATGGTAACATAACCAAGTGTTTACGGAGCACTTTGAAAAAGAAGCACGTCAAATTATTTATCCCGAAAACAAGAGTTAATATATTAAGAACGGAAAGGGATATTTACATCAAACTCCACTGATGTCACTGTCATGTTTGGTGCAAAATTTTAATGTCATATCTTAAACATAACATTAACAACAAGTAGCTTATGTAAACATTGCATAAACATTGTGTAACTGACAGACTAACGATGCCAGATTGTACGGAGCAGTGAGCTATCATAAAATTCTGCGTGAAAACCTCAATGACTCCTTCGCAAACCTTCAGATTCATATCACGTGCCAACAAGACTGTATCTGCTTTAAAATCTCTTGTATTCAAGCCGAAGGTAGAGACACAACTGAAGGTGATACTCTTACAGGACGACCATCACCTGATGCTACTACTGTGGAGAGAGTCCGTACTTTAGTAAGGGAAGATCGCTGTAGGACTATCAGTGAAATGTCGAAATTATGGACTTGGGACATACATCTGTGCATACATACATTATATTAACAGAGAGACATGGAATGAAAAAAGGTGTCAGCTAGATGGGCGCCTCGTTTGTTGTCTGAAGAAGAGAGAGATAGTGGCATCGCAGATTATCGACCGAGACCTTGTGCATGCTTTCTGAAATAAGAGGCCAGGGATGGACATTGAGTCTGATCCTTCAATGCACTGGCACACAGGGCCTTTGAGGCAAACCGAACATTTGTGAAAGAGTGTGATAAGGAGTGGTACCGAGTCATTTCCATCAATGGGTTAATTTGTCAGGCACAGTAAGTCTGTCATGTAGTGGAGACTATTTTGAGAAGTCATTACTTTTTGTCAAGTCAGGGATGTCATGACATTGTTTGAATTCAGAAATGTGCTGTAAGTGAGTTGGTTATATTGTTATATTTTAACTACAGTATTCTTATTTGTTGCTGTATTCAAACGATTTTTTCAAAAACAAACTAAACCAAATTGAACCTTAATGGAATCTAATTAGATTTGTTACATCCCACTTCCTTTTCGTATAAAAACAACTGTTCACGAACTTTACGGACGACCCTCGTATGTAAATAGTGAAAACTTAAAACAATATTTTCTCTGAAATCGCTAGATAGAATTTGATTAAGCTTGACAGGGATGATCCTTGGGTGAACCTTCACACAAAAGTTGCTAATGTAGAACTCTGGTTGCCATGGAAAAGGAAAGAAAAAAATATGAATACTTTAAAAGTCATCTCCTTCAAAACTGCTAGCCAGATTTCAAAATGTTTAAGTACAGATGTTCCTTGGGTAACCCTCTACCAAATTGCTAAAATTATTCCGATCCATAAAAAAAACATGGCCGCCATGTGCAAGGCTAATTTGCCTTATATGTATATAGTGAAAACTTTAAACAACATCTTCTCTGAAACCACTGAACAGAATTTTATTAAACTTGGCAGGGATAATCCAAAGGTTGCTAAAATAAACTTGATCCATGTAGAACTCTGGTTGCCATGGTAACGGGAAAAAAATATATGAAAACTTTAAAAATAATCTTCCTCAAAACCATACTGGTCATGTTTTAAAATGTTTAAATACAGATGTTCCTTGGGTAACTCTCTACCAAGACTGCTAAAATAATTATGATCCCTAAAAAAACATGGCTGGCATAGGCAGGGCTAATTTGCTGTATATGTATGAAGTGAAAACTATAGAGACCTGTTCTCCAAAATTGTAGGCCAAATTAAGAATTTTTTGGCACAAGTGTTCCTAGGGTAACTCTCTACAAATGACCATGTAGAACTTTGGTTGCCATGGCAACCAAATGAATATTACCAGTTTTTTTTGTTTTGTTTTTTTAACTATTGATCTTCTTCTTTGAATACGTTGGTAAGAATTTAATTTCATTTATCAAAAATGATATCATCATTACCCTCTACAAAAACTGCTCAAATAAGCTGACCTCTTGAAAATTCAGCTTCCTAAGGATTATTTAGAAAGTAAACTTACACAAACCTTTAATGTTAATGACTATTAATTATCTCGTGATCAAGGCAGACTTAATATTGGACCTCTACCTCTAATTATGGCCCTTAAAGTATAAAAAATGTCATATTTAAATTTGTTCACATTCTAGCCTCCACATTTATGAAGCAATCTTGATCAGATGAATACATTATGTTAAACGAAGGATAATTATGGCTCGTATGAAAGTTATAGTCCTTAATACTTAAGGTTGCCTCTAAAGTAGTGGTACTCAAGTGAACGATCTAGGGCCATCATGGCCCTCTTGTTTTAAAAAAACAACAACACACATATGAGATAAACAGACGAGTGTTGGTATCGGCATGTGGTGCTCTTGTTTATTATTGATATAAATATGTAACCATTAACAAACCAAATAAGTTATGGTTTTGAAACAAGTTATCAATCGGTTATCTAATCAGCTTAGCTTTGGATTATTTCTGATTAATCTATTCACAGTTTTCAAACCAATTCTAAAAAAAAAAATGTGAATCAATTAATCAGAAATAATCAGAAGCTAAAGTGTTAATTAATTACTGGCAGAATCACCAACCCTTAAACCTGTTTTGTCATTCTACCCAGGTGCCTCTGTCATGCTGTGCCTGAGCAAAGACCTTATAACATAATGGAGTCTGCAACTCTGATATATGTAAAGAACAAGTCAAGAGAAACTCTTGTTAAGTTACATGTATGATCATGTGACCGCAAGATAACGTGAGATGTGTAAAATTGTTCTTATCAATTGTAAATATATTTAGTTTTCTCTTCAATTTATTGCCAATTTAACTAAATATGTATGTCTCTCATCAGATCTCATATCTTCTTTATGAGCAATTCTGTAAAGCATTTGTCTGTTAAGCATCTGCAAAATTATAAGCGTTTCTGCGAGAGCTCATTCAAATGCCGTTCACCTGTTGTTGTTTTTTTTGTCACAAGAAAAAATGTTACTTCAGACTGTTTCATATATATTATAAATAGGTTTTTGGCCGGAGTCACTAAAATTATTTCTGGAGAGTGTTCTCACTTCAGGGTAGTTTTAGGATTGCTGGTTTCAGGATAATGTGAATGGGTCACTCTTGTCATTCACCCTCATGCATCCTCAGAAACAATTATGGTATAGCCCGAAATGAAGAAAGGAAAAGTCCAATTCAAAAATTTGGCATAAGTGGTAATTGACTTGAAGTGCATTTTCAGAAAGTCATTGTGCCATCCACTATAACGCAGTATCTAGAGGATATTTAAATCCCAATATTTTGTTTATTATGTGACCCCCAATAGTGAAGGGATATTCCCTGTGCTATGGTACAAAAAGTAAAACAAACCCTATCAATGGATGTGCCATCTGATATTAATGAAATATTATATTCCCCAAACTCCAGGTAAGTGTCAATACCACAGTGAAATCTGATATGGTCTAAAACAGGACCCCAAATCTATATTTACTGATTTGTTCAAGCACCCCCATAAACAACTAATGGTACAGTCTGAAATGAACCCCCTATAATGCTGTGGCTGAGCACACGTGACTGCCTTTGCAACCAGTGCAGACCATGATCAGACTGCACTGATGATCTTGGTATGCTCAGTTCTTTATTCAGTCAATAAAATTTCAGTAAGCACCCCCCATAAACAAGTAATGGTACAGCCCAAAATAAAGGACAAATCCATTGAAACATAAGAGTAACTGACTTGAAGTGCATTATCAGAGAGTCAATGTGCCATCCACTATTACACAATATCTAAAAAATATGGACCCAAATTTAGCATTATAATGGAGTCGCACTGTGGTATTAACACTTACCTGGAGTTTGTGGAATATAATATTTCATTAATATCAGATGGCACATCCATTGATAGGGTTTGTTTTTGAAACTTGTTTATTCTGAGCAAGTCACAATGACAAAGCTGCTTTTGGGAAACTTTCTTAAACTAGTCGCCGAATGACATTTAATCCTGGCTTGTTTTATCGACAGTACTATAATTAGATCTCCCAAGGTTTTGTCCTTATGTCGGAGGAACCGAATCAATAGCTGTGATTATTTATTAATGCTGAATTTGGCTTTGTTTTGCCTAATGCAGTGAATGTGAGAATTGGTATTAGTTGAAACCCCTTCAGCCATAAATGTAATGACTTATAATTTTATCCAGTGTAAAACCTGATCAGGCTACAAGCAGTGATCACGTTTTATAATTTTTGCAACTCATGAGTACACTTTAAATATAAGGTGCTCACAAAAAGTCATGCTGAGTAGTAAGCCAACTCTCTTAAGGCTCCTGTCAGCCAGTGTTGGAGGGGTGTCAAAATGTTTTTAACTACTTTTATCTAATCTGCAAAAATGTGATACTTTATAAGTAAGTAAAAAGAATTGTGCCGACTTCTGTGTGTGCTCAGTATTTTATACCACATCACAAGAATACTCAGGATGATGATGATGATGATGCTACATTGCTGTAGCGTCCCGAATAATAACTACAATAAAACCACATTAAAATAATAAAACAAAAATGACATTTATTTCAGTTTTATGGATGTATTTTCATTTTGCTTCTACCTAGCGTAGTCCCAAAATTTCAATGAAATCTAATCAAAACATAATATATAATCATATTAAAATATTTCTAGCCCTAGCTGCAGGAAATGAATCCCTCGTAATTGTATTATATACCAGACTAGGACTTTGGTTCATCAGGTCTTTTTGATAAAAGAAAGAAAAATATTTATTTTTATGTATCATTACAAGATAAAGATCAAATAACAAAAGAAATAATGTGACATCTTAACAGATAAAATAACACTACATTTCCATCAGTTTTGCACAGTTTGAATCCTCCATTCAATTTGTGTCAAAATTGGAGAAAAACAGTTTTGATGCATCTGCTACCATGTCTGGATCATTTGAAAATATACAGGTATCAGTCATATTTTGATGTAAGAATTATAAGTTTACTTATTTGGGACCCATATTGCAAGGGCAGGTAACTCTTGTTGAAAGATAAATGTAGTTTTATGCTTGATGACACATAGGGGCAGTAACTCTTGTCGGAAGGTAACTATAGTCTGATGCTAGATGCACACAGGGGTAGGTCACTATAGTCTGATGCTAGATGACACACAGGGTAGGTTAGTCTGATGCTAGATGACACACAGGGGTAGGTCACTATAGTCTGATGCTAGATGACACACAGGGGTAGGTCACTATAGTCTGATGCTAGATGACACACAGGGGTAGGTCACTATAGTCTGATGCTAGATGACACACAGGGGTAGGTCACTATAGTCTGATGCTAGATGACACACAGGGGTAGGTTACTATAGTCTGATGCTAGATGACACACAGGGGTAGGTAACTATAGTCTGATGCTAGATGACACAAAGGGGTAGGTTACTATAGTCTGATGCAAGATGACACAAAGGGGTAGGTAACTCTAGTCTGATGCAAGATGACACAAAGGGGTAGGTTACTATAGTCTGATGCAAGATGACACAAAGGGGTAGGTTACTCTAGTCTGATGCCAGATGACACAAAGGGGTAGGTAACTATAGTCTGATGCAAGATGACACAAAGGGGTAGGTTACTCTAGTCTGATGCCAGATGACACAAAGGGGTAGGTAACTATAGTCTGATGCAAGATGACACACAGGGGTAGGTTACTATAGTCTGATGCCTGATGACACAAAGGAGTAGGTGACTCTAGTCTGATGCAAGATGACACAAAGAGGTAGGTTACTATAGTCTGATGCTAGATGACACAAAGGGGTAGGTTACTATAGTCTGATGCTAGATGACACAAAGGGGTAGGTTACTATGGTCTGATGCAAGATGACACAAAGGGGTAGGTTACTATAGTCTGATGCTAGATGACACAAAGGGGTAGGTTACTATAGTCTGATGCTAGATGACACAAAGGGGTAGGTTACTATAGTCTGATGAAGATGACACAAAGGGGTAGGTTACTATAGTCTGATGCAAGATGACACAAAGGGGTAGGTTACTATAGTCTGATGCAAGATGACACAAAGGGGTAGGTTACTATAGTCTGATGCAAGATGACACAAAGGGGTAGGTAACTATAGTCTGATGCAAGATGACACAAAGGGGTAGGTTACTATAGTCTGTTGCAAGATGACACAAAGGGGTAGGTTACTATAGTCTGATGCAAGATGACACAAAGGGATAGGTTACTATAGTCTGATGCAAGATGACACAAAGGGGTAGGTTACTATAGTCTGATGCAAGATGACACAAAGGGGTAGGTTACTATAGTCTGATGCAAGATGACACAAAGGGGTAGGTAACTCTAGTCTGATGCCAGATGACACACAGGGGTAGGTAACTTTAGTCTAAAGGTAAATATAGTCTAATGCCTGATGACACACAGGGGCAGGTAACTTTAGTCTGAAGGTAAATATAGTCTAATGCCTGATGACACACAGGGGTAGGTAACTTTAATCTGAAGGTAACTATAGTCTGATGGTAGATGCTCACAGGGGCAGGATATTTTAGTCTGAAGGTAACTGTAGTCTGATGCCTGATGACACACAGGGGCAGGTAATTTAATTTGAAGGTAAAAATAGTCTGTTGCCTGATGACACACAGGGGTAGGTAATTTTAGTTTTAAGGTAACTATAGCCTGATGCCTGATGACACACAGGGGTTAGTAACTTTAGTCTGAAGGTAAATAGAGTGTGATGCTAGATGACACACAGGGGCAGGTAAAATTAGTCTGAAGGTAAATATAGTAAAACCTCGCTTTCCGACCACCTCGGAATTAAGACCAACTCGCTATACCGACCATATTTTTTTGGAACCAAATATTTTAATGCATTAAGGACGATTTCTACAGATTTCTACAATAATAATCCTTTCATAGAATTTTCTAATTTTTTGACATCCGTAGTATAATTCAATGGCGAGTTCGAAAATGAAAAGAAAAAGTAAGATTATCGGGCTACTTTTTTAGTAAAAATAAAGTTTCCATGGTAACCAATTTGGTGAAATCCTACAAAATGGCCTAATTTATTCAAGTTACTTAAAATATTCCAGATATTTTACACAAACATAACAAACATGTATTTGCACACAAAATAACTTTATTTTGTTATAATTAAGTAATTTTTCCATCTGTACATTTTTTCAACACAATACAGCCATTTTGAATTTCCTCACAGGGTAAAAATGAAAGAAAAAACACACATGTTCTGCAAATAAATAAAGATTAAATAATAATCCTTTCATAGAATGTTTTTATTTTTTGATATCCATAGTAGAATTTAATGGCGAGTTTAAAAATGAAAAGAAAAAGTAAGGTTGTCGGGCTACTTTTTTTGTAAAAATGAAATTTCCATGGTAACCAATTTGCCAAAACTATAAATAAAAAATCATAAAAATTCTTTTTAAATATCCATTATCATCCAAAGAAATTGATTTAACAGGTTGACGGTACAGCTGGGATACCGCTCTTATTCTATCAGATCGTTCTTTCTTTGATTTTTTAACAAACTGACCGCGTATCCGTAGTTGTTGGCTCATCGTAATCGAAGACTTAAACGCAAAGTGAAATGTCCGAATGCTATTCAACTATCTCCTTTTTGAAGAGTAAAAGTCGACGATTATCTCCCCTAGATGCGCTTGAGTGATGCGCATAAATTACTACCGAAAACGTCCTTAATTCAATGGTCGTTTGTTTTACAATAACGACCACTGATGCTGGACAAAACTTACCATAATCCTCTTATTCTTAATCCACTTGGAAGACCATAAAAAATTCAGCCTGTGGCGATAGAACAATATTTTGTGTATAGTGCAGTACAATACAATGGGTGTCAATTACCGCTTTACGGTGTCGTAAACCGGAAAAGGTGCCATAAATTGGGTACACAAACTGTCAAGCGATACGTTATGTGTGAAAGGGGAAAAAGTGTGGATAGTCATTAATTGTCCCTAATTAGACATGAATGAGGGTACAGTGGATTTTCAGAAAACTGAAGAAAAGAGATTGCATGGCAATTATGAACGATTGAATGTCAATAAAAACAGAAACACATCGGATCCTTTGGTATAATTGTTGTTTATGGGCATGTGTATTTATTTGTTTTTGCATATGCATTACAGTATTTATCAAATAAATTAAAATAAATTTGACACTAGTGTTTGACTTTTTAGAGAGAAAGAGAGAGAGAGAGAGAAAGAGAGAGAAGGAGAGATTCTATTTTATATAAAAATGTACATACAAAGAACATACATACATGAAAATGTAAAATATAAACAACATTCACACATGCACACAAAGATATACATAGGAGTGGGTGTTTAAGGCCGAAAAACGAACATGAACATGAGAATTTGGTTATGTTTCACTAATAAGACCACCTCACTATTAAGACCACTTTTCAATGGAACAGAAGGTGGTCTTAATAGCGAGGTTTTACTGTATAGTCTGATGCCTGATGATACACAGGGGTAGGTAACTCTTGTCTGAAGGTAAAAATAGTCTGATGCTCGATGAAACACTGGGTCAGGTAACTTTAGTGGGGAATTTTGTAATTTTAGTCTGAAGGTAACTGTAGTCTTGTGCTTGATGACACACAGGGGTAGGTAACTCTAATATGAATTTAAATGTAGTCTTGTGCCGGATGACACAATTTTCATACCATTCCTGAAAGTTTTCAAGTCAAAATTCTATCCACTGATACAACCTTTTCATCCATGGCTTTTCCCCCTAGCTTCTCAAATTGCCTTGTGACATACAACATGGACGACAATCTTATTGCACTCATTTTTTCACATAACTATAATCAGTAAGAAGGATCACCAAATATTATTGCATTCCATATTCAGACTGCTCATTACAAACCCATTAATTGGATATATCATTTTTGACAAAGATAGATTTGTGGTGATATCATGTATCTGGTTATTTCTTGCTGCGTAGAATTTCCAGCAGCATAATTGATTTGTCAGGCACTATATGTTCCAGGTTTTGTTTACAAATCCTGGTCTATTGCAGATGAAATTGGAAAGATAAGTTGGCCCGAAGTCACAAATTGGTTCTCTATTTTCCATGTTTTTTTTTTTCTGTGAATTTGAACACAGCTTAAGAGAACCAGTCTAGAAACTTCCAGGAATTACAAAACAGGAGAAATTAATGAACCATTTGTTTTTTTCCTTCATTGATTTTATTGGAGTTGATTCACAGAAAAACATTTGGTTTGCAGCTTCATTATATAATGTTTAGGCTTCTGTGATAGAGTATTTTATATTATGTATATTAATTTTGAGGTAGGTAAAAGCAGATTTGGGAAATATTTAAGCCCCTCAGTAAGTTAAGGAGCCACTTTTGCCCATTTATCTGCAACAGTCAACATGAAGAGAAAGTTTACATGGAAGCTCCAGGCAAGGGTTGGCTATTACATAATTAATGCTTACTTCAACCTGTAAAAAAAAAAAATTAAATCAAAGACTTAGTCTCAGTAATATGTAAAACAGCCTTTACCCTGCTCATTTTTCACACATATAAAATGAGGGAACAAAATATTCTTAAATAATTTGGCTGTAATATTTTCCTCATTATGAGGTAATACACAATGTGATAGTTGTGTCCCTAGCTTCAAGGTCAAGGTCACACTAAAAGGTGAAATTTCATGTTGCTTACAGTATATATAGATATTTGTAACTAGTTCATATCTCTGGGCTGTATTAATAGTTTGTAGGATCTACATATTGCCCTTGGGAATCTAAGTTTTATTAGCTTGTCTGTTTTTCAAGAGAAAATGTCAAGGTATTGTCATCACTCTATAGTGCCGTTGGCATTGTCCTCATGAAAAACTGTAACCTTGGCCATAACTTCTAAAATATTAAAGCTTCTGTCATCAAACTTCAAACACTTGTTCACTTTCTCATCAAAGGCCATAACTGTTTGGTCCATTTTGGTCAAATTTATTTCCTTATATTTTTTTTTATACCCCCTGCACAACAAAGTTGTAAGGAGGGTATACTAGATTCAGCTTGTCTGTCTGGCCGTCCGGCTGGCCGTCCAGCAGTCCGTCCATCGGTTTCTTTGTCGGGGCCGTAACTCAAAAAGTATAAAAGGCATAGATCTCATTGAGGGGGCGTGCAGTGACCAAGAACCATAACTCTTTGTTGCGTAATTTTGGAGTTATTGCCCTTTGTAAATTTTCATACTTAATTTTTGTCCGGACCGTAACTCAAAAAGTATAGAAGGCATCAAGATGAAACTCCATATGTTGATAGATCTCATTGAGGGGGAGTGCAGTGATCAAGAACCATAACTCTCTGTCGCGTAATTTTGGAATTATTGTCCTTTGTAAATTTTCATACTTAATTTTTGTCCAGGCCGTGACTCAAAAAGTATAAAAAATATCAAGATGAAAATTCATATGTGGATAGATCTCATTATTTTGGCCGTAACTCAAAAAAGATATAAAGATATCAAGATGAAACTTCATATGTCAATAGATCTTATTGAGGGGGCGGGCAGTGACCATGAACCATAACTCTTTGTCACATAATTTTGGAGTTATTGCCCTTTGTAAATTTTCATACTTATTTTTTGTCCAGGCCTTAACTCAAAAAGTATAAAAGGCATCAAGATGAAACTTGAAACAAGAACTGTAAACTTCATTCCTGTGACAAAGCGACATGCGGGGGGTATTAGCGCCATTACAATGGCAGTTCTAGTTTTTTGGGGGGTTTTATTTAGAAAAAAATATAGTGAAATCTTTAACCATTGCCATGATTTCTAAACTATGAACTGTCTGTCATCAAGCTTCACATACTTGTGGTGCTCTTGTTTATGTTCCATATCAAAAAAGAACGTATACATTACTACTTTGATGTTTAAGACTGTATTGTATTAGTTAATTACGTTTGAATAATTTCTGAATATTATTATATAATGGCATTTGGAAATAGTGGAACTATTATTTTACTCATAATATTGAATCATAATCACTAGATATGTGAAAAACAAATAGAAAGCATTTGTATTCATGGAAAATTAAATGATTTACTGAAAAACTGTATGAAAATGTTCAATTCCATGAGGCTTGAACCCTGAAAAAAGGCTATTAATGTAATGTCATTGTGTTGTCAGCTGGTATAAAATTTAATGTCAGTCATATATCAGATCTAAGGTTTGATTGGTAATTGCTCTCCTGTGAAATGAACATTACAGTTCATGAATAGTTCACAAATGATTCATTCTAGTTCATGAACTGGATTCATGAACAGTTCATTGAATATGCATGAAGATAAAATGGCACAAATTCTTAAAAAGTTCAGAAGAAATTTAAATCTTGAACTGCTTCAGGTTCTTAAACAGTTCATGAACCACTAATACTAGAACATTGCATGAACCATTTTTTTTTTCTAAGCACCATCAATTATATCTAAACTATTAAACTTTCTGCCATCAAACTTCACATATTTGGGCTACAATCCCGTCAAGGGCCATAACTCTTAGTTCCATTTTCACCTAATTTATCTCCTCTTAAAAAAATAAAACACAACAGATGAGCATTGGCATCCACATGTGGTGCTCTTGTTTTTACTTTGAACTCACAACGAGGACATCCTACATTTAACTGTGGTGGATTTTAACAGCATTTTTTTGGTATTGAAGCCAGGCAAAAGATTAAAATTACCAAGCATTATTAGTGGTAATTCATAATAACATTTAATTTTATAAACACCCCTTGCAAGGAATTCATGATGCATTCTTGAACAGTTCTTGACAGGCCATGAACATTACATTCTAAATTAATAATTCTAGTGACATTAATTGCAACATATTTATTTTAAAACATAAACTAATCTATAGTGATAACTGTTTAAAACTCTGGTTATTATGTAGGTAATTTCACATAAAAAAAAACTATCAGGTTTTAGAATCCTCAATCAAAACAACAGGAATTTAGCTTGAGTCATTATGTTATTTCCGTTTCATATTTTATTATTAAAGACTTGCAAACCTCATTGTTACATTCTGCTTTTTACCACATCATTTTCTCTTTCATCATTCATTTTTTTGAAAACCATATTCCGTATCATTTGCTGCCATTTTAAAAGTCATTATGACAATTATATCAGATCAAGCAAAACGATTGGTTGATATTTGACTGCTTCTCAATGAAATTGTCTTATTAGCCATTAATGAAATTTGACCTTACATGATTATACAGTCCAGTACCGTTACCTCGATCTTTGATACGTCGATTCCTACACTTACCTCCATTAAGTCCTACGGTCCCAACTTTACTGCCTATATTTTCTATGTTAAACACTTTTTTTAGCTCGATATCGAGTTAAATGATGCTTAATCATACTTTGATTCGATTTGCCGGTCCCGTCATTGATAAATCAGACATAATTATCTTTCGTAAGTCGATTAGCTTGATTGGCTTCGCTGGTCAAAGTGTGAAAAGGTAATTAAAGCAATCTGTAAGAATCACAGCTGATGACAACGGTAACAAGCGGACCGCTTTGTATGCGGTGACATTTTAATTATTGCCGGGTGTCAGTCGCTGACATGTGTGATTACTGTCTAATTTCAATCATGTTTATATATACTGGTCATCTCTCGGTTAGTCATTATCAATCATGTCTACCAACGATAAATTGGATAAGTACATCGCCAAGACGAAATTCAACGGAACTACCCAGAAAACAATGACTTTTTTTTGTGAAATTCTCCAGCCGCTAAACGTTACCTTCGTGTAAATATAACGGTCACCTGTACACCATCCGCCATTCTTAACATCAGCTGAATGTTTGTAGGCTAATTAATGTATGTTTATCTATTGCCATGTGCTAATAGATATGTGCTATTGCTTTTTCGTGTATAAAATTTATTTCTTTTTCTTACATATGTTATATGTTTATAATATCAGTATGATTAAAATAATGATAATAAAATACTGAGTTTTATCTCCTTCATCAAGGTACACGTTCCCAAACTTTTCTTAGCTCGATATGTGCCATACCTCGATAAAATAGCAAAGTCCCCTCAATATTGAGGTAACGGGACTGGACTGTATATATGTGTGTGTGTGTGTGTGCACGCCATGAGGCATTAAGAATTAGAAAGAAAAAGCACACAGGATTTTTAAATAATTTAATTAAATATAATTTGAACTTAAAAAGTTTTGATAATTTGTTATATAGGGACCTCCATATTATAAATACATACAGAATGTTTTTGAAGTTAGTAAAATCACTGAAATTGCTTCAAGAACCCTAACAAGGCTTTTTTTTGACTAAATAAATTCTTGAGTTTTTCATAAACTTTATGATTGTTTTACGATTGTTCTGATGTTCTAAATGCACATCATGGGCATTTCAAGAACTTATACATAGTATCAAAAGTTCATGATAATCAAATTTAACAGTTACTGATTAGTTCATGATCCACATTATGAAAACTTCAAGAACATTTTAAAATTGTGGCAGTTGCAATATCAGTTCATGAACAATTCATGAACACTGTTCGAGGACAGCTCATTTCCAAATGTTTATAAATTTGTTCCAAGAACTGTTTAAGAACTGTACATGAATAGTTCATGAGTGGCTTGAAATGTTCATGATTTCATGAACTGCATTTCACAGGGGAGTCTAGCAATAGACTGAAAAGGCCAAAATCTGTGCTGTTGAAAAGAATTAGAAAAATCTTCTTCTCAGAAACCACAAGGCCTGGAGTTTAGACATTTGGTGCATAGCATTGTATAGTGGATCTCTTCAAAGTTTGTTCAAATCATGGCCATGGGGTCAAAATTGGCCCCACCCACTTGATTTTACATTAAGGCTTATATAGGAAAAACTAGAAAAATCTTCTTGTCAGAAACCACAAGGCCTGGAGTTTAGATATTTGGTGTGTTACATGATCTTAAAGACATATACCAATTTGTTCAAACCATGGCTCAGAATTAACCCCCAGGGATCACTTGATTTAACGTAGACTTATATAGGGGAGTCTTTTAAAGATCTTCTTGTCAGACACCACAAGCTCATGAGTTTAGATATTTGGTATGTAACATGGTCGTGTAGACCAGGACCAAGTTTTCAAATCATGGCTTTTATAGCTTTAACCATCAAAATTTGGACCACAGGTACAGTTTTTGTGTGGAAAAAAGATTATTTTCTGTACTCAGCAAATGTATTCAATATGACTGTGTTATAAAAGGCAATGAAGGCAATATTTCTCAGGTGAGCGATTCAGGGCCATCATGGCCCTCTTATGTTGAATTTAGATGATCTTGCTGTGCTTCTGCATAGATTATAATTATATTCAATATGACTCGTAACACAATAATTGGCATTGAGGGCAATGTTTCTCAGGTGAGCGATTCAGGGCTATCCATTGGCCTTCTTGTCATAAGGGTAGGGCTGCCAGACTTAAATGTGCTGCCATTTATGCATTTGCCCTATAACTCTGTTGTATGGTAGCTTACAACAAGACTGCATGATTATTTCCAGCATCAAATTTCCCTCTTTTCTATTATTAGAAATAGTTCAATATTTAATTTTCTACATTATCAGTCAAGAGTTGGTTATTGGTTTTTGTTTATTTAAATACAATTACATCATGGAAGCCAAAATGGAATTGAAATGCATTAATAATTGATACTTGAAATAACATATTGAATAGCATATTAAATAAACTGTAGTAACAAAATACATGTGCAATGCAAGTCAATTGATGGCAATTTCACCATCTTTATTTAGCTACAGGACTCACACACATTTTTTTCACCATGTGATTTTTTTTTTTTTTTACGACTGTATTTGCGCACGTAAAAGCAGGTTTATAACAAATCATTTCTCAATCACAACGAAACCAAATATAATAAAGTTAAGCATAGCTTGGAAATTTGATTCTTGCAAATTAGATATACTATATCAAATAAATGCAACATAACTGAAATTAAAATTTCTGTCCTTTCAGCGTTATCAGCATATTGACTTATATCCTATTTCTCAAGTTTCTCACCAACTGCTGGCTGGAATTCCATGACACTTTCTTGAAAATCCTAATTACCAGAAGGACACATTATCGGCATGTTCCAGTTGACATTTTTCACAGACTTATGGCCTTTTTTTGTTGTTTTTTTTCCATCCAGATTTTTGATTGGACTATTTCTCTGCAAATACTGCCAAAATTTCTTTCAGCTACACGGAAGCTTTAGTTCAAAGGAGGAAGTTGTGATTTGAATATTTTTTTCACAAAATTCTTGCCTTCTTTGATAGCTAGACTATTTGAAGAAATGAGGGGTATTGCAATCATTTATGCCTCAGTATGCGTGTTGTGGCTTTTACATGCAAACCTCTAGGGGCATCAGGCAACTAAGTTTGGTAACTTTTGATGGATTTTTATACAAATTATGGCCCCTTTTTTAACTTAGAAGTTTTGGTTAAAGGTCTGCATGCAACATAAAATTTGGTTTAAGTTTTGCATGCAAGCCACTATCATTATCATATTCCTCAATATTCTTTATGGTATGACTTGAAGTTTTATGAATATTTTCAGGGGCATCATGAGATATCCAAAGTAGATAACTCTAATTTAATGCACATTTGTTTTTTCCTTTTTCTAACTTAGTTATTTTGGTTAAAGTTAAAATTGCTTGCACAGTATCCTGGAGTATCCAGTTCTCTACAGTGTAAGAAGTTATAATATATTGCAAGAAAAATGTACAAAACAATCCCTAAAAAAATATTATTTCCAAAATGGCGTCTTGATCAAGTTCTTGACAATGAACTGAAAATGAACGAGTCTGTCATGAGTATGGTGCACATAATGAGAAACAAAATCTTTAATATAA